>VMDO01000369.1:69468-319810 GCA_007922755.1 Pedetes capensis | reverse complement strand
GCCCGGACGCCCTACGTCATGGACCCCGACCACCGGCTGCTGCTGCGCAACACCAAACCGCTGCTGCAGAGCCGCAGCGCCGCCGTGGTCATGGCCGTGGCGCAGCTCTACTTCCACCTGGCGCCCAAGGCTGAGGTGGGCGTCATCGCCAAGGCGCTCGTGCGCCTCCTGCGCAGTCACAGGTGCGCCCCACGCCGCCCCTACTCCGATTCCCCCGCCCCTTGCCCACCCTCTGCGACCCAAGGCCCCGAGGATTCTCTCCGCCCACCCGGGGTCCGCTCACCCCCTGCCCGTGTCCCCACCGAGGGGCCCACGGATCTCTGACCCGTCCTCTCCGCAGCGAGGTGCAGTACGTAGTGCTCCAGAACGTGGCTACCATGTCCATCAAGCGCAGGGTGAGCTCCTGTGGGCTCTGGGGGGCTGCCTGGGGCGGTCAAGACATGGGATTCCCTGGCTGGTAGAGCCTGAGGAAACAGGCTAGGAGCAGGGCCTGGGCCCTCGGGGTCACTGAAGGAGGATGCCCAGGGAAGAAGGCAGCCGGCATTGGAAATGGAGGGAAAGATGATGGGGAGGACAATGGCAGCGGGAGGCCACGGCGGTAGAGCTCCCTGGGGCTGCTCTCTCATCAGGGAATGTTTGAGCCCTACCTGAAGAGCTTCTACATCAGGTCCACCGACCCCACCCAAATCAAGATCCTGAAGGTGAGCCACGTGGGGCGTGCTTGGGGCCTCCCCTCCACCCACCCACGCACCCTTGCATGCCTTCTGGAAGAACTGCCTCCCAGTGGCCACCTTGGTACCTGCCTGTTTCTAGGACTGAGCCCCTGGCTGCACCAGGTGCAGCTGTTTGCTTGGAGGGCCAGGGAGCAGGGAACTCCACTTTGCCTGGTGTAGGCCAGCAGCTCTTCACCTGAGTAGCTTGGTTTTCATCCTCACCCGAGGACATGTACATCTTTGTTTAATGTAAATAGTGTGTGCAGGAGAGGTGAGGGCACTGCCCCGAGGTCACACAGCTCTGCTGGCTGCAATGCTTATACTCTTCCCAGGGCAGCTCTGTCGTCCCTCACACACCTGCCCCTCAGGCTTGGTCATGAACAGGAAAGTGTCAGGAGCTAATAGCTCCATCCTGGTTGCTTCATTGTGGAGTGATTTCATTCTGCAGTGCTTAACTTGCCTAACCCGTTGGAAAATCTCCTTTGTATCAGTCTCATTTCTAGATCTAGGGGTTCAAGATGGTGCACACTACTCAGGAATCCTCTTGTGAAGCTCATAGTGTGTTTGGGAGCAGGAGGAGACATTAAGCAGCTAATCACAAGAGAAATGCAAAATTTTGTTTATGAAATATGGTTAAGAAAGAAGAGTGCAGAGAGAAATGTAAAACCCGGGGAGGGTCATCGGGTTGTGTCAGGGAAGTTTTCTCTGAGAAGATGCGGCCTGTGACATGAGCATGAGTTTCCCAGGTAAATACAAGGACAGAAATGGCAAAACTCCCACACACAGAACAAGATATGGAAAGACCCTGAGGCAGGAAGGGGGCGTGTGACTGGGGCTTAGCCAGCAAGGAGGAGAGTGATGGGAGATGACAGGTAGACAGCAATCAGGTCATCTGGAAGCTTACAGATCATGCTAAAGTCTTCACCTCTATCCTGAAAACAATAGGAAGCTTTAAATCTTCAGTGGAATGAGAGCTGTTGTGACCATGCCCTAAGCATATTCTGTCATGGAGTCTGCCTAGGAGGGAGACTCTTGTCTTGCATTTTGAACAAGTCTGTTATCTGTCACTTCCCTCATCCCTATGCATGCTGCAGGGCTGTCCTGGGGGAGGTTTTCTGGTCTGTGAAGTGTAGTCACAGTGAAAGCAGTGAAAGACCAGCCCACTGGTCTCCCTGCCCACCCTCTGCCTCTCCACCTCTCTACCTCTCCTTACAGCTGGAAGTGCTGACCAACCTGGCCAATGAGACCAACATCCCTACTGTCCTACGAGAATTCCAGGTACAGGCCAGTGCAACTCCCAACCAGGGGGTGCCAGGAGAGGCCCCTCCGGCTTCTCATGCCCAGTGAGAGTTACTGTGGTGAGTCACTGCTTCTCCTAAGAGCCCAGGGGTGGAGAAACTGTGATCTTCAGACCCTCTTCCAACGCCTTCTGTTGGCTTTGGGCTAAGGGGTCGCTAGGCAGTGGGAGTCACTGTCTCTCACAAGCTGTGGTCTCTGGCACGAGTCATCATAAACTGAAGGGTCACAGTTTTCCTGAAGGGTTCTCTGGAGCCTGCAGAGTCACTGAGGGGCCACTATCTATCGGGGTTTATTCTGTTGTGATGTCCCGCAGACCTACATTCGAAGCATGGACAAGGACTTTGTGGCAGCCACAATCCAGGCCATTGGACGCTGTGCAACTAACATAGGCCGAGTCCGTGACACCTGCCTCAATGGCCTGGTGCAGCTTCTGTCCAACCGTGATGGTAAGTGTTTGCAGGCATGTCTGACCCGATGGGTGTCTTCCTGTCTGTCTAGGTACAGAGTGTGTCCAT
Organism: Pedetes capensis; assembly: GCA_007922755.1. NCBI lineage: Eukaryota > Metazoa > Chordata > Mammalia > Rodentia > Pedetidae > Pedetes > Pedetes capensis. Next base: position 317,283 of record VMDO01000369.1, on the reverse strand, counting down.
TGCTCTGTCTGCCTCATCTGGTGTCTGGGTGTCCCTCATGTCTGAGGGCTAGGAGAAGAGCACAGGGGCTTGAGGAAGAGAATCGGGGCCTGGGCTGCTGCAGGTGCGCTGGGTATGGCCCGCTGACTGTCCTGGCCCCACGAGCGCTCATTCCCACTCCGTAGAGCTCGTGGTTGCGGAGTCGGTGGTCGTCATGAAGAAGCTGCTGCAGATGCAGCCTGCACAGCATGGGGAGATCATCAAACACTTGGCCAAGCTCACAGATAACATCCAGGTGAGGGAGGAATCCCAAGGTTCCAGCCCTACCCCAACACAGTCCCTGGGATTTTAAGACCCTATAATTAACTACTCATCCAAATCAACTTCCAAGCCTTCCATATTGACTCTGAAAGACCTTTAGGTAGAAGAGGGAGAGAGACTGGGCCACATGACTGTGGCTTTGTCCAAGATCCCCCTCCTGGTGGGATCCCTCAGTGAGCTCCACAGCCTTCCCCACCACCCTTGTTTTCTTGATAAAGCTCTGGCCAAGGGTGGCTGACTGAGAAATGTGGTTTTCTGTTGCACTGCTATATTGAGACAGCAACATGCAGTACTCTTGAAGGTTCAAGAGGAATAATATGGTGGGAGAGCATCAAGGGCACAATGAACCTAGAAAGTCAGTATTTTAAACCATGTGGACTTTGGGGCCTAAAGGCTCTGCCCCTGCTAAGGAAACCCTGGGGAAGAGGAGGGATGCCGTCTAGAAAACGCCCACCTTTTAATCTGTCCTGCCACTGCCACCCACATTCCCAGAGAACCAGATGGGAGGCAGCACCGGTGAAGGTGAAGCGTTTCCCTAGTAGTCTGTGTTCCCACCCCCATTGTCACATTCCCCCAATCCCAGCTCCTCTCCCATGCCCACAGGTGCCCATGGCACGAGCCAGCATCCTGTGGCTCATTGGAGAGTATTGTGAGCACGTCCCCAGGATTGCACCTGACGTTCTGAGAAAAATGGCCAAGTCATTCACAGCAGAGGAGGATATCGTCAAGCTACAGGTCATCAACCTGGCAGCCAAGCTCTACCTGACCAACTCGAAGCAGGTAAAGACAGATCTTTGGGGGAACCAGAATGTTTTGGTTCCTCCAAAGTCCCCCTAGGCAGTATTAGTGTGGCCTTCCCCAGGAGGCCTGAACTCTTTCTGAGAAGGGGAATCAGGACTGGTGGCTGGCCTACCCAGGTAACCAGTGCTACCCCAATGTCCACAACTATTCCGGGGACTCATGAGCCTGGTAGGGCTGGATTCACTGTTGAATAGGCTGTGGCTCATGTCTGCCAGGAGCTGTGTCCCTATCTGCCACCTTTAAAACCTTGGGACTGTGACTGGGGCTGAGGAAGGGGGCCAGCAGTGACAAGCACTGAGAAGAGAACACCTGTCCAGGAGACACAGGCTTAGCGACTCTGCATGGTGATGCTTGGCAGGTCGGTGCCAGGGCTGGACCTCAGGACTCTACCCTGGCTTGGGTGGTGCTGGAAACCAATGGCATTCCTAAGGTGGAAGGTTATGAGAGATACCATGGCCAAGGATATGGCTCAGCTAATCTGGAATATTAGGGTGTTAAAAGCTTCTTGGGTATCCAGCATCCCCTGAGAGAGCTCCAGGGGATTCTAAGAATAAAGCACAATGTGCAGAGCTTTTTAAGGTGTTGGAGACACCAAATACCAGGACAGTTCCTGTCCTTACTGTTCCATTGAGTTCGGCAACATTGGCAAGCTACTGCACATGGGCTAAGTCCAGCCTTTTGCTTGTCTTTGTAAATAAAGTTTTATTGGAACACACCCATGCTGATTAATTTACATATTTTCTACGGCTGCCTTTGTGGTACAAGGGCAGAATTGACTAGTTGAAACAGTCTTTGTGGCCCACAAAACCTTAAATAGTTGCTCTTTGTCTCTCTATAGAAAAGGTTTGCAGAGTCTCGAAGCAAAAATACCTGGGTAGCTGGGGTCTGCAATAGTCCTGTATCCTAGAGACTGCAGAATCTCTGGCAGGCCTGAAGGTGGTCTCTTTGCCATCCTGTTGTAATCTCTGGGTCATGGCACTGAGCCTTTCCAGTGGCTCCTTTAATTCATTGTGGTGTGAAGCCCAGGGACTTAAACTGGAGTAGGCAGGGCCACCAAGTGCTGAGACCCTCAACAGTTGTCACTTTAGCTATATGCACAGCTGTGTATTTAACATAAATTTTGTGAGTGTTTGTTATTTGCCTGGCACTTAGCTATATCCTGGGGATATGACGATATGTGAGACATGTTTATTGGCCCGCAGATGCTCATAGCCAAGTAGGAGAAACAGCAATAAACAAACAAACATCTTAAACACAGGGAAGTAAGAGCTGCCATCAGGGTTAGCCCCAAGAGCTGGGTACATGTAGCTAAGCCCCTCTCCTAGCAAGACATGAGGGGTCCCAGTCCTCATCAGGGCACCCAGAATTTTCTGTTCATGCAAAGGACACTAACTCCCAAGCTGTGCTTCACCAGAAGGTGGGTCCTCGCAGGCACAAGCTCCTTAGAATGGCTCTTTTACTCAGTCTGGAGAACTTCACCCAGGTACCATGGTACACGCCTGTAATCCCAGCAGCTTGGGAGACTGAAGCAGGAGGATCTTGAATTCAAGGCCAGAAGCTGCCTGCATAACTTAGTGATACCTTGTCTCAAAAAATAAAAGGGTTTGGGGTTTGGCCCCTTGGCAGAATACTTGCCCAGCATGAGAAAGGCCCTGGGTTCAAACCCCCAGTTACTAGGGAAAAAAGAGAGAGAACTTTTGTCCACCCATCTGTCTCCCTTCCTCCTTCCCAGCCTGTCTGGGAGTGGTGGAGGAAAGCAAGTCTTTGATTACTAGGAGGGAAGTGGTTTGAATGCACACATAGTTGTCCTTGCAAAACAGTAGTGATGCTTTGTCCATCCCAATACCATGGTGATGGGCTAGGCCTGTTGTAAGGCCACAGCAGTCCCAGTTACTCTCCCCACCCCAAACTTCCTGACCTCCCTGCAGGCCAGATCCTGGCCCATGCTGAGTCCAAAGAGATGACAAGATGAAGCTTATGCCCTGCTATTGATCAGTAGATAATCAGATTCTGTAACCAGAGGCCACAAAGGCTTGATAGATACAGGAGGTTTGAGGGGGTGGCCGTGAAGATGGTTCTTAAGGCCATGTGGGGATAGCAGGTGGGGCTGCTGCGTGGAGTGCTTTCAGCAGGTGGATTTGCTTTTACATACTGATGAGATGTGTGGGAGGAGAGTCTGCCAGGGCACAGTGGGAGGTAGAGCCACCCTGGCTGGCCTCTTCTACAGTGGGTGGAAGATTCTCAATTCCACAGAATTAAAAGAAAACCTTTTTTCTTATTTTAAAGATGCCCATCCCAAGACATTTGGAAAATCCAGAAAAATACCAATTTAAAAGTTTCTATTATACATAAGTTTACCACTTAGAAAAAATTTATATTTCTGTATATTTTTGGTTGGCTAAGCATGATGGCACACACCCGAAATCCTAGCACTAGGGAGGTTAAGGCAGGAGGATCATGAGTTCAATAACAGCCTCAGCTGCGTAGAGAGTTTAAGGTGAGCCTGGACTACGTAGCAAGACTCTGTCTCCATAAACAAAAAACAAAAAATACCAGACAAAACCCCTAAAAATTAAAAAATAGTGTCAATATAGTCATCCAGAAGTTGTACATTTGTGAATTTCCTAATATTTTAAACTTTTTGGGTTCCTAGGTTCCTTCCACTGTGTTCATGTTTAGAAAGGTGGCAGCTGTGGCTGTTACCATGGCAAATTACCATAAATTTAGCAGTTTAAGACAACACAAGTTTATTTTCTGACAGTTTCTATGCAGGAACTCAGGTATGGTTTAGTTGGGGCATTTGCAAGGTTGCCATTGAGGTGTCAGCCAAGGCTGGGGTTTCACCTGGAGGCTGTGCTAGGGAAGGGTTTATTTCCAAGCTCATATAGTGACAGGGCTCACATCCTGTGATTATAGGGCTGAGGCCCTGGCATCTTGCTGGCTGTCAGCTGGAGACCACCCTCAGTTTCTAAAGGCCTACACATGGGCTTCCCAGTGTGGCCATGTATTTCTCCAAAGCCTCAAGGGAAGCCAGGTGCTATGGTGCACACTTATAATCCCAGTGACTTGGGAGGCTGAGGCAGGAGGATTGCAGATTAAAGGCCAGAGGCAGCCTGCATAACTTAGTGAGACCCTGTCTCAAAATAAAAAGGGGGAGGTTGAAGGTGCAGCTCAGTGGTAGAGCACTTGTGTAGCACGCATGAGGCACTGCGTTTGACGCCCCTGAACTGGGGCAGGGGAGAAGCCACAAGGGAGAAGTCTCTAGAGCCAGTCTCCCAGAAAGACAGAGTTCTCTGTCCTCACCACCTTAACTGCATTCTACTGGTCAGCAGCCAGCCTCAGGTCTTGCCCACAAAGTGAGAGGATCACACAAAGGTGAAGGTCTGCACACTGGTATGCGGGGATTGGCAGGGAGGACCTGAAAGTCCATCTAGAACTTACTTTGAGGTGGTGTGTTCAGGGAGGATGTACTTAATTTCTTTAGAACAGCCTGTTTTCTTGGCATGATGTTTTGTTTGTTTTTGAGACAGGATCTCACTTATGTAGGTCCAGCTGGCCTGGAACTCACTGTGTTGCCTAGGATGCCCTTGAACTCATAACCCTCCTGCCTTGGCCTCTTGAATGCTGCGACTGCAGGTGTGCAGCACGATGCCTGGCTCTCAGCATGGTTTAACAATTGGTTGCAAGAGCCTGCCAGTTCTTGGTGTACTAAAGCAGGCCTCGCAGGCCCTCTTGAGCCTTCCGTAACTCCTGCCCATCCTCACTGAGTGAGCAAGGTCCTAGTGGCACAGACGAGATACATAAGGTCCAGGGGACGTGTCCTTAGGGTGGGAAATGGTAATGGGTCTTGTCGGCAGATCCCACAGGGCACAGCTGGGTGAACAAATCCTTCCTTACATGGGTTGTTGACATGTGGTTAAGGCTGTGGACAGATGCATCCAAATCCTGAACAGTGTTTTTTCTAGAACGAGATGAGGGAAGGAGAGATTCTGTGATCAGCCGACCTGGGAAGTCTGTGCAGGAAGACACTATCTAACATAAAACGGAGGTCAGCACGTCCTAGTGACGGACCATGTTGATAAGGGCATCAGCCAACTTTGGCTGGTTAGACGGTGTCTGGGTGGTGGAGAGACTGGTCTGTGATAAAGTCCGTTGTGATGGCATCATGTGTTCATGCTTTAAAATCTGTTTTGAGAAGTAAGGGGCTGGGAGTGTTTATGTCACTGGAATAGCACTGTAGGTGCTAATATACTGGAAAGGCCACCAAAGTCCCTATAGGCCAAGTTGTAGGTCAGTGTGGAGTCACTGGGCTCCCTAGAGGGATACAGGACAGTTCTGCCACAGTATCTGCTCTGAAGGGCTCTGCCCCTCACGGACATCTGCCTGATGGCCCTCTGAGTTAGCTAGGCCAGCCCTGGCCACGGCTGGGTGTGTCTCTGGAGCAGGCTGTGTTCTGCTGGTCCCTGTCACCCCTGGGTGCTCTGGCTGTTGCCTACCTGGCAGTTTTGATCTGGGTCACAAGACATGGCGTCCTGGAGACTGGGTTAGGGCAGCCCTTATGTCAGCGTGTAGACAGTGAGTGGAACTGGACAAGTGGGCTTCCAGTGGTCCAGGCCTGGGTGCAGCACCTGTCCTCAACCTGGGAGAAGTTGCTTACGGATTCTGCTTCTCTGTAAAACAAGGCAAGAACTCCAACCTGTCAGGTGTTGTTGTTGTTAGGTGCCGTCGAGTTGGTATCCGACTCATAGTGACCCTCATAGGGTTTTCAATGGCTGACTGTTTTGGGATTGCCTTGGGAGTGGATGGCCAGGCCCTTCTCCCATTTTTGTGGTGCTGGGAATTGAACTCGGGACCTTAGAGACTGCAGCACAGCCCTCTACCAACTGAGCTAAATCCCAGCCCTGCCTGTCAGAAGGGCCGAAGAAATTACACAAGAGTACGGCGCACTTAGCACAGTGCTTAGCTCCAGGAAGCACTTCATGAGGCTGCTGCCACTGACGTCACGTTAAGGCAGATTATTCTAGGCCACTTCAGGGCAACTTTGGACACTTTAGGTGCTTGGATGTAGCTGCCTTGACCACAGACTATGAACCCCACATTCCCTTGGCAAACCCACAGGCAGGAGCAGTTTGTTCTGATCTCATTAGGACCTTCCCAGGAAATACTGAGGTCTCTGAGCCCCTTAGGGTGCTCAGGGTCTGCTGTGGGCGTTGTAGGGCATGTGGGCAGCTTCTGCCAAAGGGGTCCCTGTTTGTCCCTGCTCTCTTTGTTGTCTAGTTTCTCCAGGGGTGGTGGAAACCATGAGGTGTAGCAGAATGTTCTAGCCCTCCACGCACCCAGCCGTTCCAGAGTAAAGAGTACAGATCACAAATCAGAGGAAGAATGAAGGGTGGGACCAAGAGGGAGGAGAGTCCGAAAGGCAGCCTCTTTTCCTGGTCCAAGGCGTTGTCACAGTTGGGGCAGGAGCCAGGAAGATGAGGGGCAGCACAGAGCCCAGAGCCCAGGCTGTGGGGAGAGAAGAGCAGGGGGCAGCCTCCAGTCTTAAGTGAGCAGGGGGAGGTGTTGGGTGAATAGTGCTGGTGAAGCCCCCTGTGTCCCCAGCTCTCTGCTGCCTGCTGAACCACCTCCTCCTCTCCCACCAGACCAAGCTGCTGACTCAGTATGTGCTGAGTCTGGCCAAGTATGACCAGAACTATGATATCCGCGACCGTGCCCGCTTCACCCGGCAGCTCATCGTCCCCTCGGAGCAGGGTGGGGCCCTCAGCCGCCACGCCAAGAAACTCTTCTTGGCACCCAAGCCAGCTCCTGTCTTGGAGTCATCCTTCAAAGGTGGGTGTGGGAGGCAAGGGTCATCTCCCCTGGGGAGGCAGGTAGTGCCTCCCTCCTTCCTCCTGAGGCCCAATCTTAAGTAGGCACCAGGCTTTGATGGCCAGGTCCTTGAGTGACCCCTTTATCTGCTCTGTAGCAGTCGAGGCCCACCCACAGCCACAGCCAGCATATCTGGCCTGCCCATCTGTGAGGCTTCTTGGCTCCTCTCTGACTGCTGGGCCTCCCCTCTCCATCTCCCCTCTGGGCAGGCTGTGGGTTTGGGAATCTGTATCAAGATGCTAAACAGCAAGGACCCATGAAAGTGGGCAGAAAAGCAACATAAGAAATAGAGGTGTGTTGTATTTCTGAGTCCTGAGGATGTGGCTGCCTGCACGGTGTGCAGAGTCACTTGAGATTAGCCCAAACCCCTGGCCCCAGGCCTTCAGCTTCCCCTGTGCTCATGGACTTGGCCTTGGTGGGGAGGGTCCTCCCACTGGCTGTCTGGACTCGAGGAACCAGACCCAGGAGGCTGTGCACGGGTGGAGCCTGCTTCACAGAGCTCAGCTTTCCTGGATATCTTTTCATTCTTCTCTTCCCTGCACCTCAGGAATGGGGAGATTCTGGGGTGGGAGAAGCTTTGAAAACCTCCAAGGGGTAGGCCAGGTGTCATGTTGCCCACCTGTGATCCCAGAGACTCGGGAGGCTGAGGCAGGATTGTGAGTTGGAGGCAGCCTGCGAAACCTAGCAAGAGCCTGCCTCAAAAAAAGGGGAATGGAATGCAGCTCAGTAGTGGAGCCCTTGTCTTGCTCATCCAAGGCCCTGGGTTCAATGCCTTAGTACTGTGAAAACATAAATAAAAATAAAAGTAAAGAAACAAAAAATAAATCTCCCAGGAAGAAGAGCAGCAGCCCCTCTCTGCCCTGACTCATCCTCACTCAGGTCTCTGCGTGGGCCTCCTATGCCACCCGCCCAGCCTCTGACCCTGACTCCCTCCCACCCCCATTCTGCTCGTCCCTCCCCATGTGTCCAGAGCGAGACCAAACCTGCCTCCTCTCCTTGGCCCAGCCTGGCCAGCCTCTGATTCAGGGCTGCCGTCCTTACCCAACTTCCGCCTCCCTCCTGAGCTTAGCTGTGCCCTGGAAATGAAGTCACATTCACACTTCTGCTCCCCACAGAGACCCCAGCAGACAGGCCAGTACCATCTCTGGGCCCAGAGTCTCCCTTTGCAGGCCCATCTGTCCCCACCTTCAGTCCCCACCCTGGACTGGACGGACAGCCATCCGGGAGCACGTCCATCTCCGTCCCCTCCCCAGCCCCTCCAAGGATGCTGTTCCCTGCCTCTCTGGGCCTGACTGCCAACCTGCTCACAGACCGGGACCACTTCCAGCTGGGCTCCCTGTCGCACCTGCTCAATGCCAAAGCCACAGGCTACCAGGAGCTCCCGGACTGGCCGGAGGAGGCCCCAGACCCATCCGTGCGCAATGTGGAGGTCAGCATGGGCAGGGGGCAGAGCTGTGTGTGGGGTGTGGTGAGGGACATGAGGCAGGAGCCCTGATGGCGTGGCCCAGCCCTCCTGATCCCCTCCCCGCAGGAAGAAGACCTCTCCTTAATTGAAACCCACGTGGGCCTGTTGGGCGAATACGGCCAGGTCCCCTGTGTGCCGTGGGCCCTCCTGCCCCGCCCTCCCTCCCGGTGCTGTCTCCCAGCCTCCAACTTGCGGCCTCCTTGCTCTTGGCTGTGTCCCTGCCGTGAGCAGCAGCCCCGGCCCCCTGGGCTGTGTCCTCTCGTCCTCCCCCATTGCTCCCTTTTGGAGACAGAACCATGAAGGGCCCCAGAAAAGGGGCTATGGGGGGTGGGCGGGGCTCGAGCCTCCACCTCTCCTCCCGCCTGCCCATGAAATGGCCGCACCTCCCTCCAGGTGCCTGAGTGGACCAAGTGCTCAAACCGGGAGAAGAGGAAGGAGAAGGAGAAGCCGTTCTACTCGGACTCTGAGGGGGAGTCGGGCCCCACGGAGTCGGCAGACAGTGGTGAGCAGGCCAGGCAGCACTGGGCATGGGGGGCTCCTGCAGCTGCAGCACCTGGGGCCAGAAGTAGGTCCGAGGGGTTTGAGGCCTTGGAGCCGAGTCTGGAGCTGGGGACCCTGGTGCCTGCTCTGGGCCCAGGGAGGCCTTCCCGAGAGGCAAGGAGGCCCCTCCCTGTCCTCCACAGAGCCCGAATCTGAGAGCGAGGCCGACAGTAAAAGCAGCAGCGAGAGCGGCAGCAGCGAGAGCGGCTCAGGGGAGGCCAGCAGCGACTCGGAGGACGACCAGGATGAGGACGAGGGGAAGGGGAGAGGCGGGGACAGGTGAGGGCCCATGGGGTTTGCAGGCCTCCTCTTGAAAGAAAGACTAGTGTTCAGCTGTAGCCAGTCTCCTGGGAGGCCCTCTGCTCCCGAGTGGCTGGGGCCCTGCAGACCCACTGGCCAGCGCACCTGATGGTTCCTTTGGCTCTGAGGCCTCACGGTGGGGTGGCAGGAGACAATCAGGGGCCTGGGGCCTGAGCTTGCACAAGCTGGTTCAAAGCTATTCTTGAGGCCAAGCAGAGGAGCCCAGGTATGAGCTCTGCTGGTACAAGGGCCCCACTCCCACTCTTCAGGGCTTCCCCTGTTCTTCTGGAAGGCGAAGGTTCCAGGCTGGAGCGGAGCCCCATTTTCCCACCCTTCTGCAGTGAACAGAGTGAAGAGGAAGGCGGGAAGAAGAAGACGAAGAAGAGGAAGAAGGAAGCAGAGGGACATGGAGAAGGCTTGTCCTCAGAGGAGGGCAGCGACTCCAGCAGCAGCTCCTCGGAGTCTGAGATGACATCAGAGTCTGAGGAGGAGCAGGCGGAACCCGCCTCCTGGAGGAAGAAAACAGTGAGGGGCTTGCCAGGGCCCTTCCCACTACCTGGGCCAGACCCAGATGTCTTCCCGTGAGCCAGAGCAGGCCAGGGTGCTCCCCTGCCTCACACCCACGCCCCATTTTCTCTTTCAGCCCCCCAGCAGCAAAAGTGCCCCTGCAGCCAAGGAGGTCTCCCTGCTTGACCTAGAGGACTGTGAGTTTGGCCTGGGAGTGTGGCTCTGGAAGGTCCCCAGGAGCTCCAGATCAGGATCCTGAGGTCGGGGTGGGCCTGGGCTGGGTGTTTGGGGACGGCCCCCAGGCTGCTATGTGCCTCGCTGTCCATGGTGCTGAGCATTTGTTCCTTGAGCCTTGGGCTCCTGCTCAACCCAAGCCAACTGCTCTTTACTCTCCTCACAGTGGTCTTTATTCCCCCACAGTCACCCCTCCCACTGTCCAGCCTGTGTCTCCCCCTACGGTCATGTCCGCCAGTCTGGCTGCTGATCTGGAGGGCCTGACACTCACGGACTCCTCTCTGGTGCCCTCGGTGGGTGGGATGGGGGGACTGGGATGGGGAGGGGCTCATCTCTGTGCTGTCCCCTGTGGTTTGGGAGGGGTGGTGGGGACAGCCTTGAGCCCCAGTGGCAAGATGGCCCAAGGCAGGGCCAGGCTGGGCCGACTGTCCTTCCTGCTCATCTCTGTGTTTGCCCTTCTCCCTCAGCTGCTCAGTCCAGTGGCAAGTGTGGCCAGGCATGAACTGCTGCACCGGGTGGCTGGCGAGGGGCTGGCTGTGGACTACGCTTTCAGCCGCCAGCCTTTCTCAGGGGATCCCCACATGGTGTCTGTCCACATCTACTTCTCTAACAGCTCCGAGACGCCCATCAAGGGGCTTTGTGTGGGCACCCCCAAGCTGCCAGCTGGCATCAGCATCCAAGAATTTCCTGAAATTGGTATGGAAGGGCCTTGGACAGGGTGGAGGAGGCAGCTTCTGGGCAGTCTCTCTGTGCTTGCTAATCCCCTCTTTGGGCCAAGCCTTGGGCCCTGCCATGGGGACACAGAGATGGCCATGTCTAACATGGACAAGACAGACTAGGAAGCGAGCATGTTCCCATCAGGGTAGGAGGGACTTGCAGGAGCAGGCCTGGGCTTGGTTGCTTCAGTTCTGACTTAAAGAGAATGAGGGCAGGTGAGGGAAGGGCATTTAGACTTCAGGAGGAAACCAGGGCCATTCTCCAGGGCCCAGAAATTCAGGATTTTTTAGTGGGCCGTTCAGGGAGGGGAAAAAGGGAAGAGTGGGTTCACGGCTTGTCATCAGACGGTATTTCCGGCTCCCCTGGCCCTGCCTCACATCACTCCAGAGTTGCTGGCACCTGGAGAATCTGCCACTGCTGTAATGGGCATTAATTTCTGTGACTCAACCCAGGCAGCCAACTTCCAGCTGTGGTAGGTCCTAACTCATGGCCTGTGTGGGAGGGTGGGCTGGGGGGAGGCAGGGCACAAAGAACCAGAGGGGGAGGGAGAGGGTGGTGGGGCTCCATGAGGAGCAGTGGATTCCACAGCCATCCCAGACCCTCTGGGCTGCCCTCTCTTCTACAATCTCCACACTCTGCCTCTGGGCAGTGGGGGCAGTGAGGAGAGTGCTGGCCTCACCTCCTCTCCCTCTGTCACCTTCCACTCTTCCCAGCACACAAACCCGACAGTTCTACGTCTCCATTCAGCCACCTGTTGGGGAACTGATGGCTCCCGTGTTCATGAGTGAGAATGAGTTCAAGAAGGAGCAGGGTGAGTGCCCCTGCGGTGGGTAGAGGGAGTCTGGCTCCATCGCTAGTGGTCCTTAAGCTCCATGGTACAGGCATGTGGGAGGAACCACAGCGCCTCAGAGGGAAGCCCCTGTAGTTTGTGCCGGTAGCAAAACCTTCACAGAGACTGGAACATTCTGGTGAGGCTCTGGAGAGTTTGGACTCCACCAGGCAGAAGAGTCCAGGCTTGCTTTCCAGCTGGGAAGCAACACATGCAGAAGTGTGGTGGGAGAGCAGCTTGGTGTGGGACACAGGCATCCCTAGCACAGGGGAGTAGTTAGAGCAAAGCTAAGAGTAGTATGCTTGGTCCAATTTCTAGAAGCCTTGAAATGCTGAGCTAAAAGGTTTCAGTCCTAGAACTTCAGAGCTGGAAAGGATCATAGAAGTTACTGGGTGCAGCCCCAGCCTTAAGGAGATGAGGACCGTAGACATCGTTTTCCTAGCAATAGAGCAGACATTGAGGGAAGGGGGCAGGTGCGGTCTGCTTCAGGAGGAGTAATCGGGCAGCACTCCCAGCTGGGATTGGGAGAGCCTATAGCAGGCAAACAGCATACGTGGAGGAAATGGGAGATTTCATGAGTATTGGCTTAATTTTTTTTTTTTTTTTTGGTTTGCTTTTGTATTGTTTTTGTTTTGCAACAGGATCCAGGCTGTCCTGGAACTTGCTGTGCAGCCCAGACTGGCCTTGTCCTTGTTATCTTTCTGCCTCACCCTCCCAAGTCCTAGAATTACAGCATAGGCCACCATGTCCAGCTCCTGGCTTAACTTCTGGACTTGCCCTTCAGTTGGCCTGTGCCCGTGGGCTAAGTTCTGTAACTAGTGCTAAGGCTACTGCCGTAGATCTGATGAGAGATAGTGAGGGGACAGTCAGAGGGCAAAGGGAATGAAGGACTGAGGTTGGGGGAGTGACAGGGAGTAGGGGAGCCATGGACAGGCACCCTCCCTGGGAGGGGAGGGAGTATATAAACTGAATTTGGAATTTCTGCCTTGGATGTTAGGGAGAGGAATGATGTCCTTCATCGAGGCCAGGGTTTGGTGACATTTCTGTAATGGGTGACAAAGTAAATGTTTGAGGCTTTGAGGGTCATATGGTCTCTACTGTAAGTACTTATCTCTGCAGTTGTAACACTGAACAAGGAAGGGTGGCTGTGTTCCTGTAACATTTGCAGACACTGAAACTTCTATTTTATTTTCATGTATTGTCAAATACCAAACATCTTTTGTCTTTTCCCCCCAATACTTTAAAAAATGTAAAACTATTGCAGGCCATTCAGGTGATGGGCTGGATTTGGCCTGCCAGCTGTAATTTGCCAAACCCCTGTTGTAGAAGAAAGAACAGGGCGAGTGAGGAGGGAACATGATGGGTAGCTTGGGAAAAGCCAGTTTTGAAATGTGTTTGGGAAACTCAGGATAAGATGTCAGTATGTGGTTTAGGATGTGGGCCTGCGCCCAGGAAACACTTCAAGGCTGGAATCAGGAGTGTAGAAGTGGTAATGGAAGCTGAGTGAGGATCACCCTGGTAGAGTTGGTGGTAGGCAGGGGTGGGGGGATAAGAGGTCAGGGACAGAACTTTGAGGAAGGCTTGCATTCCACAGATGGAAAAGGAGGGTATAAGAGGAGCAGAGAGAGGTGGGAGGAGAACCAGGAGAGGTGACAAGGCAGAAGGGTGCTTTGGGGTGGTCTGAAGGCTCCAGTGACCAAAGACCTTCAGACCAAGCATGCTGGAGGCCACTGCCAGCCTTGGGGAGAGAGAATCATTGCTAAAGCAGGGACAGAGACTAGTTGCTGTGAGTTGATAGAGACCAAGACTTGAAGAAATGGGCGTTGGCTGTGAATGGGGAGGGAGATGGAGCATTGGCATGAAGGATCTCCCCTTCAGAAAGGATTTCTTAGAAATGGGGAGAGTTGAACATGGCCAGACTGAAGATACAGTGGTGATAAGATGAGGTTCCTAGCCTAGGGGCTGGAGAAGGATGCCAGTTCGGAGGCGGAGATTGGGGAGGCTGAGGGGTAGGAGAGGATGACTTGTCCTCACCACAACACTGCCCAGACTGAGGACATTCAGCCAGCAGGTGCAGGACCCCCCCACAGCCTCTACCCCTCACCGTGACCTCTGCTCCTAGGGAAGCTGACAGGCATGAACGAGATCACAGAGAAGCTCATGCTGCCAGACACTAGTCGGAGTGACCATGTTGTGGTGCAGAAAGTGACTGCCACTGCCAACCTGGGTCGAGTCCCTTGTGGGGCATCTGATGAGTACAGGTTCGGGTAGAGGGGAGGACAGGCTTTTGTGGGGCCTGGTGGGAAGGGGAGGCCCTGAGCCCTGCCCCTTCCTCCCTTCCCAACATAGGTTTGCAGGGAAGACACTGACCAGCGGGAGCCTCGTCCTGCTGACTCTGGACGCGCGGCCAGCTGGAACTGCCCAGCTGACCATCAACAGCGAGAAGATGGTGATTGGCACCATGCTGGTGAAGGATGTGATACAGGCTCTGACCCAGTGACTCCTGAACACCGTGATGCTGTGACCTCTTTGGTCCTAACCCCTCCCTCCGCCACATCATCTGTGTGCTCTTATCTCTTCCTCTTTCCCTGTTGCCCCCGACCAACCTCCTCCTGCCCGATGGTATCCTGGGGGGTGTCTTAGTCTTTACCAGGCTCTCCCCTAAATCCTTCCTAATGGGTTGCAGAGGGAGGCAGCAGCTGATCCCAGCAGCCCTTCCAGGTTTCTGCAGCTATTTACATAGCAAAATCTCAATAAAAGATCTTCTCCCTAGGTGCTGGCTCACCTTTCCTTTTAAGGGATTGGGGGCAGAGCTGCTGAGAGTGACAGTGTTTGGCCCTTGTGACCTTGAGCAGGGGAGGCTGTGATTGACTCTCAGAGGATACTGGTTGGACCTCCAAGGTGACCATCTGTAGGTCAAGAATCCACAGGCATCTCTCTGGAGGAACCATCTGGGCAGGGAATGGGAAGAACTCCCTGGTCCTTTTTTAAGTCTGTGCAGAAGCAAGTCTTCTTCAGTGGCTGCCAGTTCCCCCAAGGTTCCCTTATGGGCCCTTTGGGAAGGATGGGCTGGTAATTTGGGGAATCCCCCAAATATAGGTGTGCAATTCAAAATATGTCAACTATATCTGGATGCCGGGGCTGGAGGCCCCACCTGTAGGGAGGATAACCCAACTGGCCATCTTAGGGGAGAAAAAACAAAAAGATGTAGAACCATGCTTCTCAAATGACCTTGCATCATCACCAGGGGATCCTATGCAGATTTTGACCCGTAGGTCCCAGGTGGGGCCTGAGAGTCTACATTTCCAACAAGGTCCCAACAGCCAGTGCTGCAGTGCTGTGGACATGCTTTAGTGAGGATTAGAGCCTCCCCATCTCCAACAAATCCTGTGGCCCTCAATGACACTTTTCCTGTAAAGGAAAGAGGCTCAGCAACAGATGTAAAAGGGATTAGATTACATCTGACAAAAACGAAAAGTCTATGATCAAATAAGTTTAGGCAGAATCACTGGTTTAAATGAAACAAGTTTATTTCCCACAGGCCTTCTCAAAGCCTTTAGCGTACATTATGACATCCTCCCCCTAGCCCTGCCCCCAAGTGGGGCTTGGAGCCTGCAGTATTACCTGAGCTTGGTATTGAGCCTCAAACACCTTTCCCACAGAGCATTTTGATTGACTGGGTTATGGGTAACAGTCTCTACTGATAGCTTGGGATGTGGTGCCTCAGCTTCTCATCTTCCATGACCAAGACCCCAGGTTCTTGGCCATACTTCCCCATAGCCCTGTCACATAAACAGCCCTGAGCAAGTCTGTTCAGGGGCATGCCAGTGTGAAGCAGGTGTGGCCTTCCTCTTAGAGAAAAAAAAACAGTGCCAGGGGACAGCCCTGCCTCTGCCTCTGGGGACTGGTATGGCACTGTGGCACCACACACAGCTGGAGCTGCTGCTTCCCTGAGAGCCTTGGGGCTCCCGAGCCTCCCTGTGATCACTGTTTGTGTCACTGCATGTCCTAAGATGGGGCTCATCCGCCAACTGAGGACCATGAGAGCGGCTGACTCATTCTCACTTTGTGAGTCAGCACTAACAGGTGGAAGCAATTCCTAAGAAATATGAGCATGGAAACAGACCCTCCAGCCCAGCAAAAGCTTCACATGCCTGTAGCATGTGTTTTAAGCATGTTGTTTTAAGCCAATTAGCCAAGTAGCACGTTGTTTTAAGCCAATTAGCACTGGGAGGTCACTTAACAACATAAAAGAGCTAACAGTCTAGCCTTGGTCCCCTCTCCTAGGCTGTTGGGACACTTCTTAGGGGGAGCCTGAGACTGGCATGCAGAGCCCTTTGCCCCCACAGTATCTGAACGTGTGTTGGATGGAGTAAACCCATGCTGACTCATGGGGCTAAATGGTATTCCACTCTCAGGAGTTCTGTCAGCTTAATGTCACATTGGTAGTTTGAAATCAGCCATGATGGATGTATTTACACTGGCGAAACAGGCACATCCTGCAAATTACTCTTTCCTCCTCCAACTGGAGAGGCCCTTAATTGCTCCCATACCTTACCTCTTCAAAAAGTTACAGTATATTCCAAGTGTAAAGAATAAAATAACCACATGCATATTGATCACCCAACTTAAGATTTACTAATCCAGTGGATGTCAACCCCATTTCACAAGTTCTTCCCTTCCTACCTTAAACCACCATTCTGATTTTGTTTATAAATTCCATACACTTTGGGGTACTTTTAGTATAAACAAATATGATAGTAGTGTACTGCACATCTTGTCTGGTTTTTGAGGTGAGGTCTCAATTTGTAGCCCCAGCTGGCCTAGAACTTACGATCCTCCTGCCTCAGCCTCCCAAGTGCTGGAATTATAGGCATCTGCCACTATGCCTGGATTGTACTGCACATCTTTTAACTGTATATAAATGGCATCATCTCCTGCATCTTGTTTTTCTATTGCTTATGTTGATATTAGCTTTTTTTCACTTACATATATACTATTCCACTGTATGGCTATACCATACAATGATCCACTCTCCTGTTGGTGGACATTGAAGGTTGTTTTGTTTTGTTTTTGGAACTATGACCAAATAGCTGCATTTTTACTCATGCCTCTTTTTACTTGTATGAAAGTTTCTCTAACATATTTTCCTAGGAGTGGAATTGCTGAGTCAGAGTATACGTTTATTCAACTTAACTAGATAATGCCAAATTGGTCTCCAGATTGTTTCACATCAAGAATGTTTATAGCAGCTTTATTATGATAGTCCCTGAATTAGAAACAATTCAAATTCTAATAGGAGAATGGGAGAGATAAATTATGGTAGATCCACACAATGGAGTAACACTTAGCAATGCAAAAGAACAAATTACTGCTACATGCAATATGGATGGATCCCACAGATGTTAAGATGCCACTGCTTTTATGAAGTTCAGAATAGGCAAGACAATCTGTGATGAAAGCAGTAAAAATACTAGTTACTTAGAGGAAGAGGGCATAAACGTGGGAGGGAGGTGACAGAACCATGTGGGAGTAGAGAGATTCTACACCTTGATATGAATGGTAGCTACCCGTGAATGAATGCATACATACGTATATATGTATTCACATATATACACGAATGTATACACTTCATATATATATACACATATTCATATATATATATATATATATATATATATATATATATCATTGAGATATACACCAGATTAACAGAAGTGCCTGAAGCAGTTTTCATCTTTACTGCCAGTGGGGATGGTGAGATTTTTTTCATTTTATCCCTCTGTGGAATATGACATCATATCCCATTATCATTTTATTTCCCATTACAGGTGAGGGTGGGCATCCATTTATTGGCCATTTGGGTTTTCACTCATGTCAACTGCCTGTTTCCACCTTTTCCCTATTTTTCTATGATCTGTTTTCCCTCATCGATTTTATTTATTTATTCATTTATTTATTGGTACTAGGGGGTCAAACCCAGGTCCTTGTGCATACTTTGTAAGTGCTCTACCACTGGGCTGCACCCCTGGGCTCTTTATTTTTTACCTTGTGATAGGGTCTTGCTAAATTACACAGGCTGCCACTGGCCTCAAATTTGCAATCCTCCTATCTCCTCCTCCTGAATTGTTGGGATTATAGGCATACTGCCACAGTGTTAGGCTCTCCCTCATCAATTTTAGAATTTCTTTCACATCTTAGAAACTAGATCTTTGCAAATACATGTTTTGCAAATGTTTTCTTCAACTCTATGGGTTGCCTTCTCAAATTTTAAATTGTTGTTGTTGTTGTTAGGTGCCGTCGAGTTGGTATCCGACTCATAGCGACCCTCTGTACAACAGGGGAAACACTATTGTCAGTGCTTCTCTCCTGTTCATAGGGTTTTCAATGGCAGATTGATTTTTGGGAGGGGGTTGCCAGGTCCTTCTCCCAAGCCTACAGCTTCTGGTGTTCCCAGGCGGTCTCCCATCCAGGTACTAACCATGCCTGACCCAGCTTAGCTTCCGAGATCTGACGGGATCGGATGCCACAGGGCTACCGCTGCAGGCTCAAATTTTAAATATATTTTGATAAACCAAACTTTTAAATTCTAGTGTAATCAAATTTATCATCTTTTATATCCTGTTGTTTCTAACTTACAAAATTCATCCACAGGCTGCAGAAATAAAAAAAATGTTCTCCTATGTTCTTGTAAACATTCCAAGGAAAGATTTTCACATTTGTTATCTTTAACCTATTTAAAGTGGGGTTGACCCACTGTCTTTTATCCCACCTAAAAGGACCTGGGGAGGGGAAAAACATGGTTTCTTCTGTACAGAGCTTGGCAAAACTTGAGCAGAGATTTTGTGCCCACTTTTCCTTGTGGTCTTGAGTTCCAAATGATGCCCCTTCTGATCTTTTTGCAAGTAAGAAATCATTTCTTCCTAGCAGTCTCCTCCTTTCAGCTGTCTGCTGGGAAAGTACTGAATACTCAACCATATAAAAGTCTAGAGGACCCCTCCTGGCCCCCCATTGTGTATTTATATATATTTTTTAGTTAGTACTGAGGGTGGGGGTTGAATGCAGGACCTTGCAAATATTTTGCAAGTGCTCTACCACTGAGCCACAAACTCAGCCCATTTTTTGCTTTTTATTTTGAGACAGTCTCACTAAGTTACACAGGCTGCCTCTGGCCTCCAACTTGCAATTCTGCCTCCACCTCCTGAGTTGCTGGGATTATAGGTGTGTGCTACTGTATTTGGCCTC
The DNA here is from genome assembly GCA_007922755.1 of Pedetes capensis. Lineage (NCBI taxonomy): Eukaryota > Metazoa > Chordata > Mammalia > Rodentia > Pedetidae > Pedetes > Pedetes capensis. The sequence goes on along the minus strand of VMDO01000369.1, from coordinate 298,477 downwards.
ATTTTTAAAACTTAGTCCAGCCAGTTACACTTACACTTAAATCCTGTATTGTAAATCTGGTTCTTGACTGTGGAGATAGTGCCAGGCATAGATGGGCTCAAAGGATGTTGACTGGGGAAGTGGATAATGCTGCCTGTTGTTCTTGCGACTTCTGCCAGCCACCAGCTGTGGGAACTTGAACAAGTCATTTAATCTCTGTGACCCTTCACACCCTGCCACGTGGATGCCTTCTAGTCAAAGGGACTGTCCTTCCTCTGTGACCTGTAGGCCCAATCAAGGACTCGCTCACACTTGAGGCCACGACTGTACTCTGACTCCATCAACTCTTCCCTCACCCTCTGCAAGCTCTGTAGATGAGCCTTGGGTAATTCACAGGGAAGCACACACATAAAGGTGGGGAGGTTTTATTCTCCTCAGGTTACCAACCCAGAAGACTACCTTGGTCTGAGTCCTTGGGCAAGTGACTTAACGTCTTTGAGCTTTAGTTTCCTCATCTGCAAAATGAATTAAGATAGGTAAAGCATTTAGAACTGTGCTAAGCACACAGTGAGCGCTCAGTGAAGATGAACTATTATTCTTACTGCCTGGAGCACAATAAGTGCTTAATAAGGAGTATGACGAGCTACCACATAATACAGCAAAGCTGAATAAACTCCGGCCTCTTTCTTCCCCTCTCCAGTCCCTTGTTTCTTTCTTACCTCTCAGTACCTGGAGGTTGAACCCAGGGCCTCTCGCACGCCAGGCGAATGCTCCACCACGGACTTGCACTCCCACCTCCCCTCCTCTTTTTACATTTTGAGCCATGGTCTCAAACTTTAGCAAGTCTCCATCCCCCTGCCTCCGTCCACCGACCAGCCGGGATCCGGGGCGGGCGCCACCCCAGGTGCCGTTCCTCTCTTTGCCCACGGCTCCTAAGTCTCCAGCAAACGCTGCGAGACCCGACAGCGGCCGGCCGCGGAGCTCCCAGTCCTCGCAGGACGGCAGGAGCCCCCGGTGCGGGCCGGGAGCCGTCCGGTGCGGCCGCCTCCGCCCTCCGCCTCGGGCCTACGCGGGGCTTCCGGTCCGCCAGGCCCCGGCGGCCCCCGGACGCCCGTGCTCACCGCTGCGCGGCCCCAGCGCCCACGCGCGCCGGCCTCCACCCCGCTGCTCCCCTACCCGGTTCACGACCGCGGCCCGGCGGCAGCGTCGGAGGCGGCCTCCCCGGGGCCCCGCGGCCGCTGGAACTTTCCGGAACCTACGAAGCGGCCGGGTCGCAGCGAGCGCCCAGGTCCGGGAGGCGGCGGACCCGGGGGAGCGGCCCCCGGAGGGCGGGGCTGCGCGGCTCGGGTCGAAGCTCAGGGCCCTGCGCGCCGCGCGTGAGCTCCCAGGGGGAAACTGAGGCCGCGGCAAGTGGCGCGGCCCAGCCCCACGGCCTTCCGGCGTCCTTGCGCAGCGGAGCCGGCCCGGACCCCGCGGGCCAGAGGGGCGGGGACGGGACCCGGGCGGGGCCGGCACAGGTGCTGCGCATCCGGCCGGGCGGCTCGGCAGAGCTTTATAAGCCGCCGGGTGCGGCGCTGCGCGCGGCTCGCTGCAAAATAGTGCCACGTGCGTGCGCGTCCGTCGCCGCCGCCGGCCGCCGCCCGGCCGCAGCCCTGCAGGGACGCGCCGGCCCCATGGCGGTCCCGCTGGTAAGAGCGGCGCGCCGCCCGCCGGGCGGGGCGGGGCGGGGCGGGGCTGCCGCCGAGCTAACGGTCCGCGCGCAGGCCCGCCGGCCCCGTCCCCCGCGTCCCGGGCGGGGCGCGAGTCACATGCAGCGGGCGCGGGGCCTCGTGGCGGGTGAGGGCGAGGGGGCGGGGAGCCGCCTCGTGACTCAGGGCCTTTGGGCTTAAAGGCGCCGCGGCCCTCCAGGGGCGGCCGCGGAGGCCCCTCGGCCTCGAACGTATGTCCAGTCGGGCACCAGCAGGGCGTAGGGGCGCCCTGGCGCTGCGAACGCCGCCGTCTCTCTCAGCCGTCGCACGTGAGGCCCGAGGCCGCCGGCCCGGGAAGCCCACGCCCCCCGCGAGTGGAGTTCGCGCTCGGCGCGAGGCGGCGGCGGGTAGCCCGGGGAGGGAGGGGCCGCCAGCCGCGAGAACCCTCGCCGCGGGGCCCGCGGTCAGTGGCGAGCGGCGCGACGGCGTGGGCGCGGCCCCTTTAAGGCGGAGGGATCGGGACCGCGTGTCGGCGCGCGCTTTCCGAGCCTGGGTGGTCACGTGGCTTCACACGTTCGCCGCACTGTGGCTCCCGAGCCCTGGGCGGGGAGGGTCTCGCGCGCGGCACGTGCGCCTGGGCTTCGCGCCTCGCAGGCCGCGGGCTGGGCGGTGTTGAGGTGGGTGCCGCGCCGGGCGTTGGGGGCGGCGCCGGCTGGGAGCCCCGGGCGAGCCGCATGCACGGGGCCTCGGGCAGCCGCGCCGCGTCTCCTCAGTGGGCCGCGCGGCCGGGGTCCGAGCGGGGCGGGCTGGGGCCTCCAGCGCCGGCCTCAGGTCTGGGGGGGCGCGGGCCTGCGGCGACCCTTGGGCGTCCTCGCCCGCCTTCGCCCTCGCGCCGGGCTCCCGCGACGGGGCGCCTCGCCCTCGAGGGTCCACCCATGCCTCAGCCCTGCGGGCGCTCCGGGGTGCAGGCGGCGGGGCGGGGCCGCGTGCGCTGCCCGGGCTCTGCGCTCGAGGTCGGGGCGCTGCCCCCCACCTTTCCTCGGGCCAGGCGCGGACGCCGAGTTCCCCAGCAGCTGTCGCGCCATCACCCTGGCTACCGCGCGGCCGCCGCGCCCCTCCCGACACCTGAGCCGACTGCGGGCTGCGTCACCCGCAGGCCCCTGCGGAGCCTCTGGGCAGCGGGGAGGGCCTCCCGCTTCGCCCCAGGGCCGAGATGGGTGGAAAAACAGAAGCTAGGGCCAGCGGGCAGAGCGAGCCCTTGGAAACAGGAGTGGGCCTCCCCGCAGGTGCGAAAGCCAGGCACGGTCTGCGCCCAGCCCGCGGGGCTCCGTCTGCTAGGGACCCCGCGGACCGCGGTGGGCGGGCTTGGCACCCATGGGTCTTCCCTGCGGAGCTGGGTTGGAGCCGGACGCGTGCCGAGCGCAGGTTGCTGTAGAGTTCTGCTGTTTTGCTTTGCTTTGCTTTGCTTTTACAGTGATTGGGGTTTAATTTGGATGGTCTGGCAGCGTGCGCCTCGTTTAGAGGCGGTGAGTTGCCTACCGTGTGTGTAAGCCGCCCTTTAAGTGTGAAAACACTATGCTTGCCGGCGCCTTCCTGTGGTCTACACCAAGGAAGGGAGTTTGTGCCATGTGTACAGCAGACAGGAGCTGATGCAAATAGGGAATGGTCACGGGAACATTGCAGTTAGTAAGGGCCCTGGCCTCTCGTCTTTCCCTGCGGTATGCATAGCAATATCCGTGAGGTAGAAAATGGAGGAGGTGAAGTTGTAAGACTCAAGGTGCAATGCCAAACTCGTTAATAAGGGAGCTAGTGATAAAGGAAGTATTTTCACTGGACACAAAAGCACTAGTTTTTTTAATCTTTAAAATGAGTTGCAAACCCAGTCTCTACAGAGGCTTGACGTGAACAAGGACGAGGAAGGCAGAAGTGGAGTACCTACTTACCTATGGAGCACATACCTCTCTAAAGGGAGTAGTCGTTAGCCAGTTTTTGCCAAGCAAAAATGTGGGCGCTGAGTTGATGGGTCTTTGACTGTTTTCCTACTTAAGCTAGCAGCCTGTGTTGACGAATCCTCTGGCTTTTACATGTGGCAAAAAAATTTAAGCACGGTATGGACCAAATGTAACGTGTGTTTAATATTGGATTCAATCTGAGCACTAATTTGGGATCTGTCTTAAAACATTTCTACCTGTTTTGCAGATGAGGAAATTGGCTCAGATGTCAAGTCAGAAAACTATTATAAATGATGGAAGTGGATACTGGGTCTTTAGCCCAACCTAGTATATGTATTCTTATGCGTCAGAGGATTAAGGGGTTGTTTTTGGTGGATGGTGTGGAAAAAGGATCTGTAGGCTGGTCCCATTTATAAGGTGAACCTTAAGTGCACTGGCGGGAATCTCCTATTGCTGTAGAAGTCACTGTGGGTCTTCTCAGCATTAGGATAACAGTGTTGGTGCCAGGAGGAATATGCTGTGTTGTCATTCCGTAATGTGTGTCAGAGCAGTTAGCTGATCCCCAGAGCCAAAGGTCTGGAGAAAGCAGGCTTCTCACTGTGCTAGTGACTCTTCCAGCCCTCTGTACAAAAGGCTTTCCTTTTTAGGATAGCTAAAATTTCAATAACTTTTTTCTTCGGAGATGGCAATTCAAACTTAGATACTTGTTTTAAGGCGCATAAAAGTAGAATGGAGCTTAATAAATGTCACCTTTTCTGTTTTCGGTAAAACTTCCACAATAATATTTCCCAGGTTTCCTGGAAGAATTAATAGTGTTGTGCACGTGTTTGTATGTGGCACAGCCCTGGGGATTAAACCCAGAGGCCCTGGCACATATTAAGAGCATGCTCTACCACTGAATTATACCCCAGCTCCTAATAAGCGGTTTTTTGACAGTATATGTTATATGTTAAAATCTCCAGGCATAAGCTCCTAGGGCATAAAAGGGCCCTGCCCCAGGAATGAGAGGCTGGCATTTTAATTCTGGGTGAAATTTAGAATCTTGCTCTTAGGATTATACACAGCCAGATTAGCTGATGTACAGGGGCATGAACATTTATTTCTGTATCTTCTAAAGGACTTAAAGCAGTAAAGAGCATATTTAAAGCCTTTGCCAAATGGATTTTTCTGTGAGAATGAAGACCCGAATCCAAGCTGCGTAACTTTATTACCTATGGTCTGGAAAGTTTTAAGAAAGATAAGAACTTTAAAATGTTACTTGTTCTTAGTCCTTTCTTCTTTTTCTGCCTCCCTCTTCTTTTGGTCGGACTTGAGAGTTGAACCCAGAACCTCGAGCATACTTGGCAAATTCTATACCACTGGGCTGCACCCTCAGCCCACTTTTTATTTTGAGACAGAGTCTTATTAAATTGCATGTCAGGCCTTGAACTCATTATCCTCCTACCTCCGCTTGGCAAGTCACTGAAATTAGAGGTGTGTACCATGACACTGTTCCTAGGCCCCTTTAGCAACCTTTTCCAGCCATGCAGTTAGCTATGAATTCTGCGTTTGTAGATTTGGGGAGTGGTAGGGTGTGTGTGTGTGTGTGGCCCGGGGAGAGACCAAACTTATCTCTTTGCTGATGTCTTTGTTTTATGCTAAATGTTGAGTTTTAAAACTTTGTCATTCATTGATTTCAGGTCCCTTAGCTAATTGACCATTCTCTAAAATTGTTTAAAGGGCAAAATAATTAGTGAGTTTGTAGGTAGGACCTCAAGTTTGGGCAAGGTTGTATACCAAACCCAGATAATAATGTTTAGGCTGTTGTCTTCAGTAGCTAGAGGAGGCAGTAAAAGAATCATGGGATCAAATAGCAAATTCTTTTTTTTCCTGCTATGGAAGAGCTGTGCTAATCTCATACTATCTACAAATCTGCTTCTTTTAGGCAGCCTCTAAGCTGAGCTAACACTGGGAAAAATTTGCCTGAAAATCTGTAGGGCAAAGAGTTGGAAGAGTGTTGGACCTAGAGGATATGGTAGAGGAAATTGCATGTAGAGGTTTGTTCGATTTAAAACCAAAAATCACACTGATTGTATACAGCCTTTCAGTGTTTATTAAGCCTTTGGATGCTACTAATTCTGCCTCCTTTTCCTCCACATTGTAGCTTTGGAAATGCCCTTTGTTTTTTTCCTGCCATGGTTGCCATCTATTTTTAGTTAAACCTGCTTAAGAGTGATTCTCATTTTCAGTAAGCACAGATTCCAAGTGCTGAAAGTTTTTATATTGAAAGTAGACCCCAGAATAAGACATTTCTCAATTATAGTACACTGGCTGAAAATCTTGAGCTAAAAGGCACATGATGTATATAATATTTTGTATTTTTGTAGGAAAATTATCTGATTTTTCCATAAAAAGTTAGTGTCCAAATTTCAGAGTTTTACATTCATGTTGTAGATGTAATTTCCAGTGATTTTTGTTATTGGGATTTAAAAAGACTTGTTAGAGATTATTTTGCTGTCTTAATACATAATTTTTTGTTGTTGTTTGCGGTACTGGGGGATTGAGCCCAGGGCCTTGAGCTTGCATGCTTTGCAGGTGTTATACCACTGAGCTGCACCCCAGCCCATTTTTTTACTTTTTTGAGACAGGGTCTCACCAAAATATGCCAACTACCTCTGGTCTCGAACTTGCGATCCTCCTGCCTCTGCCTCCCAAACTGCTGGAATTACAAGCATGCGCCACCATGCCTGGCTAGTTTTTAATGTGTTTTTAAGTAATGTGTTTTTAAGTAATGCGTGTGTATATTGGAGGTATTTTGTGACTGAGTGGAGCTAAGCTTTGCCTGCAGTAGTTTAGGAGAACATTTAGGCATGCATAACTTTTGAATTCTACTTCACTTTTCTTATAATTCCTTTGTGGTTGGAACAGTCATTTCAGATTACAGTAAGGTAACAGTCTTTTTGTTGTTTTAAGGCTTTTTTGCTGACTTTTCTTGAAATAATTGGAGAAACCCCAGAAGGGCAGCACTAAAGACTGATTCGTGCTTGAGAAATGGGTCACTGTTGATTCTGGGGCCAACTTGACTAATAAGTGTTACTGGTTTCTTTTCTTCTTGGCAAGCAAAATATGCAGGTATAGTACCATCCAGATGGGTTTAGCACCATGGTCTGTAGTCTCCTTTGATAAAGATGTGAGAGAGACTTCCTCTGATGGAAGATAAATTTACCTTGAAGGAAAGGTTGGGGTTTTTTGTATGTTTCTTTTGACAGAACACTTAATCTCTTACTAGTTAACACCTGTGTTCTCAGCATTTTGGTTTGTACTCTTGGGTACTGGCTCTGACACCATCTGTCTCCTGAGTTGGCCCTTTCTCCTGAGACTTTTTCTGTAATCTTGAAATTGTTTTGAAACTCAACAGGTGTTAGAGACCTATCTCCCAGGTATAATTTGAGGTGACACCAAGCCCAGGTTATAATTTCTCACTCCTCTCTTCTTGAACAAAGGAGAATTAAGCTTAGAATGAAAAGTTATTATTTTAATTTTATGCAGTGAATGGGGGGGTAGAGCCAGGACTAGACATTTTCTCATTTCTAGACTAGGTTTATTTCTAGAATTCATACATCTTGATCTCTGCTACTTGGGTCTTTATTTCATTTTCCTTAATTTCAACTTGATTCATAAGGTGGTGAGTTCCTATTTTTTCTTCATGTCTGATCTGTTTTGTCTTGGCACATGCAGGCTCCTTTTCTCCCTGAATGCTACATTCTGTGTGGTTCAATATGTTGGATCATTCCTGTTTTCTTACACAGGGGGCCCATGTATTCCTGTAGTTGTACCAGTTCTCTGTGTGACTAAATTTTAGGTTGAGTGTTTTACTCCTGGTTGTTCTTAAGACCCATAGTTTTGATTGGGCTGCTGAATGCATATGTCTGTCTCATGTATGTTAAATCCAGCAGGTTTCTGATTCTAAAAACTGAATCAATTTCTTCTTTTTCCTCATTTCCTGGAGCTAATCTGATTTTATCCCTTTACCCAGTTAGCCTAATTTTTTTCCAGCTAGGCTTCAAAATCTCTTGTCCTCTTGGGGGCAGGAACTTGTTTGAGTGTTTTTTTTTTTTTCCCACTGGAGTTTTCCCTACAGAAGGATGCCAGGTAAATACATAGTATTGCCTTTCTTCTGGAAACTTCATCCTGGTTTCTATACTATAAAGCCTTGTGATCCTACCTTTTTGTTTCTTGTGGGCCCTTTATCCATTCATTCCTTTTTCATTCCCATTGCCAGTTCAGTTGTTCAGGTCTTCATCGCATGAATATTTTCAGTCTGCTTTTTCTACCATTCTCCTCAGTTGTTCCTATATATTCACACTGGCTACTCTGTGTGGACATCTGCCACACTAGTGTTGTCATTGCTCCCTAGACATACCCCTCTGGCCTTTGGTCTTTAATGGATCATTATGTCTCTGGAGCTGGGTAGTGAGTTGTAGATGAAACAGTTTGTTCCTGGGTCCTTCCTATTCCCTCCCTCCCAAGATAAAGGTAAATATTCACTCACCAACTCTCCCTCTTCTCCCACTGCCATAGTTTTCAGGCCCTCAGTCACTTCAAAACATGAGGTTTTATGTTTGTGCCAAAAGCAATTCTGTGTAAACAAAAAACAGCTCATGAACAATATGGTATGTTTGGTAATGAGAAGATTACTATTATGTTTTACTGTTTTCTCATCATATGCCTGGGCATATGCCAGCTTTCAAGGAGTTAGGACTCTAAAAGAAATATAAGCACATAACCAAATAAACTTGTGTGCTATGTTGTAACCCCCCCAAATAAACGTATACAGAAATAACATGGATAGTAGACACATAAAAGAATGAAAAATTGCCAAAATGGGCTTTGTAGGGGAAAAGGAGGACATTCTAGGCAAAAGGAATAAGATGTGTAGAGACAAGGAGGTATGAAATAGAAGGCTGTTTTTAGGTACCTAAGTACAATATTGCTAAACTTTTAAGTACAAGGGGTATTATCCTAAGACCTAGGAACTGCACTTATGTTCCAATATGCAAGAGAAATGAGTATATAGGACTAAAAGGTATGCACAAGAACAGTCACAGCAGTTTTAGCCATATAAAGATTCTGAAGAGTAAACCAAATGCTTATTGTGTCAGGGGTTCCCAGGACCACACCCAGGTTGGTTAGATGATTCACCAGAGGTTTCATAGGACTCAGCCTACAATTATGCCCACGACGAAGATTTATTACAACTAGAGAAAACAGAAAAATCATGAAAAAACTATATAGATATAGTCTTGAGGGTCCAAGGGTCCGTGTTAGGGGAGTCACACAGGGCCCAGTTAAATTTCCCTATAACTGACAGTATATGTGTCATGTTTCCAGGTGGGGAAACTTGTTAGAAATTTGTTACCTAAGGCATGTGGTATTTGTTTGCATTTTTGTTTTTGTTTTGGCTTAGTGAGCTGGGTAGCCTCTTCTTGGAATGTACCAAAATTCTCTACTCCAGGAGGAAAGCAGATGTTTGACATAAATTGTATTTGTCTAGTTTAGGGTATATGAAGTCATTCATATTAGTAATGGGAATGATGGGTACTTAAAAGCCAAGTTTTCAGATATCAGCCAAAAGACAGCAATCAGACCTATTTTAACTCTATTCTGCGTATGCATAAGTAAGTATGTGAATAAATAGTGATGTAACCACCCCTATAACATACTACACAGTAATAAACTGCTGGCCTATGTTATGACACGTTGAAATCTCATACTGAGTGGGGAAAAAAGGCCAGACTCAAAGGAGTACGTATTACATCATTCCATTTATAAGAAGTTCAAAAATAGGCAAAACTAATCCTTGACAAGAGAAGTCCGAATAGTAAGCAAGGCCTGTGTGGGAGGGGGAGGTAGAGCACAGAGAGTGGGAAAGGGGGACGGGGATCCTGTGGAGCGCAGAGATGCTTTGTATCTTGATGTATGTGGTAGTTACTCAGGTACACACAAATGTGTGAAAACTGATCAAACTATACAACTAGAACTAGTGTCTTTTACTGTATATATGTAATCCTTCAGTTAATATAGTAATAAGCTAGTAGGGCTCTAAACTTGACCATTAAGTTATAGTCAGATAGGGAAGGCATATTTTATGTTATGGCTAAACAGTCTGCAGCCATAGCCCCCGGGTGTCAGATCTCTGAAGCTAAGCAGGGTCAGACCTAGTTAGTACTTGGATGGGAGACCACCTGGGAATAGTAGATGCTGTAGGCTTGGGAAAAGGACCTGGCAGACCACTCCCAGAAAACAATTAGCCATTGAAAATGCTGTGAATGGCAGAGAAGCACTGGCAATAGTGCTAGGGATGGCACAGTGTTGGGTTAGTGCTTCATCTGTTGTACATCAGTTGCTATGAGTCAGACCCGACTTCATGGCACCTAACAACAAGGAGCTTGGTCTTTATGACAGCATTTTTCAAAGGTAGGTCTGTGGACTTCTGAAAGTCCACAAATCCCTTGGATAAGTCCACAACGTCAAAACTGTTTTCATAATTTAAGACACCAGCTGCTTTCTTAATTGTGTTGACATTTGCACTGATGGTACAAAAAGCAATGGGGTGGGTAAAACCACTGGCACCTTAGCAGGAATCATGGCAGTGCCATTAAAGTTGTAGCCATCGTTGTATTCCTCATGCTATACATTCCCCAAAAAGCTCATTTCACAAACAAATGTCCTTTAGGAAGTAGTGAAAATGAAATTTATTAAATCTTGAACTTTGAGTGTATACCTTTAATATTCTGTGACAAATGGGAAGTTAGTGGAGAGCACTTTTGCTTCATATCCAAGTGCAGTGATTATTGAAGGGAAATATTTCTGTTGATTTGAGTTTCAAGAATAAGTCTTTTTCCCCCTCTTGTAGAACACCTTTTCTTACTTGAAAGAACAACTGAGAAACTGGTTATTCAGCTTTGAGTTTTTGGCAGAAATTTTCTTGAAAGTAAAATAATCTAGTCACTTCATTGAAAAAATGGCTAACACTGCTGGTTGTCAGTGATAAAATTTGAACTCGGAAGGAAAAAAATCATTGGAAAATGTTCACTTGACATCTCTAGTACACACAAAGACTCCTGATGAGAGTGGTGGCGTTATTACCCCATGTGTCAACATTTTCAATATCTGCATAACTCAGTGAACCAGTATTTGCCAGATGTCTAAAATATGCTCTTATAAAGTCCGAGATGTGTAAAAGATAGGCTGATATATGAGTAGTACATCCATGTGATTTCAGATTCCATGCTGCCACTAACCTTTAAGAAGTTACCACTTGAGAGGTTGGGTATAGTGTTGAAGAGGAATACTTGCAATTATCTGAAAATATTTGTCCTTTCTCCAGCTACTTATCTGAGACTAGATTTTCTTCATGTACTTCAACCAAAACAACGCATGGCAACAGATTAAATACAGAAGCAGATAAGAAAATTCAGATATCTTCTGTTAAACTAGAAATGAAAGAGATTTGTAAAAATGTCAAGAAATGCCACTCTTCACTAATTTTGTGGTTTTGGAAAGTTGTTAATGTGTAATGGGCTTATTTGTTTTGTTTTTTGTTTTTTTGTTTTTTCAGTACTTGGAGTTGAACACAGGGCCTCCCACTTGCAGGCTTTGCCAGACTGCCTCTGGTCTCAAACTTGTGATCCTCCTGCCTCCACCACTGGAAGTTATTAATAAGTTTACTTTTTTGAGTTTTAACCTTTTTTTTTTTTTTTTTTGGCAGTAGTAGGTGGTTAAAACCAGGGCCTTACCCTTGCTAGGTAAGTGTTATACTTCTGAGCTGCACTCATAGCCCGTTTGTGTGTGTGTGTGTGTACATGTATATACATATATATGTATATGTATATTTATGTCTATATATGTATGTGTGGTTGTTAGGTGCCATCGAGTCAGTATCTGACTCATAGTGACCATCATAGGGTTTTCAATGGCGACTGTTTCAGGATTGCCTTGGCAGTGGATTGCCAGGCCCTTCTCCCATATTTGCGGTGCTGGGAATTGAACTCGAGACCTCAGACTGCAGCGCAGTGCTCTACCAACTGAGCTAAATCCCAGCCCATATGTGTGTGTGTATGTATATTTTATGTATACACACACACACACACACACACACACGCACACGCACACAAATATATATAAATACATAGAGAGAGACAGGGTGTTGCTAAGTTGTGCAGGCTTCCCCTGGCCTCCAACTTAAAATCCTCCTATTCAGGCTCCAAAGTCACTGGGATTACAGGTGTGTGCCATGGTGCCTGACATTGAGTTTTAATTTAACTATTTTTTTGCGGTTCTTGGGGGTTGAACCCAGAGCTTTGCACATACCTGGCAAATGGTCTACCACTGGGCTGTGCCTCCTAGCCCATTTTTTGTTATTATTTATTTTGAGACAAGAGTCTTAGTTATACAGGCTACTTCTGGCCTAGAACTTGCGATCCTCCTGCCTCAGCTTCCTGAGACTGTGGGATTACAGGCATGAACCACTATGCCTGGTGAGCTTTAAATTTTTTAACTGTGTTGTTGTTAGGTGCTGTCAAGTCGAGTCCAACTCATAGTGACCCTATGTACAGCAGATCGAAACACTCCCTGATTCTGTGCCAGGCACACGATCTTATTCATGTTTAAGCCCATTGTTGCAGACACTGTGTCAGTTCATCTAGTGGAGGGTTTTCTTTTTTTTTGGTTGACCTGCCACTCTGTCAAACATGATTGTCCTTCTCCAGGGATTGGTCCTTCCTGACTGCATGTCCAAAATAAGTAAGACGTAGTCTAGCTGTCCTTGCTTCCAAGGAGCACTCTAGTTGTGCTTCTTCTAGGACAGATCTGTTGGTTCTTTTGGCAGTCCATGATATATTCAATAATTGTCTCCTGCACCATAATTCAAAAGCCTCAACTCTGTTCCTGTCTCCCTTGTTCAGTGTCCAGCTTTCACTACCATATGATGAGACTGGAAACACCATGGCGCACCTTCGTCTTGAATGTGACATCTTTACTTTTCAATACTTTAAAGAGATCTTTTGTCACAGCTTTTCCCAAAGCAATGCATCTTTTGATTTCTTGTCTGATACTTCCGTGGGTGTTGATTATAGAGCCAAGCAAAGCAAAATCATGGATAACCTCAATATTTTCTCCATTTATCGTGACGTTGCATACTGACCCAGTTGTAACAATTTTTGTTTTGTTGGTGTTCAGGTGCAGTCCATACTGAAGGGTATGATCTTTGATCTTCATCAGTATAAGTTTTGAGTCCTCTTCACTTTCACCAAGCACAGTTGTGTCATCTGCATAACTCAGGTTGTTAATGAATCTTCCTCGAATCCTGATGCTCTGTTCTTCCTCATAAAGTCCAGCTTCTTGGATTATTTGCTCAGCATATAAATTGAAGAGAAATGGTGAAAGTATACAGCCCTGATGTATACCTTTCTCAACTTTAAACCAGGCAGTGTTTCCAATGACCACTGCTTTATAGAAACTAAATTTTTCCTTTCTAGCCACATGAACAGTTAAGGGTACACTCTCCAATTTGTTATAGAAGAGTATAATGCCAGCAGTCTTTTAACATGTATTTCGGTCACCAGCTGTTATCACTCTCACCTTATAAATGAAAAGGTGTAGCCAATGCCTCTGAAGTACTGGTGCTGCCTCTACCATACTACACTTTGAGAGGAATCGGCATAGCCCATGCCCCTCATACTCCTAGAACCTGTTAGGCCAGTTCTCAACATACACAGAGGGATGCGGAGATGTCACCAAAAAACCTATACTCAAACCAAAAAGGAAGAAAATTTGTTAGCATTTGCTCAGTCTCCCTCTGTGTTGGTTCGAGCCACCAGGACACAGGTACTCCAATACCTTTAATCTTCTCCTCAGCTCTTCTGCTGAAGAATTTGGCCTTCACTATAACAGGCTCCTTATGGAGCTTTCCCTTCCCCAGAACTTTGTAGTAGCCCCATCACAACCACATCAGTGATGCCGGTGACACCAATCTTGTTTCTGGCAGCATTTACCCAGGTCTGCTCACTGGCCAGTGTCCACAGTTTATCAAGGTTGACAGTTGGGCAGAAGCTCTGGTTCCTCTGTAAGTGGTATTCCCTCATACCGACTTTCCTGAAGTAATCTGGGTGATGCATGCCACCAGCATTATTCTGGCCTCCTGGGTACTTCTGGTACTTACCTATGTGGCAGTGGCTCACATGGCCCCAAAGTTTCCAGGTCTTTCTCAGTTTGGATGGCATGTCAGCAGTCAGAAGGAAAAGAGCAAGTTTTAATGTTTAATGGTGGATAGATATGATCCACCCCCACAGAAGCTCTTGGGGTCCTCAGTAATTTTTACTAAGAGTGTAAAGAGATCTGAGACCAAAATGTTTTGAGAATAGCCATGTGGAGTAGGTTATCAGTTTTGCACTTTTCAGAGATCTCGTAGGAACATCCAAGCAGGATGAAAACATCCTGAAAGGCTCTAGAAATGCCCATTGGATTTGACATGAAACAGTTTCAGAACATCATGCACGGGAAGGGAGAGAGACATCTGATACCTGACTTCAAGGATTAAAGAGATGAGTAAGGGTGGAGCAGTAGAAACGGTGAGTTTCTCTGTACAAAGCTGGAGGAAGGAGAGTGAGTCTGATTCTTAGAGGGGAGTGTGGAGTGAAGGGAGAGATGTGGTTCTGTTTACAAATAGAGATGAAAGATATGGCTCTAATAACTGTTCAAGAGGTCTTGAGAGTATAAGAAAAGATGGAGTTCTAAACAGCTCTTTGCATAGGAAGGACACTCCTGCAGTAAGTAGAGAAAAGCATACTAATAGAAACTCAGATTAGGGAGGGCAAGAACAGAGCCAGATGACCAATTATCTCATACCTTCAGTGTCTTTTGTTCCTTGTGAAAATTTATGAGACCGTCATTCTCATGTGTGAATGAAATGACGTGCTTAGAGAAGTTGAAAATCTTGGTCAAAGCCATCCAGTTAATAGATCACAATCCCTGACTTCAAATTCCCTCATTCCTTCCGCATCAGGGCAACTTGAGAAATACTATTGGGAAAGGAGGTAGAGACCAGGTCAGGGAATAGCTCTGACACAACTCTAGAACCTTTGTTTTTTGTTCATAGGGAGTTATCTCTGGTTGAATCTTAAAATCCAAATTCTGAAATGACTTTGAATGACTGAGAGCTTTGACAGAAGACATAGAATTAGTGAGTGAATATTTATCTTGATTTTTTCTAAAAGCTTAAGGAGTCACTACTATTTATGGATGTTATGATAGAAGTGGTAAAAATATCTGACAGGAGTGTGATATGGATCTAGCATTCATATGGTGTCTATATTGAGTGCCGGCAAATGCAGCAGATACTGTGTTGGGTGCTGCTGAGGTACAGGTGGTGGAGGATCTTACATTTTATCATGTTGGGGGAGTAGTAATGCATACACTTAACAGCATGACTGGGAAGTGTTAACAGGAGCTGCAGTTACAGTGACCATGCACACTCAATGATCTTGAGCAGTCTTGTTATTGAATAGTTCCTTAATGTTCTCATAAACTTGTTCTGGAAATTACAGTATTTCCTTTTCCAGACTTAGTTAATAAAACTCAAAGAACATTGGGCAGTAGATGTACCTTATGGAAACAAGAATAAACAGAGAAGGGAGAAGCAGAAAACAGTGGTTCTTGAATTAAGAGGAGAGTAGTTGAAGGTGAAATTTCCCAAAGATGCCAAGATAGACTTGATTGGATTTGGCAACCGTGTGGTTGTTAATTTAGAACTTGTGTAATGTCTTTGGGGGCAGCATGCTGGCAGAATGTTGTGGATTTTTAAGATGAGAAGGTTAAGTAAAGATAGCATATTTTCTGGAAGGTCTCTTGTTAGGTGCTGTCAGGTCAGTATTTGACTCACAGTGACCCTGCGAAAACACTATTGTCAGTGCTTCTCTGCTGTTCATAAGGTTTTCAATGGCAAATTGATTTTTGGAAGTGTGTTGCCAAGTCTGTCTCCCAAGCCTACAGCACCTGGTGTTCCCAGGCGGTCTTCCATCCAAGTACTACCAGGCCCTACCCTGCTTAGCTTCCGATATATGATGGGATCGGATGCCACAGGGCTATGGCTGCAGGGGGAAGGTCTGTAGCAGGGCAGAATAAAGAAGGCAGTGGCTTGGGAGGGCATTTTAAGTCAAGGAAGGTGTGGTAGTGGCAGCCTGCTTTCCTTTATTTCTGGTGAAACTCCCTGTCCTCAGTCCTGTTGGATCACTTTTCCCGCCTTTTATTATTTTTTTTTAAAGACTGGGTCTTACTGTATAGCCCATAGCCCAGGCTGGCCTGGCACTTACTGTGTATCACTGGCTGGACTCAAACTTGCAGTCCTGTCTCAGCCTTCCAAGTGTTGGGATTACTGATGTGCACCACCAAGCCCAACTCATGGAGCAATTTCTTTCTTTAAATTTATTGTATTCTGTATCTTCTGTGTGCTTATTCTCTACCTGTTCTCTCATTCCTGCTTATTGAAATTATGCTTTTACATTATTCCCTCACTTAGAAATTTTAATTGTGAAGCCATTCCTTACACCTTTTACTCTCTTCTCTTGCAGTATTTTGTGCTTTTCTTGGTCTCCACTTACCTAACTGAATTCATTTCCCTCATTTAATGAGTTCTTCTGAAACAAGGATTATGTTTTATCCATTTCTGTGATCTCAGCATCTAATTTAGCAATTTTTCAGTATTCATAAAATACTAGGTGGTGGTGGTTGTTGTTAGGTGCCGTTGAGTCGGTATCCGACTCATAGCGACCCTCATAGGGTTTTCAATGGCTGACTGTTTCGGAATTGCCTTGGGAGTGGATTGCCAGGCCCTTCTCCCATTTTTGAGGTGCTGGGAATTGAACTGAGGACCTCAGAGACTGCAGCACAGTGCTTTACCAACTGAGCTAAATCCCAGCCCAGTTGTATGAAATTGCCATTTTTCTTGGCTAAAAGATAGAGTATGACAGCTTCATATGAATCAATGTAATACATTTTTATTCCATGCATTTTTATATGGAAAACTTGAGGTGGAGGACTAAAGAGAAAGTTAAATATAGGAAAACATTTCTTTCTTTTTTCTTTTTTTAAGATAAGGCCTCACTATGTAGTCAAGGCTGGCTTGAACTTTGTAGCCTGGGCTAGATTGGATCTTGTGGTCCTTCTGCCTCAGCCTTCAAATGCTAGGATTCCAGGTTTGCCACCATGCCCAGCTGAGAGGGTTTTTCCTTTTTTTTTTTTTTTTTAAAGACTGGGGAACCCAGAGTGAGAAGCATTTCTTAATACCTATAGTCAATAATTGGGAGAAGGACCTGGCAGCCCATTCCCAAAACAATCAGCCATTGAAAACCCTACAAATAGCAGAGCATTGACATAGCGCCAATCATAGTACAGTATCAGGTAGCGATTCCTTCTGTGTACACAGGGTTGCTGTGAGTGGGACCCACTCGACTACACCTAACAACCGCAGCAATAGTAAAGTTCAGCCAGAAATTTGGCATTTCATGGCTTAGTGATTTAAAACAAATATGAAAATTTGGCAAGAATATATATATTCTTCCATAAGGAAGACATATTAATACTTCATGGGAAATGAACATTTCCTAATCCACCATCCAAATGATACTTTTCGGTATGGGTATTGATATAAGGGCTGCTAAAAGTTGTAGTAAACAATATGCTCAAAATCCTGAGTATAAATATTGTAGAGGTTTTGTTCAGTTGTGTTATTATTTAGCATGAAACTAAGGGCGAATTGTCAGAGTACATCTCAGTAGATCAGTTCTCTGGGGTTGTCTATATTATTATTATTGTCTATATTATTGTTGTCTATATTGTCTATATTGTTGTCTATATTATTGTTGTCTATATTATTATTTAGCATGAAACTAAGGGCGAATTGTCAGAGTACATCTCAGTAGATCAGTTCTCTGGGGTTGTCTATATTCTTCTTTTTTTTTCCTTCTTAATAGTATTATCATTATTACTATTATCATTATTATTTTGCTTTTTGAGATAGGGTCTCATTGTGTAGCCCAGACTCTCCTAAAATTCATGATCCTCTTGCCTCAGCATCCCAAATGCTGGGATTACAGGTGTGTGCCAACATGCCCAGCAAGTATATTACTTTTTGTTGCTCTGACACACTTAAAAAGTCTAACTTTAAGAAAAATGCTTTTAATTAAAACACATCTTATTAAATGGAAGATCTTATTCTCAGAAAAAAATAGTGTAAACACAATTTTGCAGAGGACTTGCTAGGATTCCAAATCCATGGACCTCAGTTTTAAAACTCAATCTGGGGGAGTAAACTGTACCTTCTAGACAATCTTACGAGTCTCTTACAAGTTTCTCAACTGGCTTTTGATGAATCCACAGTAGATTAGCAGTAATAGTCTTTAATGACTCTGTAGTATTGGTATTGTGTTGTTGATTAAAAGCAAACCAACCCACCTGCCATGGCACATGCCTGTAATCCTGCCTTTGTCAGCGGGCTGAGGTAGGAGGTATGCAAGTTTGAGGCCAGAGGCAACCTGCACAACTCAAAAGAGAGGAGGGTGGTTGGGAGTGGGTGGTAGAGCACTTGTTTAGCATGTGCAAGGCACTGAGTTAACCCTCCATTACTATAAAAAAATGAAGCTGGGGGGCACACAAAATGATCTAGAGGATAGAGTTGGCAGTCATTTGTGATAGTTGACTATCCCCAAATCAGGAGTTTGACTTGAGGAAATGGTCATCACTATGCTGAGCCTAAAGGGTATGGTATCTGAAGACAAAGCCAGGTTTTCAAATCAGGCAATTCCAGATTTGTTCTACCATACAGATAAGTGTAACATTTTGAGATTTTATTCTTGAGCAAACATATCTACATGGATTGGGTTCAGAATTTTAAAGAAAGAGTTGTGAGTGATAGTTTCAAACCATAGGTGCAAAAAAAAAAAATTCTGAGTTATATACTAAAACAAGTAAATAAGTTTCTTGTGAACTTGGCTAAGATGAAAATTGAAAGCCTACTTCTGAGAAACAGTGGTATTATCAGCTATAGGGAATTGGACATCTGTGACCAATACATTATTTGTTGAGCATTTGCAGGCCCTTTATTTCTAGTTACTACTAAGTATGCAGAGTAGGTCAGACCCCATTTTATATCTTAGGTAACTAAGGCTCAAAGTATTAAGTAATAGACCTGATATTTATACTTTAAAGCCTGTGTTCTTTCTGCTTTTTGAAGTAGTGATTCACACTTTGGGGAAGGAGGATTCTTGGAGGAAAAAATGCTTTGTTTTCCACACTACTCTCCCTTGTGGGGCAGTGTGAGGGGGGTGACAGTTGAGGATCGCAGCTGTAGGAAATCACTGTTTCACCATGAAGTGTGTATTAGTCAGCTCTCATCTCTGTAGCAGAAAAACCAGTTGAAACAAACATGGGGGAAGAGATTTATTGGAAGCTCACAGTTAGTAGATCAGTCTGTAATGATGGTGGGGCAAGAGTGGCAGTGGCAGGAGGCAGGGTGCATGGCAGACAAACTTATGTCTTTGTGAGCAGGAACCAGGAGTGGAGCCACAGGCCTGGGATAAAAACCTCCAAGGTCTTCCCCAGTGACTCACTTCCTCTAAGCTCCCAGGACAACGCCACCAGCTGGAGACCAAATGACATGACCTTTGGGGGACATTTTAGATCCAAACCTTAACACTCCACCCTGAGCCCCCAAAGATCGTGGCCATTTGATAATGCAAAATGCATTCCGTCAAATTTTGAGAGACCTCAAAATAAAACAGTCCCAACCGTGTTCAAAAACCCAAGTCTCCATTGAGACTCAAGGTAAACTTTGCTGTGAGCCCCTGCAAGACAAAATCAGGTTACATACTGCCAACACAAACATTCCCATTCCAAAAGACAGGAATTGGGTCACAGAAAGGAAAGCTCAGTCTGTAGCAAGACCAGTATCCCACTGGACAGACAAACTCACTTGGTTCAAGTCTGGCATCTGGAAAATGCAACATCATCTGGCTGGCATCTGGCTTCATCTGGGCCCAAATGTCTCCACCCTGGTGGTCTTATTTGTAGTACAAACAGTCCTTGTGGACTAGATCTGCTTTTTGTGGATAGCTTCCCTCAGCAGATATTTTCACTAGCATCTCCAACATCGTGGAGTTTTGGTTGCAGCTTAGGCTCCATCTTCAAAGCTTCATGCATCAGCCTTTAGGGGCTCTCATCAGGGCACCCAACCTTGGTACACATTGCCTGTCCTCACAGGCTATCTTCTGGAACCATGGTGGTAGCTTCCATAACCCCTTAATTCTTCGTATTCTGCATGTCAGCAAAACTAGCACCATGTTGATGTCACCAAGCAGTGCTGCTAGCTCAAGAGGTAGCTGGGCCCTTTTGGAACATGGCGGTAGTGGCAGCCTCTGCTGTATGCCTAGGCCAGGAAACCACTTTCCTGGGCAGGCCCCCTTTCAGCAGGGTTTCCTGGAGGCATTTACGTTTCAGACGCACTCTGACCCCCCCCCCCCATGTCACGCCCTGGGGCCTCAGGTGGGAGAGATCCTTTTGCCTCAGTGAAAAGGTGTAAAAGGGCAAGGGTTTTCTTCACTGAAGCTTATCTCTCAATAGTTAAGGCCTCCTGGCCTGAACCAGTCCTGTCCTGAGTAACCTTAGATAAGCTAGAGCATTTTCCTTCTTTAAACGCACATTCTTCAGATCATTCTGTCCTGTTTTCTCTCTATTAATCTTGCTGAATACAGCAAGCCGTGGTCAAGCCATATCCCCTATATCTCACCATCCTTGTGGTATTTCCTCAGCCAAGTTGATTAATTCATTACCTTTAAATTCAGCCTCACTCAAATCTTTGGAGAATGGGGAGAATGCAGAGTCTCTTTGTTATAACACAAACCACCTTGAGTAGAGTGCCAATGTAGTCTTCATTTTCTTCTGAAATCCTGAGTCCTGTCTGTGTTTCTATGGTGGCAGTTCTGGTCGTCTTTACTCTTACCAGAACCATCCCTCAAGCCCTCCAGGGCTTTTGGTGCCAGCATCTCCAAACTCTTCCAAATTCTTCCCTGCAAAAAAGTTCCAAAGGCCCAAGAGCCACATGGTTAGGTATCTGCACAGCAACAACCCCACTCTCCCTCTGGTGCAAATTTTCTGTATTAGTCAGCTGTCATTGCTATAGCAAAAAAATCAACCCAAACAAACTTATGAGGGAGCAGGTTTGTGGGGAGCTCATAGTTAAAGAATCAACCCATAATGGCAGCAGGGCAGGCATGGCGGCAGCGGCAGAGCCTGTGGTAGATGACCTCGTGGCATGGACCAGGAACAGAAAGACTCCAGGGCTGCCCATATAGGGTAAGAACTACCAAAGGCCCATCCCCAGGGAGCTATTTCTGCAAAGCAAGCATTTCACTTGTAAAAGTTTCATAACCTTTCAGGACAGTGCCACCATTTGGAGACTGCATGTTTGTTTGTTTGTTTGTTTTGGTACTGGGAGTTGAACCCAGGGCCTCGCGCCTGCATGCTCTGCAAGTGCTAGACTACTGAGCTTCACCCCCAGCCCATTTTTTTTTTTACTTTTTGAGACAAGGTCTCCCTAAGTTACGCAGACTACCTCTGGTCTCGAACTTGTGATCCTCCTGCCTCCGCCTCCCAAGCCGCTGGGATTACAGGCGTGCGCCACCGCTCCCAGCTTGGGGACTGCATGTTAAAGCACACAACCTTGAGACACTTTATATTCAAACCACAACAGTGTCAGCTCTAACATGGTGATGGTCAAGTCAAGTCTGTCTCATAGTGACCCTATGTATGGAAGATCGAAACACTCCCCGATTCTGTACCAGGCATACAATCTTATTTATGTTTAAGCTCATTGTTGCAGACACTATGTCAATCCATCTAGTGGAGGGTTTTCTTTTTTTTTTTTTTTTTTTTTTCCAGTTGACCTGCCACTCTGTCAGACATGATTGTCCTTCTCCAGGGATTGGTCCTTCCTGACTGCATGTCCAAAATATGTAAGACGTAGCCTAGCTAATCTTGCTTCCAGGGAGCACTCTGGTTGTGCTTCTTCTAGGACAGATCTGTTGGCTCTTCTCCTATCTCCCTTGTTCAGTGTCCAGCTTTGACAACCATATGATGCAACTAAAAATACCATGGCATGAGTGAGGCACACTTTTGTCTTCCATATGACATCTTTACTTTTCAGTACTTTGAAAAGATCTTTTGTCACAGCTTTTCCCAAAGCAATGCGTCTTTTGATTTCTTGACTGTTGCTTCCACGGGTGTTGATTGTAGAACCAAGTAAAGAAAAATCACGGACAGCCTCAGTCTTTTCTACATTTATTGTGAAGTTGCTTACTGACCCACTTGTAAGGATTTTTGTTGATGTTTAATCACAATCCATACTGAAGGCTATGTTCTTTGAGGAGGAGAAAATTGAGGCCTAATTTAAAATAACTTGTTTGTAGAGATTCCTTATAAGCCCTTCTAATAACATATGTTGTTGTTAGGTGCTGTCATCGAGTTGGTATCTGACTCATAGCGACCCTATGTACAACAGGTGTAACACTATTGTCAGTGTTTCTCTGCTGTTCATAGCGTTTTCAGTGGTGGATTGATTTTTGGGAGGGTGGGTTGCTGGGTCCTTCTCCCAAGCCTACAGCATCTGGTGTTCGCAGGTGGTCTTTGACCTAAGCACTAGCCAGGCCTGACCCTGCTTAGTTTCCAAGATCCGGTGAGATCTGATGCCACAGGGCTATGGCTGCAGGCTTTGATAACATATAGGTAAGCATAACTAGTTTTATCTTGAGGTCATTTTTTTATTGATAATTTTTTCGTTAGTGTATACAGCAGTGGATTTTATTATGACATTTTCATACATGCATATCATTTTGTATTACTCATTTTCTTTCCCCCACTACCCTCATGTCCTCCCTCCCACGTTGAAACCATATTTTTACTGTATCATCAGCTATAAACTTTATTTTCTATTCTAGCATTGCCAAGTGATTCTTCCTATTGACCTCTGATTTTTTAGTAACACTAAGTTTGCATTCTCTAACTCTCTGATCTATCTTAATAAAACCTATTTTCCTGTTCACAATAAAAGACCAACTAAAGGTCAAAAAATTTTGCAAATAATCTCACTATGTCAGAATACGCTAAAAATAACAGCAGAAACTATCAGGCAGTAGTAAAATCAAGAAAAAACACTTCTCATAGGAAAACATTGGTCTGAGTTCAGAACTGTATATTAATCAAAGTTAAGGTAGAATATACACAGTAAACTGGACCGTAACTATCGAGGTGGATATTTAACTGAAGTGTTTAAAAGGATCTAAGTATTCTATTGGTAAATTCAGGTTTTAGGCAGTTCTATTTGTATCATTTTTTTTTTTTTTGCATGTCTTTTTTTGTGAGTATATCTATATATGTACATCCTGATTTTGCCATAAGGGCAACATATGTGATACTTTTTTTTTCTTTTCTCTCATTACCCTTTTGTATTGCCCCTCCTCCTTTTCTTTAGTCTATTATCTTTCCATACTTATGTCCTGTCTGCTTTCATGCTTTATATGTTTTAATAGTTAAATATATTGAAGTCTGACATCCATATGTGAGAGAAAACGTGATATTTATCTTTATGGGTCTGGCTTAATTCACTTAAAATGATTTTGGGAGGGTGGGTTGTTGGGTGGGTCCCTAGTTCCATCCATTTTTTAGCAAATGCCATAATTTTTTCCTCTATGCTTGAATAAAATTCCATGGTGTATATATACCACAGTTTCTGTGTCTACTCATTTGTTGATGGATATCTGGGTTGATTGCATATCTTGGCTATTGTGAATAACACCGTAATAAACATGTCTTATGTCTTTAATATTTAAGCTTCTGAAATCAGATGATTAGGAGGAAGAGTTACAGGACCTCAGGCATAGAAGGACCTGCAGTCTTCAAAGGAATAGTTGCCCCAGATCTTTAGTACATTTTTCTCATTTAATGAACAAATCATTTTCCTAAAAGATCCTTTCAGTAGCCTCTGACCTCTGATGTTGTTGTTGGGTGCCGTCGAGTCAAGCCGACTCATAGCAACCCTTATAGGGTTTTCAATGGCTGACTGTTTTGGGATTGCCTTGGGAGTGGGTTGCCACGTCCTTCTCCCATTTTGTGGTGCTGGGAATCAAATTTAGGACCTCAGACACTGCAGAGCAGTGCTCTACCAACTGACCTAAATCCCAGCCCCTGACCTCTGATAGATGACATTAATTTGCCCAGCACATAATTATGTGCCAGGCGCTGTGCTAAGTACTATATATGTACTAATTCACAAACCTCCCTCTGAGATTATTATGTTTATCTCTGTTGTAAACATAAGGAAAATGGTAGAATTATTCTCCATCTGACACTATTGGCTTGAATTTTTTTTTCAGTTTGGTTATTCAAGGCAAACGTTTGTAATTACAACATTAAACTTCAGGGTATAAATTGAACACCTCAATTATTTTTATCCTAATTACACAGTTTTATCTTAAACTAGATTTCTCATGTGGTATTCATGAAAGAGCCTGCAGCCATACCACCCTGGCATCCTATCTTGTCAGATCTCAGAAGCTAGGCAGGGTCTAGGCTGGGATTTAGCTCAGTTGGCAGAGTGCTGCCCTGCAGTCTCTGAGCTCCCACAAAAATGGGAGAAGGACATGATAATCCCAAATTCCAATGAAAACCCTGTGAGGGTTGCTATGATTTGGACACAACTTGACAGCACATAACAACAATTTTGAATGTTTCATATGAATGAGTTCATGTCATATGTTGTCTTTTGTCACTGGCTTCTTTTACATAGCATGTTGAGGTTTATCCATGTTGTAGCATGTCTCTGTACTACATTCCTTTATGCCAAACAATATTCCACTGTATGGATATACCCCAAGATTTGAAGGAAGTTTGGTTCTGAAGCTCATGCTGCTGTTACCATGTAATGCTAATTCTTATATGTGTCCCATTAGATTAGGAGGTTCTTAAGGAAGTATCTTTGTTTTGGTTGCACTGTTACAGTTCTGAGTTCTTCGTTCATAGTAAACATTTATTTAGTGTTTTTTCTATATTGGCCAAAAATTTTCACTCGATGGTGTCGAGTTGGGGAGGTGTAGAGTCTCTGAATTTATCATAAATGAGTATAGAAAAACTATCTTTTCTTCATGTTTAGGAAGAAGAAGCGGGAAGGATAAAAGATTGCTGGGAGAACCAGGAAGCGCCTGCACTTTCCACATGTAGTAATGCCAATATCTTTCGAAGGATAAATGCCATATTGGACAATTCTCTGGATCTCAGTAGAGTCTGTACTACACCCACAAACCGAGGAATTCATGATCATTTGTCAGGTAATTTAGGTTTGAAAATTTGGATCCACTTGGCTTGTGTACAGGAAATGCGTGTAGGAGTTCTTCCTTGGAAAGTCCATAGAGAATCATGTGGAATTTTTGGCAACACTTGCCCCTATTATGGTTTGGTTTGTGGATTGGGTCCTCCCTAGGTGAAGACTACCTGTGATGGACAGGGAAATTGGGTAAAAAAGGGCAGGCCAAATTGTTTCAGGGGTGTGTACATAAGTGTATATGTACACATACATATGTACACACATATATGTATGTACACACACACATATTTATAGGCTGAAGTTTAGCTCAGTCGGTACAGTGCTACTCTGCACTCTCTGAGGCCCTGTGTTTGATCCTCAGCGCTGCAGAAATGGAAGGAGGACCTGGCAGCTCACCCCTGAATAGTCTGCCATTGAAAACCTGTGAATAGCAGGCAAGCACTGACATAGTCAGGCATGGAACAGTGTTGGGGAGTGTGTTGGTCTGTTGTACATAGGGTTGCTGTGAGTTAGCTCCAACTCCATGGCATATAACAACTATATATCTATGTCTGTCAATCTATATGAATACTGTTTAAAGTGAATCATGTTATTGTAGATTTTCTGGTAGCCATATAGATTTTCTGGTGCTAAAGGTAACAGATAAAATAAATTTAATATTTAGCCCAACATACTGGCAAAATGCTGCCCTGTCCACATATAGTCAATATAAAAACTTACTGAGCTGTGTTTTTGTTAGTACTAAGACTTAAAAATCTATTGTGCATTTTAAACTTACAGCACATCAAAATACAGACTAGTTGCATTTCAAGTGCTGAGTAGCCACATGTGACAAGCAGCTACTATATTGCACAGTGTAGCTGTTGACTGTTTTAATAGATTTTAAACATGAATGCAGGTCAACAGGCATTTAGTTTCTGTGGTAGGTAGGATATTCTGCAGATTAGTGGGGGGAAAGAAGGCAGCATCTCCTGAAGATGACTGCCCAATGAGGCATGTTTCATAATCCTTTGTGGGAATTGCAACATCTTATAAGAATGTTGATGGAATGTCTTTTTGAGTTATTTTAGATGAAAGAATTTTTAAAATGGACCTTGGAAAAATTTGGCAGCAAAAACTTTCTTCAGAATGAGGACTGATAATTACAGTTCTTCAGTTATAAATTCTTTGATTTATTTTTTTAACTCGACCTCAGAAATAATTCCCACAAAGATGCAGGAGTATGGAAGCATTAGCTAAACATTTGCGAGAGAGGCTTTTTCTTTTTTCTTTTTTCTTTCCTTTTTTGCGGTATTAGGGGCTGGACCTAAGGCCTTACACATACTTTGCAAGTGCTCTGCCACTGAGCTACATTCCTAACCCTCTATTTTATTTTTTAAATTGAGACAGAATCTCATCAAGATGGCAGGCTGCCTCTGACCTTGGTCCTGTGATCCTCATGCCCCCAACTCCTGAGTTTGGGCTCCTGAGTTGCTGGGATTATAAGCATGTGCCACCATGCCTGGCCGGAGAGGCTTCTAAAGAAGGAAACTGAAGCCAGACAAGGCATAGCACACCTGTCATCATAGCACTCAGGATGTAGAGGCAGGAGGTCAAAAGTTTGAAGCCAGGCTGACTTGTCTCATATCCTGAGGCAGGCAAGACTCTCTCAAAATCTAAAAGGAAACTGATTTGTGGCATCTATAAAGTTTAGTTTACTTATTTTTTGTAGTGCTGGAGGGTTGAACTCAGAGCCTAGGCAAATCCTCTACCACTGAGCTGCTCCCCCAATGCCTTTTTTATGTTTTATTTTAAGATAGGGTCTCACTAAATTGTGCAGGCTGCCTTTGGCCTTGAACTTTGTATCCTCATTCCTGAGCCTCCTGAATTGGTGAGATGACAGGTGTGTGCCATGACACTCGGTTGTAGAGTTTATTTCTACTAAATTGTATAAGAAGGCACAGGAAAGAAGGGTAGATGATAAAAGACAAGGCCTGTCTCGTCCCACTTTTAAAAAAAAGTACGTAAACTATAAATCATGAGCTAATTACACTAGCTTATGCTGAGTTAAAAATTCCGGGAGTCATAGTTCTAATACAATTTTTCTTCTTTGATAAAATTGTGGGGATTATATTTTAGTAAGAATAACAGGCTAGAGATGTAGCTCAGCGGTAGAGCGCATGCATGGCATATGCATGGCCCTGGGTTCAGGCTGCAGCTTGAAAAAAAACAAAACAACAACAACCAAAAAAAAAAAAAAACAACCAGAAGTTAAAACTCTCACTGGGAGCCAGGTGTGGTGGCGCACACCTGTCATCCCAGCAACTCTGGACATAGAAGCAGGAGGATAGCAGGTTCAAGGCCAGAGGTGGCCTGTGCAACTTACACCTTGTGTCAAGATAAAAAGTAAAAAATGGGCTGAGGATGCAGCTCAGTGGTAGAGTGTTGGCAAAAGCATATGTAGGGCCCCAGGTTCAACTCTTCAGTACTGAAAACAACAACAAAACTCTTACTGGGTTGCTTCAGACATTCTGGAAACCTTTCAGGCTTATGGGAAACTGTTTTTCAGCTAGGTTGTTTAACTAAGGGAAAGGACCCAATGCTTGATGAGCAAGGAGGTTTCAGGAGTGCATATTGGAGTTGAACAGGGAACCCAGGGGCCTCACTGGTGAGATGCCAGGCTCTGGTGAGAATGGTACCATTACATTCTGTTTAAGTCAGTGCCTGACAAAACTGTCTAGACTTATTGGCCTCTTCAAACCCTTCCCAGGGAACACATCTAAGAAATATCATGGGAAGAAGACCTTGAAAAAAATGAGATACCTACTTTCTAAGCTTGGCATTTGGGCAGTGAGATAGAGGTTCAGTTTTTCCCAACTGTAAGGCAGAGTAGTACTTGCTCAACCTACCTCCATGTTTCTTTTTTTTCTCCCTTTATTGGTGAATGTTGGTGGGGTACAGATTAATACAGAATTGGCATTTTGTATTATGCAACTATTACATCACTTTTGGTTACACTTTAATAAACTTCAAAGTTTATGGAACCTTTTGACTAATATGTAGTAAAACTCATACACATATTTGGGTTATATTCCCCTATTTTTCTCATGTACTCATGAAGTTGCATCTTTTACATTGAGATTATCCTCTTCCCCTTTATCCCTCTACATTGATTCTCCTCATCCTACCTTCTGTAGTCTTCACTTCCCTTTGCTAGTTCCTTCCCTCCTCCTTTCTATTCTTTGTATTGTCCCTTCTTCACTAAGTTTAACTTCCACAAAGTTAACTGCATTTTTACATATCATCTTATGTATAGGATTTTTTCTTTCTGTAAGATTTAGCTCCCACATATGAGTGAAACTATAGGGTATTTCTCTTTTTGGGCTTGTGTTTGTTCACTTAAGAGAATATTCTCCAGTTCCATCCATTTTGCCACAAATGACATTATTTCATTTTTTGTTGCTGAGTAGTAGTCCATTGTGTACGTGTACCATAATTTTTCTATCCATTCTTCTGTTGATGGGTGCCTTGGTTAATTCCATATCCTTGCTGTTGTGAAGAGTGCTGCATTGAATATGGAGATGCAGGTGTCTCTACAGTCTGATGACTTGTCTCTATTTGGGTATATTCCCAGTAGTGGTATAGCTGAGTCGTATGGCAGCTCTATTTTTAGTTTTCTGAGATATCTCCATATTGATTTCCAAAGTGGTTGAACCACTTTACAGTTTCACCAGCAGTGTAAGAGGGTTCCTTTTTTCTCCACATCCTTGCCAGCATTTGTTATTATTTGTTTCTTCACAGGTTTCATAATGGGCTCAGATGAGAAGGCAGAACTGCGGCTTTAAGGGAACTCAAGGATTGTAGCAAAGGTTTCCTTCAAGGTTTCTGGCATTCTGAGCCCTTCTCCTATACCTGCCCCCATTGTACAGTAACCTTTCTACTTCCTGTCTGTGGCATATGAGTAGCACTAGTTCCCATTTACAGATGTTTTGTGAAGCTTGGATAAGATATTTGTGTTGAAGACCTGAGATGATGCATGTAACTGCACTTACTAAATGGTGCTAGAGATCCTGATGGTGTGAGTACATAAAGAATGCAGTTATGAGCATTGGTTGGGTCATGTATTTTTTTTTAAGTTGAATTAGTAGTTTCCTGTTTAGACAGAAAGTATCTTGAGGGATATTTAAGGACCAGGTTTTAAATATCCCTGGATTGCTGATCCTGGGATACTGGGTCTGGTACATGGTATGTTGTTGTTACTGTTAGGTGCTGTTGATTCGGTATCTGACTCATAGCGACCCCGTGTACAACAGAAGAAACACTATTGTCAGTGCTTCTCTGCTATTCATGGGGTTTTCAATGGCTAATTGTTTTGGGGAGTGGATTCTTTCTCCCAACCCTACAGTGTCCAGTGTTCCCAGGCAGTCTCCCATCCAAATACTAACCAGGTCTGACCCTGCTTAGCTTCCAAAATCTGATGGGATCAGATGAACACCACAGTGGTACGCCTGCAGTCGGTATGTGGTATGTTGTTGTTGTTGTTAGGTGCTGTCGAGTCGGTATCCGACTCATAGCAACCCTCATAGGGTTTTCAATGGCTGAGTGCTTCGGGATTTCCTTGGGAGTGGATTGCCAGGTCCTTCTCCCATTTTTGCGGTGCTGGGAATTGAACTCGGGGCCTACAGAGACTGCAGCGCAGCACTCTACCCACTGAGCTAAATCCCAGCCCCAGTATGTGGTATAGCCACCATTATATAATAGCTTAATGAATACATCCTCAAAAATTGGGCACTTAAGCTGAAAGAGGCCCTAATTTTATAATCAAATTTTATAATAAAATAGATTATAACTCTCCACATTCATCATTGGTAGTATCTAGGATTTTAGTTGCAGTTTCCCCTATATATGTGTTGGTGTGTATGTATATGTATATATGTACACAATAATTGCTTATTTAGATATAAGTAATTTGTGTGTGTCTGGTACAAAGGGGATTGAACCCAGGGCCTTGGAGACTTTGCAAGTGCGTTACCACTGAGCTACACCCCAGCCCCCTTAAAAATTTTTTTTTTATCTTTTGATCCTTCTGCTGTAGTCTCTCAGGTTGCTAAGATTACAGGCATGTGCCATGGCTCCTGGCTTGTAGACATTGTAAACTTATTCTGGAGCAGACTCCTTTGTCAGATTTCTGCATTGTTAATATCTTCCACTTTTCAGTTTGCACTTTGTCTTCTCATACTGTCTTAACATATGTTCTGCATTTTAAGATAATTCAAATTTATTGATCTTTATGGTTAGCACTTTCCTTTTATTAAGAAACATTACCTTTTTCAAAGAAATAGATATCCTTGTTATCGTTGAAAAATTAATATTTCTTCTGACATTGTAAATTACATTAAAACTTTTTAATTTCCTAATTGTTTGCTAATATATAGAATAAAAATTTTTTAATATTAATACTGTATTCAGTGACCTTACTAAGTTTATGTATAAATATTAATACTTTAATCATAGGTTCTTCTGGATTTTTTACTCACATAACCATATTGTTTGCAGATTATGATAACATTAGTTCATCCTTTCCAATCCTTTTTTTCTTTTTTATTAGAAATTTTTAATGTCCAATCCTTTTTTCTTTGATATATTTTTTCCAATGGCTCAGATAAGTAATATAATGTTAAATAGAAGTGATAGTAACAAGTATCCCTGTCTTGGTTGCAATCTTGAGGAGAGGTTGCAGGACTGCACTGTTTCAGCATTTTACCAGTACTTATGCTGTCATTTGGGGGGATATTTTTAAAATGGTACAGTTGTTTGTTAGGTGCTGATGATGATTATCCTCCCATTCCCCCTCACTCTGTTGTCCAGGCTTGTTCTAATGATCCTCTAGCCTTAGCCTTCCAAGTAGCTGGGACTATAGGAGTGGCCCACTGTGCCTCACTTTGAATCATGTAGTTTAATTGCATGAATATGTGACTAAAGAGGAAAAAAATTTGCAAAGCATAACAGAGGATTAACTTTCTGAAGTTACAATGTTAGCGATAACAGATACATTTTTTTAAAAAGGAGGAGGGCATACAGGAAGACAGTTATTATAGATGACATATCAAACTGTTCTGGGTGTTGTGAGTACAGATGTGAACAGATCAGACACAACATCTCTTCTGTAGAAAAGCCATGAATAGCATGTGTATAACAACAATAGTATGGTGGGGAGTAAGACGAATAATACCGTGTCAAAATAGACCAAGTAATATGAAAACTAAACAATGGGAGGTGACAGGGGAAGACTGGGATAGAGGGTCAGTAGTCATATCAGTTGTATGTGGGGAACACTTTAGGGAAGGTCTCACTGAAAAAGTGACATTTAAGCTGAGGACCTGAAAGACAAGTAGCCAGCATTGTAGAGGCTACTTTTAGATCAAGGTAAAGTATTATAAACAGAGTGAAATAGCCAGGCCTTAGGGTAGACCTGTATTCTGATGGCTAAATTTATCCTTCATTTCGAGGGAAATAATTATTTTCAAGTTTTTATCATTAATACCACTCTGACAAGTTTCTTCATAGACATGTACTTTCTTAGCAAAGAGTTCGAGATAGAAAACCAAAAGGAAAGAACACATTCTGTTTTTCTCATTTGTTTTTATCTTTTTGGTACTGGGGATCGAACCTTGGGATTCGTACCTGCTAGGCAAGAGCTCTACCACTGAGCTAAATCTCCAGCCAGCATCCTGTTTTTCTAAAGCTTAAGGAATTAAAGAAAAATTCAAGCCTCAAGTAGCAGTAGTGAAGGATTCTACAGGGAAAATATTAAACAATACAGGAAACATCAAAAGAAGATGGAAGGAATACACAGTCATTATACCAAAAAAAATTGGTGGATGATCATCCATTTCAAGGGGTGGCATGTAACCGGGAACCAATGGTACTGAAGGACAAAATGGAAGCTGCCTTGAAGGAAATGGTGGAATACCAATTGAGATGTTTCAACAAACAGATGCAGCATGGGAGATGCTAATTTGTTTATGCCAAAAGAGTTAGAAATCAGCTACCTGGCTGACTGACTGGAAGAGATCCATATTTGTGAATATTACCAAGAAAGGGGATCCAACTGAATGTGGAAATTATCGAATGATATCATTAATATCACATGCAAGCAAAATTTTGCTAAAGATCATTCAAAAGTGACTACAGCAGTGTATAAACAGAGAATTGCCAGACAATCAAGCTGGATTCAGAAAAAGCTATGGAACCAGGGACATCATTGCTGATGTCAGATGGATATTAGCTGAAAAGAGAGAATACCAGACAGATGTCTGTTTTATTGACTATGCAAAGACATTTGACTGTGTGGATCATAACAAATTATAGATAACATTGCAAAGAATGGTAATACCAGAGCACTTAATTGTACACATGAGGAATCTGTACATGGATCAGGGGGCAGTTGTTCGAATAGAACAAGGAAACACTGCCTGGTTGAAAGTGGAGAAAGGTGTGAGTCAGAGCTGTATCCTTCCATTTTACCTCTTCAATCTCTGTGCTGAGGAAGTAATTTGAGAAGCTGGACTTTATGAAGAAGAACGTGGCATCTTAATTGGAGGAATACTCATTAACAAAATGTGTTATGTAGATGGCACAGCTCTACTTGCTGAATGGGAAGAGGATTTGAAACATTTACTGATGGAGATCAGAACACAGCCTTCAGTGTGGATTGTGCCTCAACATTAACAAAACAAATCTTTACACCTGGGTCAGTATTCCACTTCATGATAAATGGAGAAAAGATCAAGGTTGTCCACGGTTTTGCTTTACTTGGTTCTACAATCAACACCTGTGGAAGCAGTGATCAAGAAATCAAAAGACACATTGCATTGGAAAAAGCTGTTCCAAAAGACCTCTTTAAAGTGTTGAAAATTAAAGATGCTATATTGAAGATGAAGGTGCACCTGACTCATGCCATGGTATTTTCAGTCGCGTCATATGGTTATGAAAGGTGGACATTGAATAAGGGAGACAGGAGAAGAATTAATTCTTTTGAATTGGTCTGCCAAAAGAACCAACAGATCAGTCATAGAAGAAGTACAACCAGGGTGCCCCTTGGAAGCAAGATGGCCAGACTGTGTCTTCTGTATTTCGGACATGTAGTCAGGAGAGACCAGTCCCTGGAGAAGGACATTATGTTTGGGAGAGTGGCAGGTCAATGAAGGAAAAGACTACGTGGATTGCCACAGTGTCTGCAACATAAAAAAGATTGTGTGCCTGGCACAGAATTGGGGAGTGTTTTGTTCTGTTACACATAGGGTCGCTATGCATCAGACTCAACTTGGAGGCAACTGGCAACATCATCATTTAGGAGAAATTCTTACAATATAATTATTGGATTAACAGGTTTGATATTTTTAAATTTAATGGCTTATGGAAATGCTATCTTATTTGGTTCCTTCTATAGGTTGAGAATGCTGTCTCACCATATATGTAGAGAAGTAGTTATCAAAGTGACTCATCACCATTGATGAATCTGTTGGTTTGATAAACAGAATTCTCATCTTAATTCCCATTTCCTTTATAAGTGGAACAATTTTTGTTAGATATTAGTCTTTTTGTTGAATTTCTTGCTAATCTTTTGTTGTTGGGGGGTGGAAGCCTACCAGGCATCTCTGAAAAATCAAAGTGCATTAAAGGCAATTGTGATTGCTTCTTTTGTTAGGGAGGTTAAGAGAAAGTATGTAGCTTTTAAAATCATTGTTATCTAGTTGCTAATGAGTAAAGGAGGGGGTATACTTTAAAAAGGGCTTATACTAGCAAATGGGGCTGGGATTTAGCTCAGTGTGTTGAGTGCCACTCTGTAGTCTCTGAGGTCCTGGGTTCTATTCCTAGCACCACAAAAATGGGAGAAGGACATGGCAGTCCACTCCCAAGGCAATCCCGAAACAATCAGCCATTGAAAACCCTGTGAGGGTTGCTGTGAGCCAGGCACGACTTGATGGCACCTAACAACAACAACAACAACAGTAGCAAGCATCATCTACTGATGCTTTTTGAACTGTTGATGCTGGCTAGGAACAGTAATTATCTTAAATTCATATCCATGTAGTTCTGTATCCCTAAGTATAACTGGCCTGCAGCCATAGCTCTGTGGCATCCGATCCCGTCAGATCTCGGAAGCTAAGCAGGCTCAGGCCTGGTTAGTACCTGGATGGGAGCCCGCCTGGGAACACCAGAAGCTGTAGGCTGGGAGAAGGACCTGGCAACACCCTCCCAAAAATCAATCTGCCATTGAAAACCCTATGAACAACAGAGAAGCACTGACAATAGTGTTTCCCCTGTTGTACAAAGGGTCGCTATGAGTTAGATACCGACTCGACGGCACCTAACAACAACAAGTATAACGGGGTGTGTATATGGGTGTGTATGTGTGTATGCAATTGTGAATCTAAATTTAGAATAGCTGTGAAGCCAGCCTGAACCTTTTCCTTAGATTCTTTTCTAATGTACACAAATACGTGTACTAACTTGTAAATGATCAGGTTTTTACAGACCAGTTAAGCTTTGGTATTTACCAGTTGTCTAGCTATGTGGACAAATGTAACTGAAATAACTTTTTGTTCTTAGCAAAACCCAGGGAAAGATAAAATTTGCTTAATAAAATCAATAAACTAGGGGGCCTCTAAAAATACTTTGAACATATTTTAAATACCTTGTTGTTAGGTGCTGTTGAGTCGGTATCCATCTCAGAGCGATCCTACATAGAACAGGTGAAACACTATTGTCAGTGCTTCTCTGCTGTTCATAGGGTTTTCTATGGCAGATTTTTGATTTTTGGGAGTGGGTTGTTGGGTCCGTCCCCCATTTAAATACCTAGTGCCTAGCAAAATGTAAGGAGGTAATTTTGGGGTGTTCATTGTTTACCTTATCTAGGACAATAAATGCTGATTTAATGATGGAAAGGAGATGGGATTAGAATTCATCATCAAAGGAAACAAAAGATACGAACTGAATTTTGTATTTCCTTCTTATTATTGTCAGGTGCCGTCGAGTTGGGTTCAACTCATAACAAGCTTATGTATAGCATAATGAGACACTCACTGATTCTGTGCCAGGCACAGGATCTTTTTTATATTTAAGTCCATTGTTCCAGACACTTTGCCAATCCATCTAGTTGAGGGTCTTCTAGCCATTTTTATTCTGTTGGAAAAAAATCCTCTAATCATTTCATATTCAAGGACATTGCAAATTAGATTAACAAGATGATTAAAAAGCATACTTACCATGGAAATTTTAACCACCACTCCTTTAGACTAGGAACTCCTTCATATACTTTTATAGCGTCATGTCTTATTTCCTTCCTAACCTTTCACTCATACTTGTAGTTTATTATTTATATGATTATTTCGTTTATATCACTGCTAAACTTGTAAATCCATAAAGGCAGGAGCTGTTTTTCATCAGTCCTGTTGCCTGGCTAGTGCCTGACACACAAGACTCATTTATTAGATTCTTTTTTAACCTATCATATTTGCAGAACTTAAAACTGGAGCATACCAGTGTTGGAAGAGGTATTCACAGATGCATAGAAAATGATACAAGATACCTCTTAAATTGTAAATTCATAGGCAAGTAGGATGTAGAGTGAACAGTATTGCAGGGATATGAAAATAACCCTTTACTAATTTATGCATTGCTTTGATTCATTTTAATAAAATGAAATCTTAAAATGTAAATTATGTAAAGGAACATCAGTGGAAAAGGGACATGGGTTTGGAATGGGATCTGAGTGACTTTGGTCAAATTGCTTTATCTCTTGAACCCAATACTTGTGAAATGGGGCCTGGGATTAGGTTAGTTGGTACTGTGCTGCTCTATGCACTTTGAGGTCCTAGGTTTGATTCCTAGCACTGCAAAAATGGGAGAAGGACCTGGCAACCTACTCCTGAAACAATCAGCTATTGAAAACCTTATGAATAATAGGGAAATGCTCACATAGTGCTGGACATGGCACAGTGTTGGGGAGTATTTTGTTCTGTTGTACATAAGGTCACCATGAGTCGGACCTAACTCCAAGGCACCTAACAATTTGTAAAATGGGCATAATTTCTTCCTTTTGCATAGGATTGTTTTGAAGATTAGTAGTGATGGTTATAATTTTCCTGGCTCCTCTTAGACCTAAAAAGTAAGTTTTCTGCTCTTTTTCTTACTTGAAAAGGGACTGTGATGTTTGACTTCATTTCCAAAAGCCTTTGTGTGGTACCATCCCCATCTACTGGAATGTCAGAGCTTTGCCATGGAGAGCAGTGTCTTGATCAGTCACGATGACTTCTGTTTTGGTGTCTGTGTTCTGACTTCCAAATGTACATATTTTACATCTTTTTGACTGAAGAAGAAATTAAGGCAATTATTGGGGGAGAGAAGGCTATGCAGAAGTCAGCTTTCTAGAATTGGTACTAGGGAGGGTGTTTCTGCTGGAAAATGAGGGGCTTGGATTAAAGGGAATCCAAACTTCCTCCGGTATTTTATGTTGTCTATTGTATTTAAATTGTATTAATTCCAATTTCATGTTGTCATTGAACTCCTGGTGTCGAATTTGAAATCTCCTTTTTAATATGGGCTTTTGTTTGCAAAAACTGAAAGAAAAATTCAAATTTATTTGTTGTTGTTAGGTGCCTTCGAGTCGGTATCCGACTCATAGCGATCCTCATAGGGTTTTCAATGGCTGTTTCGGGATTGCCTTGGGAGTGGATTGCCAGGTCCTTCTCCCATTTTTGTGGTGCTGGGAATTGAACTCGGGACCTCAGAGACTGCAGTGCAGTGCTCTACCAACCGAGCTAAATCCCAGTCCCATTTTACTGTGTAGATAACATGAATTATGGGATTCATGGGGTCCAGATAGAATTGAGTAATTTAGACAGGTAAAAACTTGCATCTTTATTTTCACTAATGTTTAATTGGAGTATGTATTTTTTATTATAAATTTAGACAACAGATCATTACAGTGTTAACTGGACCTAATGCATTGGCGTCCGTAGGATGATCAAATTCATACTTGATTGCTTTATAGTCATTGCACATGTCTTTACATGTTACTATTTCAAAATTATGATTACTGTTTTATATATTTAAAGCATTCTTAGAAGATATCCTTAGGCTTCTAACAGACTGCAGGGAACAAAAAAAGATTAAGAACTTTCTTATTTCGGAAAGGGTTTAAACAGCTGTCTGTTTTATACACTAATGAGAAGTACCTGAAGTTAAAACTTTCACCTACATCTGTGATCATCCCTAAAAATAGAATTTCTTCATCAAAAATAAATGTCTTTTGAAGTTTTTAATGAACATATCAGGTTAATCTCCAGAAATAATGCACCACTTTATTCTCTATAGTGTATGAAAGTATCCTACTCTGCTCCTTTAAGTCACTGTTTTTTGTATTCTTTAGGTCCTTTGTGGTTGGCACTGTAAGGGATCGCCAATAGGGGGTCTCCAGTTTGGTGTAATGTTCAAGGAACTCCTACAAACCCAAAATTTGAACAGTGTAGTGTAGGATAAAGTAATATCTCATTGTGTTTCGGTTACACTGGTTTTTGCATACAACTTGGAAATACCACTAGGCAGCATATTGTACTCTAAGGCTATAGACTGGAATCTTCTAGATAGTCCACTTCTTGAAACTCCCACATTCCAGAAGCCACGGAGTGGGTGAAGCTGGCTTTGAATCATCAGCCTTCTCCAAAGCTGGGCCAGTGCCATGCCCTTGAACTTCAAGAACTGTGTACTAAATAAACTTCTTTCCTTTATAAAATAACCAGCTCAGACACTTCATTATAGTAACAAAGTGGACTAGTATTACCCACTTGTAGACCATCACTGTGAACACTGAATAGACTCCTGCAAGAAGATGGCATTTGTCTTTAGGACTGCTTGAATGGCAGAAGAAAAATAGTTCAACAAAAAGCTGGTGTGGAGGAGATTTTAAAAAGCATTATCTTAAAGATTCCCGAATGAGTTACTGGCCATCTTCAAATACTTGTAAATAATCTATATTTTAAAAACAGTATATCCCACAATTAGGTTATAGCTTATATCCATTGGGAAGGGTATTATAAAACAACAAGAGCCTGGCGTGGTGACTCAGGTCTCTAATCCCAGTGACTCAGGAAGCTGAGGCAGGAGGATCCTGAGTTTGAGGCTAGAGGCATTCTGAGTAACTTAATAAGGCCCTGTCTCAAAATAAAATATGGGCTAGGGGTTCAGCCTAATGGTAGAGAACTTGCAAAGTATGTGCAAGGCCCTGAGTTCAACCCCAAACTGCCACACACACACAAAAAAACCAAGTATTGAAAGGATGTAGAGAAATTGGGATACCTACGCACTGCTAGTGGGATATAAAGTAGTTCAGCTATTGTGAAGAATAATATGGTGCTTCCTTTAAAAAAAAAACTTAACTAGAATTACCATATCTTCCAGCAAGTATATACCCAAAAGAATTGAAAGAAGGGACGTGAACACGTATTTTTGTACATTAGTGTTCATAAACAGCACTATTTGTAATAGCTAAAGAATGAACCAAGTGGCTGTCAGCAGGTGAGTGGATAATCAAGATGTAGAATATTCATAAGTGGAATATCATCAGCCTATTAAAAAGGAAGAAAATTTTGATATATACTGCAACATGGATGAATCTTTGTTGTTGGGTACTGTTGAGTTGGATCCAACTCATAGTGACCCTGTGTACAACAGAACGAAACACTCCCTGATTCTGTGCCAGGCACATGATCTTTTTTTATGTTTAAGCTCATTGTTGCAGACACTGGGTCAATCCATCTGTTTAAGGGTCTTGGTTTTTTTGTTGACCTACCACTCTCCCAAACATGATGCCCTTCTCCAGTGATTGGTCCCTCCTGAAAACATGTTCAAAATACATAAGATGCAGTCTTACCCATTCTTGTTCCAAGGAGCACTCTGGTTGCACACTTCTTCTACAACAGATCTTTTGGTTTGTTTGGTAGACTATGGTATATTCAGTATTTGTTTCCAGCACAATAATTCAAAAGAATCAGTTTTTCTCTTGTCTCCCTTATTCAGTGTCCAGCTTTCATAAACATGATGCAATTAAAAATACCATGACATGAGTAAGGTGCACCTTCATTTTCAGTATGGCATCCTGTACTTTTCAACACTTTAAAGAGATCTTTTGCAACATCTTTTCCCAATGCAATGCATCATTTGATTTCTTGACTGCTGCCTCCCTGGGTGTTGATTGTAGAACCGAGTAAAGCAAAATCGTGGACAACCTCAAACTTTTCTCCACTTACCATGAAGTTGCTTACTGACCCAGTTGTAAGGATTTTTGTTTTGTTGATGTTGAGGTGCAGTCCATACTGAAAGCTGTGTGCTCTGATCTTCATCAGTAAGTGTTTTAAATCCTCTTCACTTTCACCAAGCAGCCTTGTGTCATCTGCACAGCACAGGTTGTTGATGAGTATTCCTCCAGTCCTGATAGTGTTCTTCTGCATAAAGTCCAGCTTCTTGAACTATAATCTCAGCATAGAGGTTGAAGAGGTTCGGTGAAAAGATAACAGCTGTGACACATACCTTTCTTGACTTTAAACCAGGCAATGTTTTCCTAGTTCTGTTCAAACAGCTGCCTCCTGAACCATGTGCAAATTCCTAAAGAGTACACTTAAATGCAGGGATATTCCCATTCTTCACAGTGTTATCCATAATTTGTTGTGAGCTGCACAGTTAATAAAACATAGACATCTTTTTATTATTCTCTGCTTTTGGCTAATATCCATCTGACATCAGCAGTGATGTCCCTGGTTCTACGCCCTCTTCTGATCTTTAGCAAAATTTTGCTTGCATGTGATATTAATGAAATCACTCGATAATTTCCACATGCAGTTGGATCCCCTTTCTTGGGAATAGGCACAAATATGGATCTCTTCCAGTCAGTTGGCCAGGTAGCTATTTTCTAACTCTCTTGGCATAAACAAGTTAGCACCTCCAGTGCTGCATCTGTTTGTTGAAACATCTCTATTAGTATTCCATCAATTTTTGGAGACTTGTGTTTCACCAATTCCTTCAAGGCAGATTCCACTTCTTCCTTCAGTGCCATTGGTTCCTGATCATATGTAAACTTTTGAAATGATTGGTCATGTATCAATTCTTTTTGGTACAATGACTCTTGTGTATTCCTTCCATCTTTTGTTGTTTCCTGCATCGCTTAATATTTTCCCTGTAGAATCCTTCACTATTGCCACTTGAGGCTTGAATATATTTCTTCAGTTCTTTAAGCTTGAGAAAAACAGCATGTTCTTTCCTTTTGGTTTTCTGTCTCCACCTCTTTTCATATGTGATTATAATATTTAATTTTGTTTTCTTGAGCTGCCCTTTGAAATCTTCTGTTTAATTCTTTAACTTCATCCTGTTTTTCATTTACTTTAGCTGGTCGACATTCAAGGGCAAGTTTCAGAGTCTCTTGACATGTAAGTTGGTCTTTTCTGTTTTTCCAGTCTTTTTAATAACTTTTTGCTTTTCTCATGAATGATGTCTTTGATGTCATGCCACAATTCGTCTGGTCTTCAATCATTAGTGTCTAACACATCAAACCTGTTCTTCAGGTGGTCTCTGAACTCAGGTGGATGTACTCAAGGTCATATCTTGGCTCTCATACTCTTGTCCTAATTAAGGTTTAGTTTGAACTTGGATGTGAACAGTTGATGGTCTGATCTACAATCAGCACCTGCTCTTGTTCTGACTTTTTCCATCGTC
This sequence comes from Pedetes capensis, assembly GCA_007922755.1. Taxonomy (NCBI): domain Eukaryota; kingdom Metazoa; phylum Chordata; class Mammalia; order Rodentia; family Pedetidae; genus Pedetes; species Pedetes capensis. The sequence continues at coordinate 257,702 of VMDO01000369.1, read as the reverse complement.
TCTTTCCACAAATGTCAGTTTGTTTTCTGTATGTTCCATCTGGTGACTTCCATGTGTATAGTTGCCATTTATGTTGGTTAAAAAATGGATTTGTGATGAGAAGGTCATTGGTCTGACAAAATTGTATTGTGTGATGTTCAGCATCATTTCTGTCACCACAGCCATATGTTCCAACTACTGAGCTGCCTTCTTTGTTTCCAACTTTTGCATTCCAATCACCAGTAATTATCAGTACATCCTAATTGCATGTTTGATCTATTTCAAATTGCAGAAGCTGGTAAAAAAAATCTTCCCCATCTTTATTTGTAGCCTTAGTGGTGGGTGCATAAATTTGAATAAAAGTCATATTAATTGGCCTTCCATGTAGGTATATGGATATTATTCTACCACTGATAGCATTGTATTTCAGGACAGATCTTGAGATGTCTTTTTTGATGATGAATGCAACCCCATTTGTCTTTAATCTGTCATTCCCAGCATAGTAGACTATATGATTATATGGTTCAAAATGGCCCATGCCAGTTCATTTTAGCTCATTGATGCCTAGAATGTCAATGTGTATGTGCTCCATATTCCTTTTGACAATTTCTAATTTTCATAGAAAGTTTGCCATACTGTGGCAGCTTGTGTGTTACTGTGATGCTGAAAGCTATGCTACTGGTATTACCGATACCAGCAGGGTCACTTATGGTGCATAGGTTTCAGATGACCTTCCAGACTAAAACAGACTAGGGAGAAGGACATGGCAGCTCACTCCCAAAACAATTAGCCATTGAAAACCCTATAAAAGCAGAGAAACACTATCAAATATAAGCCCCCCAGGTTGGAAGGCACTCAGAAGACGACTGGAAAAGAGTCGCCTCCTCAAAGTAGAGTATATCTTAATACCAGGAATGCAGTAAAGCCCCAGGGACCTCCATTTGCTGATGTGGCACAACTCAAAATGAAGAGGAACAACTGTAAACATCCATTAATAATTGGAATGTAGATTGTATGAATCTAGGATGAACCTTTAAGACATTGTCTTCTTGTTAGATGCCATCCAGCTGAGTCTGACTCATAGCAGTTCTGTGTACAACAGTATGAAACACTACCCAGCAGTGTGCCACATCTGACACTGTTGTTGGTGCTACTCTGCTATTCATAGGGTTTTTCAGAGGCAGATTGTTTCAAGAGTGGGCTACAGCATCCTTCTCCCCATCCTACAGCACAGGCAGTCTCCTGTTCAGGTAGTAGCCAGGCCCGACCCTGCTTAGCCTCCAAAGTCTGATGAGATCTGAAGCTAGGGTGGTTGGTATGGGTGTAAACATCTTAAAACATTCTGCTAGGTTAATAAAACAAGACACAAAGGAAAAATATTGTATGATTCTACTTATGTAACATTGCTAGAATGGTCAAAGTCATAGAGACAGAAAGAAAATAGCGATTAACCAGGGGCTAGGGGGGAGGAGGTATTAGTGAATTAGTGTTTAATGGTACAGAGTTTGGCTTGGGATGAAAAAGGTTCCGGAGGTTAGTAGTAGTGGTTGTTACTCAAAACTGAATGTATTAAATACCTCTGAATTGTATACTTAAAATGGTTAAAGTGATAAGTTTGTTACATATGTTTTACTATGATAAAAAACTTTAATACAACATACCTCCTAAATATTTAACTTTATATGTGTGTTTTATAAGTAAAAATATATCCAGTGGATTTGTAACAGTAGAGAGATTGGAAATCTGTCATCTAATTAAAAATATATAGCAGTTGGAGATGCACCTCAGTGGTAGAGCATGTGCTTAGCATGTATTAGGTTCTGGATTTGATGCCCCGTACCACATTTTAAAAAATGTAATCCAGCCAGACACAGTGGCACACACTTGTAATCCAAGTAACTCAGGAGGCTGAAGCAGCAGGATTGCAAGTTCAAGAGCAGTGGCAGTCTGTATAAGTTGGCAAGATCCTGGCTCAAGATAAATAAAAAAATTGGGCTGGGGATGCAGCCCAGTGGCCAAATTCTTGCAAAGTATGTGCAAGGCTCTAGGTTCAACCCCCAAGTACTGTTAAAGAACTGACTGACTTTTTCTTTTTTTAAAAGTAGGAAATTTTTCATTATTCCTTTTCTCATTTACTTATATTTCTAGTCTTCTGCAATCTTATCCTTTTGTAATAGTTTATGCTTAAAAGTCTTTTTGATGATCACCTGATACACCTATGTGCAAATAAAGTACATAAGCTGAGAATTTATTTTCTATAACTAAAAGGCCCTTAAGTATTCTGGGTTGTTAGACAATTGATAGGACAATTGATTAAGGTATCTAAGTGTTAGAAATTTTGATGAAAATTTTGTTTAATTTTTATTGGAAGTGCTTAATGAGATCAATGAGGTCTTATAAAATCTCAAGTAATTTTGGACCACTTGCTTATTGCTGGAATGACTCGGGATTTTCAACACCAACTATATTTCTATTTTTTATTTTTATAGGTTGTACTCTGAATAAACTTGGTCACATAAAATAAGTAGATGGGAAATAAAGTACTGTCACTCAATTCTTTGAACTCTGAGTTCTGTGCAAAAAAAAAAAACAGTCATTTGTTCTTATTTTTAGTCATCTACTTGCTGACACTTCCATTAACTGTTCATTTATATTTGTTGAAGGAACTGGAAGCCATCTAATTTGTGAAAAGATTTGTTACCTAGTCATACTGAATACTTAAGTACTCAGTTTCTTGGAAGTATAACAAAATGCTTTATCCAGATTACAGATGACTACTATCCATGCCTGTTTCTCTTTCACTTTGAGATACTTTGGGAAGATACTTTAGGGAATACTTTAGAGATACTTTAGAGATACTTTAGGGAATATTAAAATACTGTTAGTTTGAAAATTCACCTTTGAGGAACTGGGAATATAGCCCAGTGGTGTAGTGTTTGCCTAGCATGCACAAAGCCTTACATTTGATCCCAGACCACAAAAAACAACCAACCAAACAAAAAGCAAACACTTGGACAGTAAAATATTTTTAAATGACTTCCATCACTTACATTAAGTATGTTTTGTCAAAATCTTGTGCATATAGATTTAACATGCTCTGTAGAAAATGTCTGCCATCACTTCTCGGCCTTTTGAAGCTAAGATCAAGTGTAGAAAATGTCTACCATAAAACCTAATTTAATGGAGTCAGTTCTTATTGTCAAACCAGTTCAGTCAGATTTAATTTTTTATTATACCTACAACTCAGATTTGACAAAGAGTATTTTGTCATATTTACTTATCATATACCCATTTATCCCCTTAGCCATTTAACAGTACTATTTTTTTTTTTCCGGTACTGGGGGTTGAACCCAGGGCCTTGCGCTTGCATGCTCTGCGAGTGCTAGACCACTGAGCTGTACTCCCAGCCCAATTTTTTTCTTTTTTTGAGACAGGATCTCGCTAAATTATGCAGACTGCCTCTGATCTCCAACTTGCAATCCTCCTGCCTACGCCTCCCAAACCGCTGGGATCACGGGCGTGTGCCTGACTAGTACATCTTGTTTTTATGATTCAATTCAAAGTAAGTTGCAGGCACGGATACAGGTCACTCCTAAATACTTAAGCCATTAAGTATTGACTAGTGCTCAGTATTTGTTTACAACTTTTGCTGAGGTAAAATTTATGTAGAGTGAAACACAAATCTTAAGTGAATCGTAAGGTGTTTTCTGACAAATGTACATACCCAATTCCCATCAAAATATAGACTGTAGGCTGGGAGTACAGCTCAGTTGTAGGGCATTTACCTAGCATGTGCAAAGTCCTGGGTTTGATCCCGAGCACTGCAAAAAAAGTATGTATATATCTATATGTATATATAGATGTATATGTATATATAAACATATATTTTGTCTGTTATATAAATTCAAATATAATCATAAGTATTTTTATGTAAGGCTTTTACTCAGAATTTATCCATGTTTCATATATCACTAGTTATTCTGTTATTGCTGAGTAATATTATAGTATATGCATGTATTTGTTCTGTTGGTGTCCATTTGGACTGTGTTGAGGTTTTGGTGGTTACAAATATAGCTGTTATTCTTATATAGGCATACACTTTCATTCCTCTTAGTTGAATTCATAGGGTGTAAAATGGCTGCCTCATAGGCTTAATTGTGTAAGAAATTAGTAGGCCTTTTTCCAAAATGGTAGTACCATTGTATAATAATGAATGGAAGTTTTTTATGTGGTACTTGGGGTTTGAACCTAGGACCTCCCTCACACATTGTTTGAGTCAGGGTCTCACTAAATTGCACAGTCTTCCTCTGGCCTCCAACTCTCAATCTTCCTGACTCTGCCTCCCAAGAATCACTGGGATTACAGGCATGTGCCACCCTGCTTACCTGGCCAGTGCCAGTGAATGGGAGTTCTAATTGACACCACTAGATGTTGGCAAAATGTAGAGCAGTACTTTATATCTTAGCCATGTGGTAGCTATGTCCTCATATCTGATTGTTTAACTTGCATTTCTTTGACAATTAATGATGCTGAGCATTTTTAAAGTTCTTATTGACTATGTACGTATCCTTGTGAAGTCCTTTGCAGGTTTTGTGCCCCTTTAAAAATTAAAATTTGTTTTTACTTTTGAGTTAAAATTTCTTCTACACTCCATACCTCAAGTCAGGGTCTCACTAAATTATGCAGGCTGCCTTTGGCCTTGAATTTGCAATCCTCCTATCTCACCTCCTGACTCTCTGGGATTACAGGTGTGTACCGCTAGGCTGGGCTGGGATTTAGCTCAGTGGGTAGAGAGCTGCGCTGCAGTCTCTGAGGCCCCGAGTTCAATTCCCAGCACCGCAAAAATGGGAGAAGGACCTGGCAATCCACTCCCAAGGCAATCCCGAAGCACTCAGCCATTGAAAACCCTATGAGGGTCGCTATGAGTCAGATACCGACTCGACAGCACATAACAACAACAACAACAACCGCTAGGCCTGACTCAAAGATACTTTCTTAGATAAACTTTATAGTTATACTTCTAATTTTAGGTCTCTCAGATCCCTATTAACTTAATGTTTGTATATGGCATGAGTCAGAGTGTCAAGACTTATTTTTCCCCCTATAGACATCTGGTTGTTCACCACCAGTTGTTAAAAGGGCTTAAATTGCCATTGAATTGCTTTAAGGCAGGTATTAATATTGGGATTACACTGACTGTATATATTAATTTTGGCCATAACTTGTTAATAATATTGAATATTCCAATATGTGAATGTGATATGACTTTTTTCCATGTCACAACATTGTTACATGATTTTCTTTTTACAGTGCAAATAGAAAAAATACAGAAATACAGTATATGAGTACAGGTAAATGCAGAATGGTGACTTTTCAAGAGTTTGTGACTCCCGTTTTTAGTAAAATAGATTGTATGTAGGTAGAAAGAAGTCATTAGTGTCACATTTTTGCCTAGAAATAATCTATAAACACCTTTTCCCCGATGCTTACCATGAAGAGTGAAAAAGGGAGTTAAAGGAAAGTTTCTTTATTGGTTCTACCATATGAAAGGTGCTGTATTCTATTTTACTGGGGCCAATATATGGAAAACTTCTAAATTAAATGTCATCACAAATATGAAGTGGTAATGAGATTTGGGCTAATGAAGCAACTAAGTGAGAATAAAATATATTTAATCCAAAATATGCAAACAAAAATGTTGTTACAAAAAAGCTCTAAGAGCCAGGGCAGGTAACACATACCTGTAATCCCAGTGACTTGGGAAGCAGAGGTAGCAGGATCACAGGTTTGAGGCTAGAGGCAGCCTGCATAATTTAGCGGGACTCTTATCTCAAAATAAATAGTAAAAAATGGGCTAGAGATGCAGATTAGTGGTAGAACACTTGGAAAAGCATGTGTGACGCCCTGGGTTCAATTCCCCAGTACTGCCAAATACAACAAAAACCAAAACTCTGGGTACACTCTAAGCACAGAGATTTTTTTCTATGTGTATTTTTAAACAATGGAAATGTCATCAAAAAGATCAGCTGTGTTAGACTAAATTGTCAGGTGCCATGAAGTTGAGTCTGACTCATAGTGACCTTTTGTACAGCAAAACAAAACACTTCCTGATTCTGTGCCAGGCACACAATTTTACTTATGTTTAAGCCCATTGTTGCAGACACTGTGTCAATCCCTCTGGTGGAGGGTTTTTTCTTTGACCTGCCACTCTCCAAACGTCATGTCTTTCTCCAGGGATTGAACCCTCTTGACTACATGTCCAAAATATGTAAGACACAGTCTATCCATCCTTGCTTCCAAGGACCACTCTGGTTGCACTTCTAGGACAGATCTGTTAGTTCTTTTGGCAGTCCATGGTATATTCAATAATTGTCTCCAGCACCATAATTCAGAAGCATCAATTTTTCTCCTAACTCCCTTGTTCAGTGTCCAGCTTTCACTACCATGTGATGTGACTGAAAATACCATGGCATGAGTCAGGCACACCTTTGTCTTGAATGTGACATCTTTACTTTTCAGTACTCTAAAGAGATCTTTTGCCACAGCTTTTCCCAAAGCAGTGCATCTTTTGAGTTCTTGACTGCTGCTTCCATGGGTGTTGATTGTAGAACCAAGTAAAGCAAAGTCATGGACAACCTCAATTTTTTCTCCATTTATTGTGAAGTTGCGTACTGACTCAATTGTAAGGATTTTTGTCTTGTTGATGTTCAGTTGCAATCCATACTAAAGGCTATGATCTTTGATCTTCTTCAGTAAATGTTTTAAATCCTCTTCACTTTTGGCAAGCAGAATTGTGTCATCTGCATAACACAGGTTGTTAATGATTCTTCTAATCCCCTCATGCTGTGTTCTTCTTCATAAAGTTCAGCTTCTCAGATTATTTGCTCAGCATAATTTGCTCAGATTATTTGCTCAGATTATTTGCTCAGACTGAAGAGGTAAGGTGAAAAGATATGTCCCTGACATGCACCTTTCTTGACTTGAAATCAGTGTTTCTTTGTTCTGTTTGAACAACTGCCTCCTTATCTATGTACAAATTCCTTATGAGTACACTTAACTGCACAGTTATTCCCATTCTTTGCAGTCTTATCCATAATTTGTTGTGATCCACACAACAAATGCCAGATGTTTTCGCAAAGACAGTAGAGTATACAGACATTTTTCTGGCTTTTGGCTAATATCCATTTGACATCAGCAGTAATGTCCCTGGTTCCACACCGTCTTCTGAATCTGGCTTGATTTTCTGGAAGTTCCCTGTCAATATACTGCTGTAGTTGCTTTTGAATGTTCTTTAGCAAATTATATATATGCTGCATTGAATGTAACCTGTGTTTTGTAATTATCATAGAGAAGCGTAGTTTGCATCATATGGCAATTTATCCTAAGTGAAAACTTTCCAGAGTCCTTTTATTTTGGAATTTCCTGTGAACAAACAACCAGAATGATTATACAACCGTAAAATGTTCTCTTGCATTAAACTGAAGACATTTGTTTAATAAAAAGCATATAAGAGAATGTAGAAACATACTTAGAGCTGTTACTTTCTAAGTACCCAACACCCTATTCAGTGCATCTCAGTCTCTATCTAGAAAAACAAAATATTTGTTGTCATGTGTTAAATTTATCATATGAATAAAACTGGTGCAAAATGGTTAAACATCCAACAAATATTTATGCCCAAGATGGCATATCGGCAACTACTTTGTAGGTGATGGTCAATAGAGAGTTTAGAAGACCTTCTCTTTCTTGTTCTTTTCCAGAGTTCTCAGTTTCATTGTTCTAAAATACATTGTCACCCCTGGAATCCCAGCAGTTTGGGAGGTGAAGGTAGGATGATCACAGGTTCGAGGCCAGAGGCAGACTACATAATTTACCAAGACACTGTCTCAAGATTAAAAAAAAAAAAAATGAACTGAGAGTGCAGCCCAGTGGCAGAGCACTTCCAAAGTATGTGCAAGGCTCTGGGTTCAGCTCCTATTCCCAATACTGTAAAAATAAAATAACATTGTTAGCTTCCCAGTTAGCTTTCTTTTCTGAAACTGACAGTGTTTTTCCTTGAATTCTTTTTGCTATTCTTCCAAATTCTTTTTCATTTGTTCATGGCACTATTGGAACTCAGCTTCAGAGTTCTTCAGTTTGTAAACTTTGTCTTTGACCTTTATCTCAAAACACCTATCTCCATCTTTATCTTAGCTACATGCTCTCTTCTTCCATTTGTGCCTAAGGGCTCTTAGTAAGCTATTCCAATATAAGTCACAGTTGCCAATGTTCTCCTTCTGTAGTTCTTACAATGTATATCATTTGTAACATATTTCAATTCTAGCATATATGTTCTTATCAGTATATTTCTTATCATTGTAAAATCAGTCTCAGCCTAAGCAGCACCCCAAGGATACTACCTTCCTCTGACCCTTTTGTCATTAACTTCGGTGATAGTATTACTGCCTACTACTGCAAAAGGTAAACAGTCCTTCATCTTTTTTTTTTCACCCCCTGCACTACTGGCAGCCTGAAATGAGGGCCATACACATGCTTTGCAAGCTTTCTACCACTGAGCTGCCCCCACAACCTCTTTTTAAATTTTTATCTTGAGACAAGGTCTTGCTAAGTTACACAGGCTGCCTTTGGCCTCAAATTCATGATCCTTCTACCTCTGCCTCCTGAGTCGCTGGGATTACAGGCATGTGTCACTGCATCCAGTCAGTTGTTCTCTTTTTAACAAACTTATTTTCTTCTTCATCAGTTTCTTGTTGTTGTTGTTGTTAGGTGCCGTCGAGTCGGTATCCGACTCATAGAGACCCTCATAGGGTTTTCAATGGCTGAGTGCTTCCGGATTGCCTTGGGAGTGGATTGCCAGGCCCTTCTCCCATTTTTACGGTGCTGGGAATTGAACTCGGGCCCTCAGAGACTGCAGCGCAGCGCTCTAACCACTGAGCTAAATCCCAGCCCCTCATCAGTTTCTAGAAATTCATATTCAGGCCCTGGCTCACTTTTTAGCTCTCTCTCATATCTGAATGAGAGAAAATATTTTAATTTTATATTCTTAGATTTCTTCACTTGATTTTAGCCAGGAGGCCAAGAAATGATTCTTGGATTTTTTTTCATTATCCATTTTTAAAATTTTTGGCGTTCCTCCAGTGTGAACATGTCTGCTTTGACAATAAGTAGAATGACAGTTGTTCTTTCATGCAAATGCTTCATAAAGTCAGTATCTAGTTGTATTTAAGTACATGTCCTGAAAGGGCAATGAAGCATAAATAACACTGTTCTCTGTTATTAGACATCTGGCATCTGTTCCCTCCAGATTCTGTGTTTAGACAGTCCTCAGGTTGACTGTCAGTATAGTCCATAACAGGTCACCAGCAGTTACCATCCACTGCACCTCCAAATTCTGGGTGTCAGCTACTGTGAGCAGCAACACCATCACCTTATTTGATTTAAAACTTTGGATTGTTCCCCATCTAGAGTCTCTTTTATTTATGGGCACGACTTGGAAACTCTGGGAATACAAATCCGTGGGGAATAACAACTTGAGTAATGTCAACTTTCTTGGTTCAGATTAACTTACTACCATAAGTATGAACGCAGACCTTCTCTTTACTGATTTTCCATATATTTGATTTGGATAACTGGCAAATCTGCATAGTCTTTAAAGTTTTTCTGAGTTGCTAAGATGGTGCTGCTATTGATGCACCTCTTCTCAGCAGTAGTGGATCTTGTGTTGACTGACAATCCATCCTCCCTTTGCACCCAGCCCCAGTGCCATGCTGGTATGTGGCATTTAAAAATATAAACAGGTTAATATTTTAAGAACTGTTACGGAAATCAATTTGGAATAATTCATAGAGTTTATTTGAAGATTATTAAAAACAGTCAAGATTAAAGTAATCCATTGATGGTATTCTTATGATGGTAAGTACAAAAGAAACCTAATACTCTGTTATACCTTAATCTCCAATAAAGTAGTTTAGTATATAGCTAAAGCTATAAAACAACACTCTATGACTATTGACTGTTACGGCCATCATGCGTTCTCTTTTGAACTGGTCCACTTCCTACCACACAGATTAGCAATAAATCTATCTCTAGAGTGTGAACTTCTAGGGAATTGCAATTAACTCATATTTAGCCTTTTGTTTTTGTTGAATAGTGTGAAAGGAGTTTAAAAAGTAAGCCAGGGCCTGAAGATTGGCTTTGATCTAAGGGGTAACAGGGAACCATTGAAGGTACTTATTTAGGAGAGTGTCTTCTGTGAAGAAAGGTTTTTTGAAGGGTGGGGTGAATTTCCTGGAAGAGAGAATCTGGGGCAGAAAGTTTAGAATAAATTCAATTTAGAGTAGATTTATTTTAAACTTCCACTACTCAAAAAAGTGTCGTCACCAGACTGGTTGCACTGCCATCACCTGAAAATTTGTTAGACGTTCAAATTCTGGGCCCAGCATGGTGGCACGTACCTGTAATCCCAACACTCCAGAGCTAGTAATCTTGAGATCCAGGCCTTGTCTTTTGCCTTTAAAAAAAAAAAAAAAATGTAATTCTGTGACCCAACCCAGACCCACTGAAATCAGTAGCCAGTTTCTCCCTTGCTACACATCTATAATCCTAGCTACTAGGGAGGCTGAGACAGAGGGATCATAGATTTGAGGCCAGAGACAGCCTATGCAATTTAGTAAAGCCTTGTCTCAAGACAAAAAGGGATGGAAGTGCAGCTCAGTGGTAGTGCACTTGCCTAGTATGTGTGAGGCCCTGGGGTCAAGCCCCTAATACTAAGAAGAAGAAGAAAAAAAAGCTGGAGAAGCACTGCTCTAGAAAAATTGTAGCCACCTGTAAGAGAGTGGGGTAAGAACCACAGTGTAAATAGCAGTTGACATGATCTTGAAAGATGTCAGAATTTTTGTATGCTTACTCTCTTTAAGCTGCCTTTTCACAATCAGCATTTTGGTCCTTTTGATTTGAGAGAACAAAGTATCCAAACTCTTTGTAGAAATACATTTTTCTTTTTGTACTTGAGGGTTGAACACATACTTGGCAAGTATTCTACCATTAGGCTGCACCTCCAGCCCATTTTTTAATTTTTTAAGTCAGAGTGTAGCTAGCTTATGCAGGCTGCCCTCTGGCCTCAAACTTGTGACCCTCCTGCCTTTTCCTCCTGAGTTGCTGGGATTACAGGCATATTCCACTGTGTCCAGGTCCAGAAATACATTCTTAGAAATGCTACTCTATGAGCTTGCTAGCATTTTAAAAACTATAAATCACTGATTTCAGTAGTCTCAGCTGACTCCAACAGTTTTTAAAAAGAATCCAATGGGAACAAATGATTCAATGTCCTGTCTTTGTTACTCTCAGGGACTGGAATTTGGGAATGGTACAAAGATTTGATAAAAGAGCTCAAGTGTGGTGGCTATACAAACTATAATGGTGTGCTTGTTGGAAGTCTAGAAAGAAAAAGGCAGGAGAGAACAGATTTTATTTCATATTGTTATAATGTTTTATAATAACTAATGGAAAATCCATTAGCAGCCTGGTACCTTCATACAACTTAGCTGTTCATAGTTTGTGTGTTCCTTTATCAACATTCCTCATCAACATACTGAATTTTTGCGTAGTTATAATCATGGTGTCAGTGTAGATTAGTTCGTTTAATGTCATTTCACTTATTTCTGTTCTCCCTGACTCTTCTTCCTCCCTCCCCTTCCAATTGTTTTAGTGTCTACCCTTTTATCTCCCTCACTCTGTCCCCTTCACTTCTGAATCGAGAGGTCCTTTATAACATTCTGCCTTAATGATTTCACAAGTGAAGGCCTAAAGACACTGTTTTTTACTCTTACTTTGCCTACTTGCTAGATACTCAAGAATATTTGCAGAGGACTCTGAGTAATTTTGTTATGAATTTCGGTGGCAGAGGAGCCATCAGAGTTAAATTCTTATGCTGAGGATGGAGAAGATCAGAGTTGAGGCTGTAACAGTCTGAGCTCTGGAGCCAGAGTCTGACTGCAGTTTGCATGAATGAGGGAATGCTATTATTTTAGACTAGTCTCTATCCATTTACTTGGGCTGTGACAAAATATCTGAGGCTGAGTAACTTACCAAGATGTTTATTTGGCTCACAGCTGTGGAAACAGGAACGTCCAAAAGCCTGATGCTGATACGTGATGTGGACCTTCATGCTCTGTCATAGTATGGTGGAGGGTACCACATGGGGATATAGAGAATGTGTGTCATAGTTCCACTCTCTTCTTACAAAGCCACTAATACTATCTAGGAGTCCCTAGTCTGGTGACATCATCTAGCCCTTATTATCTCTCAGATTCCACCTCCAAATACTTTGCACATTTGAATTTAGGAATTCAGTTTCTGACATGTGAATTTCTGGGGACACATTCAAACCATGACAAGAGTGTAGCAGACTTAGAGCTTTGAGTTTCTTATTTTCCTGAGTTGTTCAGGAATTTGGGAGATTAACACTAGAGAAGATAACATTTTCAAAAAGAAACAATTTTAAAACTTAATTAGAAGCTTTGTAGAAAGAAATAGAAATAGAGAAAGCATTCAAGACATTATTCAAATACATTGATTTAGAATAAGAATTATCACTCTCTAGTGGGTACCAGCCTAGGTGGTTCTTGGCAAAGGAATATAAAGAACATCTTCCAATAAAAAGGGCCAAATGCCTGTCTATCTCCCACTGTGAATTTGAAAGACCAGTGGCTTTTTGTTTATCACACCTTTTGAATGATTGCATGATAGCCTGTGTTGACAGTTTGCTTCTCAGACTTCCTTTTAGAACCCACTGAAGAGATGGAGCAGAATGGATAAGTTTGGAGAAATGGGGCAGGGGAGCTATTAGAAAGGAGGCTTTTTGTTGTTGTTGATGTTTTCTTATTTTTTCATTTTTCCCTTTTTTGTTATTAATTTAAAAGTAACCTTTATGAGTAAAATGTATTTGAACAGGAATGACTGTGGATAGAGTGTTTGTCTTCCAGTTTGTCTAACATAGTTTCTGTTTAAGTTTGCAGTCCTGGTGTTAATATTTGCTCCCCTTTTCTCTTTGGATAATAAGTTATTGTTACCCTATAGGTAAAATACTTTGTGTCAGACACTCTACCAAATGCTTTCTTGAATCCTCACAAAACACCTGAAAGGGTAGCTGCTGTTTCTATTTACAAATGAAAAGATACTCAGACTAAGTAATGATTAAGTTGCATGGTGGCAGATCTGTTGAGCAAAGCAAGGTCCATCCAACTTCTAAAGCTACTTGATTTCTCCCGTCTGCCATACTAAAGTTTAATAGATATGGCTTCTGGTGAACTTTTGGATCTATTGAAGGAATCCTACAATGCTAGTGAAAACCTTTAGTGGAAGAAACAATGCATTAGTGAATGTCTGAACAAAGATAAAAATGAGGTCTAGAGTGAGAGTAGAGTTCTGCCATGTGTAGATCTCCAGTCTTCTGAGTTTGGTACTTAAGGGGTTTAATAGGCCATGTTGCTCAGGCCTGGGATGGAAAGGTTGCAGTTGTGTTGATCAGTACTGTTCAGACTTTTATGTGTATACCTACTAATTGAGTATCTTGGTAAAATGCAGCTCAATTCCATAGGTGTCAAGTAAGGCCTCAGATTTAGTATTTATAACAGGCTCTTGTTGTTGTTGTTGTTGGGTGCCATAGGGTCAGCTCTGACTCACAGCAACCCTGTGTACAACAGAACAAAACACTGCTGAACACTGTGCGATGCACAGGATTTTTTTATGATTGAGCCCAGTGTCGCAGCCACTGTTTCTTCTTACCTTCAGTTACACCACATCAGCAGAAGGAGGTCCCAAGGGCTTTACTCCATTCCCATCGTTAAGGTAGACTCTACTTTAAAGGAGGCAACTCTTCCCCAGTCATTTCTTAAGTGCCTTCCAGCCTGGTGGGGGGCTCATTTTCTGGCACTGTCTTTACCAGTGCTTGTCTGCTATTCATAGGGTTTTCAATGGCTATTGTTTTGGGAGTGGCTGCTGGGTCCTTCTCTGTAGTCCGTTTTAGGCTGAAAGCTCAGCTGAAACCTGTCCACCATGGGTGGCTCTGTTGGTATCTGAAATACCAGTGACATAACTTTGAGCATCACAGCAACTCAAGCCCCCATGGCATGACAAGCTGACAGACATGTGGGGTGGGGGCTCCTAGTGATGTTGATATTATGGGTCTGCCACACTGTCTTTGAGTACCAAGAGGTTAGCTGAAAATTAGGTTCTTTCTGTCTGGGGCTTGGGGGTAACTATATATACATAGATGTTCTGGTTTTAGAGGAGGAAGGACAATGGCTGCTTGTAGACATAGGTGCCCTCAGGTGAGGGTAGAGGGAATTATATACATTCCTGGTTTAGGGAGCAACAGATATTTAAATATTGTTTTATTTAAGGAGCATTTTACTTTTGTAATTAATATGTGTGGCCAAATTTTAAAGTATATCCTTAGCTTGGGGGAAATGTAGACATAGAGAAGCAAGAGGGAATAGTCTAGGGTAGGGGACAGTTGCACTCTAGGTGAGTTCTTGCTCAGCATGTGCAGTGGTAAATGCAGCTTTGACAAACATAGATGGGGAGCAAACAGAATATCTGTAGCCAGACACGAATAATGTGGATGGATGACACAGCAAAGCTTCCCCCCACCCCGCCCAAAAAGTCCTCCAAGGGGAGGAGTCTCTCCCAAAGGCTGACCATTTTCCTTCTCCAGGCTCTGTGCCTGAGTGTACTCAGGGCGTACTGCAGGAGGCTGTGGCCAGCTGTTCTGTAGCTGACAGGATTATCCCTTTCTTTCCTGCCTGGCTTAGACCTTGCTAGTGGGAGGTCCCAGGTGGGGATGCTTCCTACATCTGCTTGCTTCTCCTTGCAACAGGGAAGAACAGCAGTGAGCGCTACCAGCCTGGTGCACATGGGAGCAGCCCTCCTGCCATGGCTGGGACTATTGCCCTACCCTGCCACCTCTCATGAGGAAGAGGCCCAGTGACCAGGAGTCATCTTGAAAAAGGACTGATACAGTAGGAGCTGTTGGTAAAGAGAAAGTGACAGAGGTTCCAAAAGTTGGGCTTTCTCAGACTTTGTTGCTAGAGCTTTGAGTGGTCACAGAAATAGATTCTTGGTCCTGCGCAGTACCGCTGAGAGAAGGCCTGGCAGTTAAAGGTGCCAGTAACCCTCCCTGCTGGTCATTATCACCCTAAGGGCTCCTGGAAGAACAAAGGCAGGAGAAACTATTGACAGAGCTGGCCCAGAGTTCCTGAACACGGTACTTTGGTTGAGCATCACAGCACTTCCGAGGCTCTTTCTCTTGTTTTGGTCTGTCAGACACTGCTTTGGGGGTGTTTTCCTCAATCAGTGCCTTTAGTTTCAAGAGGGAGGGAGGGAGCTGGGCCCAGGTATCTGCTCATGACCACTGCCCAGCCTGTTGGTGTCAGGGAGCCTGGGAACATGGATTATCCTAGTGAAAGCAGGTCTTGTTTTAGCAATGTGGGTTGTGGGCCATGCCCTCTGAGATGTATCTGGAACAGCCTGGTGATGTCCCCTCCCTCTGCCAAAGCTGACCCCTTTAGTTTGTGATAAGCTGCTTCAGATAGTCCTGTAGCCCCAGGTGTTATTCCCCAGGGTCCAAGGATGCAGTGTTTTTCTGCAGGTTATCCCATTCCTCCGTGGTAAACACTGCTGTGTCAGGGTGCTGCTCGAGGGCCACTTGGAGCACATAGATTTTTGGTAGCAGGATTGTGAGGCTTTGCATTGGGCTGCAAAGCCAGGGCTTGAGCCAGCAGCTGGACAGAGTCCAGGACTAGAGTGTTTTTGGGTTTGGGGGTGGAGAACAGAGGGAGGGGAAGGGAGGGGCAGGAGGGCAGAGCTACACAAGCAGGCATTCGGCTGCTTTGGCTTTCACTTCGCTGTCAGCAGAGAGGACTTCAGTCGTGCCTGAGGGCCGCTTGGCCACCATTGCTGGAGACTGGCGGACACTGCCTCACAGCCCTGACTTACGGACACTGCACCCGGACTATTCCAAGTAGCTCTTGTGCTGTCTTTTCCCTGGGAGGCAAGTCTCCTCCCCGTCGCCCCTCCTGCTCCTCCCCCGTTCTGTGAGAGATGATGCCGCTCTCTATCGCACAGCTCAGCCTGAGCTGGCTGATGTCACTGGCAGCGGGAAGCATCAGCAGCCTGATCACATGCTGCCCAGTCTGTAATGCAGACGGGATAGGGGTGTGTGTGGGGAGGGGGCTGTATGGCAACTGCTCTTGATCGAACGCCCCCAAAAGTGCAGAGGCAGCGGCTGCAGCATCCAAGCAGCTTGGATGTCTGGCCCCTGAACCTGGGGAAACTATTATTAGTAATATTTATTGTGGATAATACTGGGGAAAACAGCCTTAACTGTGGGGTTTCTGCTGTCCTCCTGTCCAAAGCACACTTCCAGGACTCTGAAGAAACTGTCACAAGCAGGATGCTTTTCCCCACCTCTGCGCAAGAATCTTCCCGTGGCCTCCCAGATGCAAATGACTTGTGCCTTGGCCTGCAGTCCCTCAGTCTGACGGGCTGGGACCGACCCTGGAGCACCCAGGACTCCGACTCCTCAGCCCAGAGCAGCGCACACTCGGGTGAGTGCCAGAAATTGAGGTGGCTGGGGGAGGGGATGCATGAGGTGGTGAGTGAAGATATCCAAAGCAACAGTTGTTCTCATCCCCCTTGCATCACCCCCCACCATACCCACAACATGGAGCTGTTTTGCAAGAGATGGGAATGCTGGCTGTGCGTGTGGCAGGACAGATGGCTGCTCGTAAAGGCAGGCATGGTTTTTCCACTTACCCTGATAAATTCCCTGGAGTTATTAGTCTATACCTGGGCTGGCCCCGAGACAGGTCCCCAAGGTTACAGTCTTACGCAGAAAAGATCCAGCTACCACCCTGGTTCCCAGGCCTGACTTAGAGATGATGAAGCAAAACACTTTTAGGTGGGGGAGGGGACTTAAGGGGCTGATACTGGATGACCAGATTCTGTTCTCAGTGGCATTTAAAACTGGAGCTATAGGTGAAGGGCAGGTGGTCCCTGAGTCATAGCAAGGGAAAATTTTTAACCTCAGATGAGGGTGGGTAATTAATGCCAGGATATTGGAATTGCCTTAATATAAAAGGTTAAGAGCATCGATCCTGGAAGTGGGTGGGCAGGGTGAGCAGAGTGGGATAACTCCCAGCTACAGAAGCTTTTTTTTTTTTTCCCCCTTCTTTCTTGGTGTTGAGGGTATAGCCACTCCCCTTAGGATACCTTGTCTTCCTGGTAGGATTTGTAGGGGACAAATTGAAGAGACTTCTTGGCAACCCCTTGAACTGCTTCTGCTCAGACCTTCCCATTAACCTGTTTGTTTCCCTCTTGAGGTACTAAGGGCAGGGTTCACTGGATATAAGTGTAGAGTATTCAGGAAGAAATGTGAACTTAAATGTTATAGTTATACTTAAAATCCACACATTACTTTATGTAAATTATACCATAATAAAAAAGTATTAGCAGCAGATTTTATAGAAAGATGGAAAGATAAGGGGTGGGGTAGGGGGAGCCACTTGCTGTTAGTGCTGACAGTAGGGTACTCTGAGCCTGCTGTCCTTCCCTACCTTCCCAGGACAGGAACCAGCAGTCATGGTAGCAAAGTACTGCTGTGTTGATTTCTCTGGCCTCCACCCTGTTTGGCGCAGGTCTTTTTTTAGAACGCTTTGCAGAGCCTGGGACTCTTGTGTCTGTTGGGCATTTTAATGCCCAGTAGTTTGGTAAAATCCCATTTGAGGAAGGGGGTTTGAATGTTTTTATTCAGATGTGGGTGGAGAGGAACTTTGCCTTAAGCAACTACCACTAGGTTAAGATTGGGGTCTCTTGAAGTACTGGCCTTTAGCCTACTCAGGCTTTTCTAAAAAGGCAGGTAACTGCCCTGCTCCCCTATGCCAGGAAGTGTGGTGTCACTGTTCCGTGTCTTTTTGCCTGGGCCTTGCCTTGGAGGCCATGGTACTTTGTTCTTTGAAGCTAACCTTGTCCTGTGCTCACTCCCACTGGATCGGAGCACAAGAGCTCATACAGGAGATGGGCACCTGTCTGTGGGTTATCAGTGATTTTGACTCAGAACTTGTGCCAGTATCAAGTTGGGGTGTGGTCCTTCTTTGGCTCTGACTTCTCTTAGCTACAAAAGTCCTTCTGAAATACAGCTTTGAGCCATAGGTACGTACATAGGTCTACTTGGGGCCTAGAGAATTTGGTGTAAAAGTTGCTGTGGAATTAGGCTACTAAAAAAAACAAAAACAAAAAAACAAAAAAAAGAACCAGTTTGGCTGGATAAGGTAGTGCACACTTGTAACCCTACCTACTCAGGAGGCTGAGGCAACAGGATCACTTGCACCCAGGAGTTCGTGGCCAGCCTAGACAAGGCAGAAAGACCCTGTCTCAAAAAAGAAAAAAAAAAAAGAAAAGAAAAGAAAAAAGGATCCAATCATAATTAATTTCCCCACCTTTCTCCCACCTGGAAAGCCTGATCTTGTAGTTTGTCTCTGAAGTGGAGATGTTTTTCTTCACCTTCCGTCTCGGGCACTTTAGTGATAAATATTACATGGTTTTGTGGATCAGAGAAGAATTGGATTCTGTGCCTCAGAATTCATAAAGGATCAGAGAGTTGCCCCAGTGGCATGATCTGGCTGAGGTAGGATTAGTGTGGGTATTTCTTCCTTTCTGAGGGTTAAGGACACACCCATCCCTAATCCCTGTGTTGTCTTTGGTGTTTGGAGAAGTGATGGCAGCCATCTTTCCTCTTTCCCCTGAGCTCTGGGCCTTCTTGGAAGGCCCACACTAGCGAGCGTGCCGCCTCCTAGAGTAGGATGCAGCCCTCCCACCAGCCAGCTGCAGTACCAGATCGCGCACCCTCGCCAGCAATGCAAGAACATACAGCCCACATTCCAGTGCCTACACTGGCTTCCCATCTGAAAACCAACTAGCTCAGTTTCTTCAGGAAGGGAGGAGGTAATTGAGCTTCAGAAGTCTGAGGGTTATCCTTACAGACAGTGCTGTACCCTGTTGGCTCTGTGGGGAGCCCAGAGTTCAGGCTTATTCCTTGGATTCTGCTTGGTAATACTGCCCCAGGCAGTTATGGCTTCACAGGTGACCATCTTCTTTTGCTCTTAAATATTCGGCAGTATGGGGACCAGGTTGGAAAGCATGGCTGACTAAAAATCTTGACTAAATTCATTCCGCAGGCGTTAAGTGCCAGCTGTGTGACAAGCAGTGTCTTAGGCATTCAGAGGTACATCAGTGAATGGGATAAAAATGTTGCCATTGAGAATCTCCATGACTATCAAGAAAAAAAAGAGATGAGAAGGCATACCAAATACAGCACAATAATAATTGCTGTGTTTGGGATTTCCATTTTCTTCCCTAAGGATTTTTTGCATTGGGGCAACCTTTCGTTGGGTTCTCAGCATGAGGCTGATAACATGGAGTGTGTTCTGCATGGGCTAGGGTGCTACTGCTGTGTAGATTTCTTTGACCTCAGAAGCCTGCTGGAAGACCGTAGATAAAAGTATTTTTGAGAGCTGTGCTTGCAAGGCCAGCAAGGATTTGGATGTGGCCTCTGTGGGGTCTGCATATTCCAGTCTGCCTACCCCTTACTGGGGAGGAAGCCTTTCAAAGAGGAGGAATTTTTTTTTTTTCCCCCTTCGGTACTAGGGGTCGGACCCAGGGCCTCACGTCTACATGCTCTGCAAGTGCTGGACCACTGAGCTGCACCCCCAGCCCTTTTTTTTTTTTTTTTTTTTACTTTTTGAGACAGGGTCTTGCTATAAGTTTCCCAGACTGCCTCTGGTCTTAAACTTGCGATCCTCCTGCCTCCGCCTCCCGAGCTGCTGGGATTACAGGCGTGAGCCACTGCGCCCAGCTCAAGAGGAGGAATGTTTAAAGTGCATTTTTCTTGGAGACCCCAGTGCATATGTCCATGGCTACCCTTGTTGTGCTTCCAAAGTCTTAAGTCCTGTAATGGAGCCTCAGGGCTATGGAAGCTGTCCTCAGTATCCTGGGATGAAGGATGGAATGACTAAGAGCCATCATCTATCAATTACTTTTTATGCTGGGTACATCACGTGATTTTAATGCTTGCACACATGAAGAAATAGGCTCACAGAGGTGGCAAAGTGCTAAAAGTGACAAAACTACTGGAAGACACAGCATTCTAGCCCTCGTCTCTTTGGTTCTAAAAGATGCCAATGCTTCATGTTAAACCTGTACTCCTATGATCAGAACCCTAATGTGTTGGACAAGAAGGCCTAAGGGTCTCTTGTATATTGTAGGGGGCTGTTTAGCTAGAGGTGATGTGCTCCCTTGATGAGGTCCTTAAAGGTTAGGGTACCAGATGGACAGTTCCCACTCCCTCTCTACCCTCTTTGGTCTCAGCTCATCAACTGTACTACCTACTGGATTTGTCTTTCTGCCTTCCCCCTTGTGATTCTGTGTGCAGCATTACTCCATAGGAGAATGGGGCGACCCTTAGAATCTACTTTGAAAGACCTAGAAACACGGACTTTTAATGAACACCTTGTACAGAAGCCCAGTGGGCAAACTATATGCTCAGTCTAAAGATGTCAGAAGACACATCCTATCTCTTCCCACTTCCCTTTAGGAGTCCCATGGGGATTAATCTGTTCACCCTCTCTGGTTTCTGCCCTGTGCCTTGTCACTTGCAGGCTCCCCAGTGATCCACACACAGGTTAGATCAGTCTGGACTGATAGAGGAGTCTTCAGCATTTTGCTTCTATCCTTCCAACCTTTCCCAAACAATATTTCTGAGGCAATATTCAAAATAGGGCTGTCTCCTATGACCAAGTTATCTTGCAAATCTGCCTCAGTTCCCAGTACTGGATTACTATATTTCCAGCATGTAGCACAGTACCTGGCTCATGGCTATTTAGTTAATATTTACAGAATGAATGGTGCATGCTGAACCACTCTGTTGATCCTGAGTGGGCTTTTTTGTTGTTGTTGTTGTAGCTGTTTTGTCTCCTGCTGTGCTAGGGATGGAACTGAGGGCTTTACACATTCTAGGGAAGTGCTCTACCTCTGAGCTGCACCCCAGCCCATCCTGGGCATTTTTTAACTGCATAGTTCAAATAAGATCTCTACTGTTCTTTTTCCTTTTATTTGTGTTGATCAACTAGATGACCAGATTCTTCAACAATTAGTATTTCTGGGCCCTAATAGCTTCACGGTGCACTTACACAATTTTCATCATGTACCAGTGTGAGTTCTGTCATAGAGTCACATAGTCTGTTTGGGAACAGCTTTCAGTAAAGAGGAGGAAAAACCTGGCAATCAGTATGCCTATAGGTACCTTCTATGTGAGAAAGAAGTTAAGGTGCTTGGATGTATGCTGACCTTATATCAAACTTGGGTCTGTCTTTCTACAGGTAATGGAACTTGTCAGGTGATCAAGACTGGGAGTACACCTGGGAGAAGGGCTATGTTTAGTACCACCTTGGACCAGCGGGACTGAGAGTCAGTGGAGGGAATCTATACTCACCAGCTTCCACTTGAGTTAGGATGTGTTACAGAGTGGCAGATGTGGAGTCATGGGCAGAGTGGTGTGTTCTCAGTGCTACCTTCATCCTTTCCTGCCTCCTTCCTTGCGTGCCTTCCTCCTTTCCTGCCTCTGTGCCTTCAGATTGATTCTCAACAAGCATCCTAGAACCAAGAATGGAAGTAGGGAAGAAAATTTCCAGGTCTGTGGCTGTATATTTCCAGGTCTAGGCTGGAAATAATGGCTCCTGGTCTAGATGCTCCCCTTAGATAATAAGTGTTTTATAAGCGGGGCCTAATCCCTGCTTCTACTGAGCTTGAGCTCAGAGGGTATCTTGCAATGCAGCCATCCAGTGTCAGGCCCTACTGCCATCGCCAAGGCTGCCATCAGACCTGGGTGCCTTTGTACTTTTCGGAAGGCTTCAGAAAATTCCAGCAGTGACTCAGCTGTAAAACCCACAGGAGCTGGCTGGCATAGAAGGGTGAAAGTAGAGAAAGTTAACAATCAGTCTAAAAATATTATTGCTGATTTGGTCTCTTGTACTCTCTGGGGTGGCATTAATGAGCTGGAACCCTCTGTTAGGTTGGGCTGTAGAGGGACAGTCAGGTCACTCTAGGGCATCTGACTATGGGTCACAACTTCCAGATACTTGGCTCATTCTGTGGGCCGTGAAGAAAATCTCAAACCAGCTTTATCCAGATTCTCCTATTGTTGATACTCATTTTATTCTATTTACTGTGTCATTTGTGCATTCTCTCTCTCCCATACACACACACACACACACACACACACCTCTTTCCTGAACCATTACCCAAAGAAAATCTTTCATACATTTACATGTAATGAAGTATTCATGAATTTTAATCAGCTTGAAATTGATATAATTCTCTTACT
Source organism: Pedetes capensis (assembly GCA_007922755.1). Lineage (NCBI taxonomy): Eukaryota > Metazoa > Chordata > Mammalia > Rodentia > Pedetidae > Pedetes > Pedetes capensis. The sequence goes on along the minus strand of VMDO01000369.1, from coordinate 235,285 downwards.
AAACAATCATTTCATATTCCAGTTTTCTAAGGTGAGATGTTGTTGTTGTTGTTGTTGTTGTTAGGTGCTGTCGAGTCAGTATCCGACTCATAGCGACCCTCTGTACAACAGGGGAAACACAATTGTCAGTGCTTCTCTGCTGTTCATAGGGTTTTCAATGGCAGATTGATTTTTGGGAGGGGGTTGCCAGGTCCTTCTCCCAAAAGGTGATGTAGTAATGTCTTTAATAACATTTTTCTCTTCATTGTTTCTTGCCAATATTTCCCCAAACAGTAAGCCCTAGCTCCCCATATTTCTGTTTAGTATGAGCTTACTATGTTCTTTAGCTGTCTTGAATATTTTTCACAGTGCTCATCTGGTTCTGGTCCTCACTTTAACTGAAAGTTGTTGGGGTTTTGTTGTTGTTGTTGTTGTTGTTGTTGTTTGAGATAGGTTCTTGCTAAGTAGCTCAGCCTGGCCTTGAACTTGGTGGTCCTCCTGCCTCAGCCTCCTGAATGCTAGGATTACAGGCATGTACCTCCACGCCGAGCACTCCTGAAAGTATTGTCACATTCCATGGCACTTTTTTATGTTCTTAGTTGTTCTTGGTGTACTATGTCCCTTCTCATCTCTCTTCATCCCCACCCAGTGTTTTCAGAGCTCAAACTCTGAGAGATGTCTTTCCTATACAGTCCCCTTGGTTTCTTTATTTGGTGCTTGCTCGCTCTCTCTTTTCCCTCCTCTTGGGTATCGGTTGCCATTGTACTATAAGAGCTGTGCTTATATCATAACCTCCAGTCTTTAAATGAAAAGACATAATTACATCTGAAGAATATTTGGGTGTGATAAGGGGATTGATTAGAAACTTGAGGTAGCAACCTCAAGTTTTCTAGATTAATGCTTCTGTGTACACAAATCTCCTGGATATCTTGTTAAAATTCAGATACTGATTCATGTCTGGGGTGGAGTCCAGGATACATTTTTAATAATTTCCTACAATGGCAAAGCCATAGCTAAATTTTGAGACTTGGGTACCTTAGGTCCCATGGGACAGTGGCTTCTAGAAGGTGAGGTTATTCATCTGTAGTTGATGCTCTTAAAGGATTTGAACAAAAGGGAAAGGTGCCATGAACGTGAAGACAAACAGATGTGAAGTACTGGATATTTTTTTTAATAGCTGGTGAATGGTACTTGGAATCAGAATCAAGTCCCACTCTGTCCCTCATTACCTGTTACAAGCATTGACTGCCGTCTGATCTATGGTTTCCTTTGGTTACGATGGGGTACTACTCACTTTCTAGGATTCAGTAAAGATTGCCTAAAATGCTTCTGGCACAGTGTGTGGCACGTGTTAGGCGTTCAGTAAGTGGAAATCACTGTTAGTAGTAGCAACTGGAGCTGTGAGCACTTCAGGAAGTGGAGTTCATTAGTGACAAATGTGGGTTGTCATGCCCTTTTCTGTTTAGATAGGCTTATTACCAAAGTAGACATAATTCCTATCTTTGGCAAAGCATCAAGATACCTTTGCCGGCATAATGGAAGGTTTACAGGTGAGTTGAGGTAGGTGGATTTGTGGCTGAGGAAACACGTACCAGCACAGCACTGAATAAAAATTGATGTGAATGAAAAAAGCAGCCTGTAGTAGCCACAATGTTGCTTTTTGGCTCTTTTAGATGTACCTTTTTAAACCCTATATGAAGGCATTGTTCCCATAGCTATGCTAGTCCTCAGTGCCCCACAGACATGAGTCCTGTGGGCCAACCATCCTCTCCTGAGCATATTTCTGCATATTGCTTTATGCTCTGTCTTCCTTTGACACCTCTCAGAGCTCTTTGCTGTGCCAATTGAAACTCCCTTTTTCCAATATTAACAAACTGCCCTTAATCTTGTTTGTCTCTGGTAAAGACTCTCTCCAACTGCTGTAGCTCGAGGCTTTTAAGATGCTACTTTGCCAAATTGAGCCTGCTCATTCAGGATAATTCTTTTTGCTCCTCCTTACCTATTTGCCAACCCTCCTTCCATCTCTGAAAGTTTTGACACCTGTTTTTTGTTTATTTTAAACCCAGCCTTGCTTTTGTCATGGGTCCCTTTGTCTATATGGATACCTATCTGGTGTTTCAGACTTCACACATTCTAGTTTGGCCACCTGTAGCTCCATATTCTGGATCTTCCCATCTGCTGAACTCGTTAATATTCACTGCCCTGCCTCTTCCTGTTTATCTTATCTTCCTTCTTCATTCCTCCTGAAACTGTCAGTCCATGGAAATAGTCCTACATTTATTTGTTCCCAATCTGTTGACTCTCTTCTGTCTTAATCCTATAACTCAACACCTCTGTTGCTGTCATCATTGACTCTATCCCATTTCCTCTCCTCCTCCACACCCCCTTGGGGGAAAATATCCCAGCCCTCTTGTGGGTCCAGTGTCTATCTAGGTACTCTAGCCTTGCTTGAGAGCATCCTGTAAGTCCAATTTAAATACTCGTTCTCCTTCTCAATGGATGCAAGGTACTATTGGCCATCTTCTTTAGTTTCCCTGCCCAGCCCCCTTTACCATACCCTCAGCAGCTCTTCAGACCATCTCTTCAGTGTCTCTCAGTTACCCTCAGGGTAAATCAAAACTCTTCAACCTGGTCATCAGGGGTGTTTATGATTTGATTGTTACCTTATTGTTCATTACCCTAAACTGCTTTTTGTAAAATACAAAGGAGAAGGAAGCCCTCTAGGGCATTGATACCACTCTAAAGACTGGTGCATAAGCTGGGTGCTCTAGTGTATGCCTGTAATCCTAATGACTCAGGAGACAGAGGCAGGAGGATTGCAAGTTCAATGCCAGAGGCAGTCTGCGTAACTTAGCAAGACCTTGTCTCAAGGCAAAAAAGAAAGGGATATGGCTAGGGATATGGCTTTATAGCAAAGGGTTGCAAAAATATCTATGAGGCCCTGGGTTCAGTCCCCCAGTAGCATGGAAAAAAAAAAAAAGACTAATATATATTGCTGGGCATGGTGGCACGTGTCTGTAATCCCAGCAACTCGAGATGCTGAGGCAGGAGGATTGCTTGTGTTACTCGGCGAGACCCTGTCTCAAAATCAAAAGTAAAAAACGAGCTGGGTATGTACCTCAGTGGTAGAGCACTTGCAAAGGATGTGTGAGACCCCGGTCAACCTCCCAGTACCACAAAAACAAGAAGAAGAAAAAACTGGTGCATTTGATCTGTGAGTTTTCATAGTGCTATTTTGCCAGAGTTGGCAGCATCAGGGAGGAACCTCGAGTAAATTTGTACATCTCTTGCCTTCTCAAAGCATGGATTCAGAGGCTTTGATTTTTTTGTTCTTTTCAGGCAAGGATTTGTCAAGGATTACTTGAGTTTGCAAGGATTATTTTTGGTGGGCGTCAGAATCCAAGTATTTTGAGACCCTTAGTTTCAGCATACAGTTAAGTACTTACCACTATAAGATGGTACTTTGAAAATCTCTTTGTAAAACCCCTAGGTAAAAGAATGTTTACTTGAAGATAAAAATAATAAACTCTTTGGTGGATATGGTTCAGGTCCGTACTCCCCCCCATAGATGATGATGTTGTTGTTGTTGTTAGGTGCCGCCGAGTCAGTATCTGACTCATAGCGACCCTCATAGGGTTTTCAATGGCTGAGTGCTTCGGGATTGCCTTGGGAGTGGATTGCCAGGCCCTTCTCCCATTTTTGCAGTGCTGGGAATTGAACTCGGGGCCTCAGAAACTGCAGCGCAGCGCTCTACCCACTGAGCTAAATCCCAGATATTATATATATAGATAGATATTATACTGGCTAAAATCTAAAAAACTGATCACACCAGGTATTGGCCCAGCTGTAAAGGGACTGAAACACATGCCTGCTGGTGGGAACAACAGTTTCACAAAAATAAAAGTATTTTTACCACTATAGGATAATAATTGGATAAGTACATCCCCAGTATCCCCTACATTAAAGAAAAAGTTAAGAATATATACACCTACTATGTCTTTATCTGGAAAAGAGGTCATATGCCTGAGGAGAGCAGGCTGGTCTGATCTCATGGTAACAGCTGTTTTGGATCTTCTGCATATGTTCTGTCGTGAACAGCACTGTGTTTAGTACCCTGAGAGCCTGCCTTGATTTTGATTTTAGACATGGTGAGGTTTATTTATGCCTCTTAGGGCTCTCTCCAGCCCCAGCTAAACATTCAGACTCACTTGGAACCAGGGAGGAAACCAGCTCTGAATGGCCTATGTTTCACTTAATTGCTAGTTGAGGCTGAAGTGGACCAGTTGCAGGCACTGTTTATTGAGCACTTATTTTGGGTTCCCCTCACTGCCATTTTGAGGTGAATGGGCTTTCTGTTCTTCAGATGAAAACATCCAGTTAAGACTTCTACTGTATCCTTAGTGTCTTCTGTGGCAAAGCTTTCTTACCTTTTATCCTTTTGGGAAAAGAGTGTCCTTTGCTCAGGTCCCTCATTTCCCCAAGACCAAGTATAGAAAAATGTTGGGTTTTGATTTTGATATTTAAATATTGTGTGCTGGGCAGTCCCTGCTGTACACTTTGCATCTGCTGACTGATAATTGAATGCTCCTAACAATGTTGTGAAATAGTTGGTATTCCACCAAGATACCAGCAAGACGGACATGGAGGCTCAGAGAAGCTGAGTTTCCCAGAGTTTGTGGCCATCCACAGGATGTGTCAAAGCTGGGGTTGATCCCAGGCTTATCTTAAGTCAGAGATCAGGTTTAACCATGGCATTCTGCTTATATCCCAAATGTTTCAAATCCAGGGGTGCATACAAGAGAATTTGTATATGCAAGAAATTTTCATAAAGGAACTTCTCAGATGAGGAGACAGGCTAATATTATTCTAGACTTATGGTTTGTTGCATATAATTCTTTATTTTAGCTATATGGCATTAGGAAGGTGGGAGTTCTAGTAAACATGTCGGGAGGCAATAAAGGAGTATGGCTTGAGCTTCCTAATTGTGCCACAGGTGTATCCAGACATTAATAGCAGCTGTGACCAGAGTCCCCCGTGGCACAGTTTCCCAGATGGTGGCACTCACTATTAGGCCTAGAGGAAGAAAGGAATTTGCTCCTACTCTGACAGCAGGAACTTTGGTCTTAGACAGACATCCTGCAACTGCCTCTAATGGGCCCTGGGTGGCCAGGTCTCCAAAATGGAGGGTTATGTGTTCCTTATGTTCTTGTTTCTGGCATGCTTTCAGTGGTCCTGCCTTGGGTGGCTGTGGGGAAAAAAAGAGACGTGCTCTTGTCTGGAAAGAAAACTAAGAGTCATGAGGTTTCTTTTTTCTTTTTGTTTTTTCTTTCCATTCTAGTATTGAGCATGCTTCATAACCCACTGGGAAATGTCCTAGGAAAACCTCCCTTGAGCTTCCTGCCTCTGGATCCCCTTGGGTCTGACTTGGACAAGTTTCCAGCACCCTCAGTTCGAGGATCCCGCCTGGATACTCGGCCCATCCTGGACTCCCGATCTAGCAGCCCCTCTGACTCAGACACGAGTGGCTTCAGCTCTGGATCGGATCACCTCTCAGATTTGATTGTATGTCATGTATTCAGGAAGGGGTGTTTGAAGGCATGGTTGCCTCTGTGTCCAAGGGGAAGAAGCAGTGTCTGTCTTTGAGCATGAAGTGGGGTGCCTGTCCACTAGGATGCATGCCAGGAGGTGGGATGATGGGAGGAGTGGAGATAGAGAACATCATGCACCTCCTGAGAGCCTTTCATCCTCAGCAGAATCGAGGATGCTTTGAATATCCATGGGCAGTATATTTTAGGACCTGGACTGAGGACTCTTGTTACTTGTTACTTGAACTGTTGGAAACAGTTAATTTCAAAAGTAAATATGGACAGTGCTTTGTTTCTTAACCTATGTGGGTTTTCTTTAGCCTTTAAACAATATCATTTATGTACATATATACAATAATTCATTAGTAACTAGCAGTACCAGAATTTAATCCAGACCTGACCCTAGCTGCTGTATTTTTTTCCCCCACTGACCCATGCCAACTCTCAATCTGAGGCTATGATGAAACCTATGAGATACTGCTTCAAAGTTAATTTATGCATTTCATGTTCCTTATCTGTAGCCATGTATGACATGTGCAATCTCCATGCTAAAATAGAGTTGGAAAATGGATTAGAGTAGGTAAGGAAGAGAGTATTAGTAGTACAGGTAGAGTAGCATAGACAGTATAGGTGGGGATTAGGAGTAAATACTATGGGCTGGGTAGTGAGACAGCTTCCTGACATAAAATACGGTTTTAGATGTCACTGGACCCTGGCTTTTTTATTCACAAATGCCTTGAACTGAATGTTCAATGATTAGAATGGCTTATTTTCTTACCATCTTTTCTCCATTACCAAGACTGGCAACACTGATAGTGGTTGTGTTTTCCCATTCATGGCTTTTGGAGACCACCCTGTCTCCTGTCAGCTTGTCCTAGACTGTGAAGGTTGGCATTGGTGTTTCCACCACTCACTGTTTTTTATCTGTTCATACTGGATTTTTAGAAGGGCAACCACATGTAAGTCCCTTTACTTCTCTGGGCTGTAGGTTATGCCCTTGTAAGGTAGGTCATATGAAATGTTTCTAGTTCTGTTTGTTACTTTAGATGGAACTCATTTTGGGAATTTACTTTATGACTAATATTTGGGATTTTGCTTATAGAACTTTTTCAGATATCCTGCCCAGTGGGCCAAATGGGGAAGTGACAAGGATGACAGTCACAGAGGAAGAAATAGAAATAGTTCTTGAATTTTCAGGAAATAATTCTGTCAACCAACTTTGATTTTTTATTTTGAATTTTTTGATAATGTATCATTTTAACCCTTTAAATTAGAATGTCAAGCTTTGACACAAGGGGGTAGTATAACTTGTATTATCGTACATTTCTGATAGAACAGAGTCCTCATAGAAAGCATTTCAACATTGTATTTCTAGGAATTTGACGAAAGAAAACTTAAACATTGACATGCTACATTTTATAATTTATGATTGTGAAAACTCAACATCTCAAGTTTATCAGTGATGGTTATGATTGGTGCACAATCCCAGCTACTTTAGAGGCTGAGGCAGGAAGGTCAGGCATTCAGGGCCAACTTGGGAAATAGCAAGGTCCTGTATCCAAAAAAATAAAAATAAATAAAAAGCTTTAGCTGCAGGAGAAAGGGTCAGTGAGATGTTATCTGATTCTCTAAATAAAACAACTGAATGGGGAGAGAAGGAGAATTAGTTTAAATTGCAGTATTAACTACATCTAATTTTAAAAATGCATAGAGGAAGAAACCCTAAAAGAGAATAGATTAAATGATAAATGTATGTTAGCTATTTCATAATTTCTGTTGAGTGGTTATTACTATATAACAAAACTGTCCTTGAAAAACCTGCGTCTCCTGTTTTCTTCCCCTAGTCAAGCCTTCGCATTTCCCCTCCTCTTCCCTTCCTGTCTCTGACGGGGAGTGGTCCCCGAGACCCTTTAAAGATGGGAGTTGGGTCCCGGATGGACCAAGAGCAAGCTGCTCTCGCTGCAGTCACTCCTTCCCCAACCAGCGCTTCAAAAAGATGGCCAGGAGCGTCTGTGTGGCCATCCTGGGACCTCCTTGAAGCTCCCAAAGACCCTTTCAGCATAGAGAGAGAGGCCAGGCTACACCGGCAAGCTGCAGGTGAGTGTGGCTGGGGTAGGTGTGGGGCCTGAGGCCTCCTCTCAGAAGCAGAGAAGTGACCTCAATTCACACAGTGGTGAATCATCTAGAATAGTGTTTGGTTACATTGTGAAGTCTCCAGACCTACAAAGAATCACATGTTCTGTGAAGTAATGGCAACTTTGAGGCTAGCTAGAAAGTGGCAAATACACTGTAGCACAACCCTGTGCACAGATTAAGGAGCTGGGTCCATCTCTAACTTGTGTCCTTCCGTGTAGAGTGAGTGCTACCCTTGCCTTTTGTGTGTGTGAGGGGGGGTACTGGGGGTTGAACCTAGAGTCTTGCGCTTGTATGCTTTGCAAGTGCTGTACCACTGAGCTGTACCCCTAGCCCTTTTTTTTGTTCTGGTTTGTGCTTTTTGAAACAGGGTCTCGCCAAGTTACATAGACTGCCTCTGCTCTCTAACCTGCGATCCCCCTGCCTCTGCCTCCTGAGGCGCTGGGATTACAGGCGTGGGCCACTGCGCCTGGCTTGCTACCCTTGCTTTTGATTCTTTCATGGGTGAAGGTTCTCAAGAGAAACCCTGGGAATGATACCTGGCATTTTTTCTGTCCCTCCTTTTCTAATTCAAAGATATATAAGCACAGACCATTCTGGGGCTTTCTGTCCCAAGGCTTTCTGTTTGGTATATTCAGAGGTGCACAGGGGAGGGATGGTCAGTCTAAGGTATGAGATGTCACCAAGGGCTCTGGTCTCTTAGGAACTCTTAAGGTTCTGTCATTTAAATGATCTTAAGCACATAGTAAATCTTTTTTTTTTTTTTTTTTTTTTTTAATCTTACGCCAGTGCTTGGAAGCAAGTGAGCTATGTATGCCATGCACTACTAATGCTTCAGGGAAATGCTCTACCTCAGGAACTCAGGAGGGCTGTTCTGAGCACTATTCTGAGGACCTGCAGTTGATAACTAAGTGAATGTTAGTTTCTCCATTCCATTTGTTTCTGTAAGCTTCAGTTTGTTTTTATGCTCACAGAACTGGTTCCAGTCTTTGTCCCATTCTCCCTAACTCTGATGCTGTCCTAGTCACTTAATGTTTTTGGCTTCCCATCTTTGTGCTTTCTCTGGTGCCATTGTTTTACTATGAAATTACATTACCATGCTTTTGGATGAGGCCATTATATTGACTTTTGTTTTTGTCATAAATATTGCTGACAGTGTCCAGCAACACATTGGCCCTATGTCTTTTAGAGAATGACTTCCATATCCTTGTCCTGGATGAAAATGATGGTCCATTTCATTGGAGGTCTGCCTCAATGCTGAGGGAAGAGGGTAAAATGGGCAAGGACTAGCCACTCCACACTCCAGATCAGCCTCTGATCTGGAAAGACTGGATTGGTCACCAAGAAGAGACCTGTGGAAATAGTCAGGGACAGGCCATGCAGAAGATAGTTACAAACCTATATCGCAGGAAGGGCTTCCTTACTTGTGTTTGATATAAATAGGAAGCTGAGAGTTTGGGGGCAAATCCATTATCATACAATGTTGGCAGCGAGGAAGGCCCTGTGTCTCCATGTGATACAAGGATAGCTCTGATAGTTATGAAGCAGCGTTCTAACTTGGGGAAGAACTGTGACATTCCTATCTTGTTGAGTTGCTAGGGGTGTTTCATTTTATTTATTTATTTATTTTTGTGTGTGATCCTAGGGGTTGAACCCAGGGCCTCATACTTGTATGCTTTGCAAGTGCTGGACCACTGAGCTGCACCCCAGCCCTTTTTTTTTTTTTTTTTTTTTTTTGAGACAGGGTCTCACTAAATTATGCAGATTGCCTCTGGTCTCAAACTTGCAATCCTCCTGCCTCCACCTCCCCAGCTGCTGGGATTACAGGCATGCACCACTGTGCCTGGCCTAGTGGTGATTTTTGTTGGAAGTATTTTAATTTCTGTGATTGATGAGTTCAGAGCCAAGTTCCTTTTTGAACATTGGGGAGAAGGCCTCTCTGAATCAGTAACCCCATAGGGTACTGTTTATAAAATTTGTTTCTTTTCAAGTAATTGTAAGTATACTTAGTACTATAAGCAATAACAAGGTAAAATTGCTTTGTGGTTAGTCTATCAGTTATACTGGGGTGTCAAAAACACATTTTAAGAGATGATACATATGGATTACTTTTTGAAGTGGAATTGAATTATGGTAGCAATGTGTAGTATGACATTCACTCAGAAATGGCATTAATCAAATGAATGCTAATGCCACCCTGTGACAGGCAGCACAAAGAAAGTGGCAGAAGCGCAGTTGTCATTTGAGAAGCACCAGACCATTTTGAGGTGGTATTTGAAATCCAAGAATATTGTGGAAGAACAATGATAATGGAGGTGTGAGTACGCAACAGAATCTCCAACATGCCTAACACGTCCATGATGAGCTCACACATGGTACTGTGTGTGATGTGCACAGGGGAAGATTCGGGAGGCCTCACACACCAGCAAGTCCTGCTTCTGCTTTGTTAACAACATGGAGCACCTCCTGTAATTCCAGAAGTCAAGTGTGGCTTGTATTCATCTTTTGTTGATTACCAATTACAATTTTAATACAGGTTTTCCTTTCCTTAAAATAAGTGCCCTTAGTGTATTTGAAAATAACGGGTTAGGATAATTTTTACTCTATATATCTGGTTTTCCTTTCCGTTTTAGTGGAGACAGAACTGATGAGTTAGGATTATCAAATTTAACTGAATGAACTGGTGACATATAAGGTTTCTCACCTTTTGGAATAGTCATGGATATTCTTTCAGGAAGGCTAGTGAGAATTGTGGCTGCTGTGTTTCTTCCTGGACAAGTTCATCCCAGGAAAGGGTGGTGACTTTGTTGACTCTCTGACCCTTTGTTTCTCTCTCTGTCTTCTACCAAAGCTGTGAATGAAGCCACTTGTACCTGGAGTGGCCAGCTTCCTCCCCGGAACTATAAGAACCCCATCTACTCTTGCAAAGTGTTCCTAGGAGGTGTTCCTTGGGATATTACAGAAGGTGAGCTGCCTCCAAGACCTCCCTCTCCAAGAGTGGAAGATGGGGCCTGTCTTCCAGTAGCATGAACCCTAGGCTTAAGGCCAGGTCCTGAACTTGTGCCTCTGCACAAGGTATTACAGGAGCAACTGAGAAGAAAGATGCATTTCGTAGACTCCTATAATGCTTCTGTGTCTGGTGCTTATACATGTCACCTGAGACCAGAGGTCAGTTCTGAGTTATTTGTCAACAGAAGTGACCCTGGGCAGAGAACACTGGTGGTCTTGTGCTTGTGCCTTTCCTAGAGAGGGCCATGCCTTACCTTCTGCTGTTCTTTCCCATCTCTTTGCAGCTGGACTGGTTAACACCTTCTGTGTCTTTGGCTCTCTGACTGTGGAGTGGCCTGGTAAGGATGGCAAGCACCCCCGGTGTCCTCCCAAAGGTAATATGCTTAAAGGTAATAAAGACATGGTAGGAAATTTTTTTCCCCTTCCCTAGTGTATAAGCTCACCTCGTGGTGCTGGGTTGTCACAGCCGCATGCTAGTAACACAGTGGGTACTCCAGGGCGTAGACCTTTCAGCATGCAGCACTTCCTCTTCAGCCTTGCACATCCTTTTGTTTCCTCTGAGCCAATGTTCTTTCTAAACTTACAGTGAAGCAAGGCTCAGTGGCATATCCCTGTGGATTACTTTTCCAGCAACTTGGGAGCAACTTGGGAGGCTGAGTCAGGAGGCTCACAAATTCAAGGCCAGGGGCAGCCTGCATAACTTAAACCCTATCTCAAAATAAAAAATAAAAACTGGGCTGCGGGTATAGCCCAGTGGTGGAGCACTTGAAGAGTATGTTTAAGGCCCTAGGTTCAACCCTGCAGTATCTCAAAAAAAATAAATTTTGCAGTGGCAGCGACCTCTGAACCCCTTCCTGTCCATGTCCCTCCAAACCTGACCCCAGCAGTGCTTTCCCACTAAAATAACATCTTTGAGAAGCTTTCCTTTGCCTGCCTTTGCTGCCCAGTTACGTTGTTGCCTGACCTAATTTTGAGATCCCTTTGGAGTTGGCAGGAATGAGGACCAAGCATCTGATTCCTAACTGGTCTGAAATGAGATCCCTTCCCTGTAGAAAGGAGCAGGTGCTATTTTCACTCTGCCCCATCTTCACTGAACTGAACTAATAGTTTAATTAGGCTTTTAAAGCAATCCCTGCATCCCATGGCAGACTGGCCACAAACCTGCCATCCCTCCTGGCTCTGCTGACCTGAGCATGCTTTGTGTTCTGGGATGGAGAGCTGTATGGTAATGGTGAGGTCCTCTCTCCAAGCTTGTCAGTCCCTTCCCTCAGCAGGGTGGGAGATGGTCGCGCGCTCTCTCTCTCTCTCTCTCTCTCTCTCTCTCTCTCTCACGTGTGTGCGCGCGCTCGCGCTCTCTCGCTCGCGCGCGCGCGCGCGCGCGCGCGCTCTCTCTCTCTCTCTCTCTCTCTCTCTCTCTCTCTCTCTCTCTCTCTCTCGGCCTGGACATATGACATAGCAAGTGCTTCCATTCAATAAGACTTTTCAGGAGTAGACCAAAAATGTACTCAAGGCCTCCCCTCTTGGAAGAAAATCCTTGCTGCAAAGCCAAGGCTGAGGAGTGGTCACCTGAGGGGTATTAATGCATTTTTTCCTCTCATTGGGAATAGGGTATGTGTATCTAGTGTTTGAACTAGAGAAGTCTGTCCGGGCCTTGCTCCAGGCTTGTTCTCATGACCCACTGAGCCCAGATCGCTTGAGTGAATATTATTTCAAGATGTCCAGTCGAAGGATGCGCTACAAGGAGGTGAGTTAGCATGGTATCCTTTCTAGATCAAGGTAAATTGCATGTTGAGGCACTGGATTTCCTTTGGGTGGGTGGATATGGAGACAGCAAGCAAGACATGTTTTTGCTGAGGCAAGAAGTCTGCTCTTCTTCTACACTATAGAGATGAATATCTTCTCAATTACATTTTTAAAAAGTCAACCTTTGGGCCTTAATAGTGTGGGAGGGAGGTATGTGAATGTATATTTACTCCTGCCTGTAGAGATCAAACTGTCTCCCAGCCCATTCTGTCCTCCTTTTTTCTGCCTTACACTTATGTCCTAAATTTCATGTCTTAGAGATGAAATTGAGAGCTGCAATTTTCTCTACTTGTACCAAACTGATAAAATCTGTAGCTATTTCTCCCTAGTCCTGCTCTTAGGCTGTGCCTTCTGACCCCTTAATATGTGATAGGAAGCTACCCTTTAGCGTGGCCACACCCACTCATGACTTCTTCACACTCATTCAGAGCTTTGTTGGTTACATAGTTTTCTCTATATGACTCTCTCCTTACATACCTTTTTGGTGTCAGCCTTATGGGTGTTTGGCACCATGGAGTTATTTCACCTTAGGCTTGCAGATCCTTACCTCAATCTTACTGGATCAGTCTGGGTGGAGTTCAGGAATCTCCGCTTTAATAACCAGGCTGCTCAAGTGGTTCTGGGGGTTAGATTTTTAAGAACTACTTGTTTAGAGTTCAGAAGTCACTGTGGTGTTTTTTTAAAAAAAAATGATTCCGAAGCTCATCACTTTTGTGACATTAGCTTAGATACTTAATACCCCTGAAATGTCCATTTCCTCATCTGTATAACAGGAAACTCAAATGCCTTTTTAATGAAAAAGGTCAATGGTTGCCAGGGCTTTTCACAATGCAGCATGAATTGGCATAGCACAAAGGAACTTTAGGGCCATCAAACTACTTTGTATAATACCATAATGGTGGATACATACATTACACATTGGCCCAAACTCATAGAATGTGCAGCAGTTATCAAGTGGACCCTAATGTTAACTGTGGACTTTGGTGGTATGTCATTATAGGTTTGTCAGTTAGAATAAATGTACCCTCTGGTGCAGGATGTTGATAGTGTGCTAGATCATACATGTGTGGGGGCAGGGAGTATATAGGAAATCACGTTTTACTGTGAACTGAAAACTACTCAAAAACAAAATCTGTTTTTTAAAAACCATGGTAAGAGAGGAAATGCCCATTTTTTAGGATGGTCACATCAGATTTAAATAACCTATTAACAAATCTGGATCTTGGTTTTATAGGTGTTTCCTGGTGGTGTTCATGCTCTGTCTTAGTGACAGAGCAAGTTCATTCTTGGGCTGCCCACAGTGACACACTGCTCCTGTCTTCTTCTCTCTCACTCCATGGCATTCAAGCAGCAATCCTGAGCTCATTATATTCCAGGACTTGGTTCATGTGTTCCTTCCTCCTTGTCCTCTGCCTTCACACAAGAAATTGGCATAGCCACATCACAGATAACCCCCCAATGCCCCTGGTGACACTTGCCCATCTTCCATTCCCTCCTCATCACCTTGCAGAGATTTAGTATCTTTCTTTGAACTAGCTGCAGGCTGTCCCAGTTTTCCTCTCAGAATAAATTATCTGGGATAGAAAAGAAAGGAAGAAATCAAATATTGACTGTATTGGTGGTGGTACTCAGGAGGGGGACACAATGGGAAAACAAGAGTCAATTTGTGGTTCTACTCTTGCCTTTAAATGCAGATTTACCTATGTAGCCTCCTGTCCTACCTGGGATCTGCCTGGGTCCTCCCTTTGGTTGTCCTGTAATCCAATCCCAGACTCTTCGGTGTGCAAAGTAAGCTTTTTAATCTTCTAATGAAATTGGCTCCCTTGGGTAACCTTTGACAGGCTATCTCATCCCCAGGTCTTGTAGGCGTAGATTCCATCACCCCTGATTCTTCCTTGTTTGCCTATCATCCTCAGGCAGTCTGACTTCTGAAGTCTTATGTTGAAGAATATCCTTGGTACTTGGCCTGTTCTGTGCACATTGCCACAAGCCAATCCTTTGAATTATTATTTCTGCCTCTTTGTTTGTGTCTCTATATCAGATCTCTTCCTGCTTGAAGGACTTTTTAAAAAATATTCACAGATTAGTTTTCCTAAACCACCTACTTGGGAGAAGGACATGGCAATTTACTCCAGAGGCAATCAGCCATTGAAAACCCTATAAAGGTCGCTATGAGTCAGACACACAACTCTTCAGCACCTGACAACAGCGACAACAAACCACCTACTGATCATATGTCAGCTCACTTCATTGTGAACTCCTCTGGCTGCCATACCAGGTTTTGTTGTAAGCTGAGAGTTAGGGACATGGTCAGCTCATGCCCTAGTGTTACTCAGCTCTGCAAGACCTCAGAGGTCTCTGTACATGACTTTCCACCCTCTCTCTTTCTAGTTATTCCTGCTGTTCATGGCACAAAGCCCTCTAAAACTGCGGTTGGGTCAACTGTCATCTTATAAATACAAGCATTCTCACTCCTCTGTCCTTCAGGCTTCTAGCTTTTGATTTCTCTACAGATCCTTCCTTTTTCAAGGAATCTTTTTCTTTCTTGAAGATTCATGCTGTCTGTTCATCAGTATCCCTGGCCCTTGGTTGAAAGTTACAGCAGAATGCTGGATTCCTTGGTATGACAGTGGGGTACTTTTTTTGGGTACTCTCCAGGATGAGTGAGTGCTGATCATCTTACTTTCACCATTCTGGGCACATGAACTCAGTAAAATTCAGCTCAAGTTGTATTAGGTAAGGGTGTCTCACTGGATGCCTGTGTGCCTAAGATGGATGATGATGCTTTCTCATCCCTGCATGGGCCTTTTGCAGCTCCAGCTATAGTGTCTCCAGAACATATGCCCTGCTGTACAAGAGCTTCTTTCTCTGTGGCTCTCCAAAGGGGCTGATGTGTCTTTGGGGGTTTTCAGGTGCAGGTGATACCCTGGGTCTTGGCTGACAGCAACTTTGTCCGGAGCCCATCTCAGAGGCTGGACCCCAGCAGGACGGTGTTTGTTGGTGCCTTACATGGGATGCTCAATGCTGAGGCCCTGGCTGCCATCTTGAACGACCTATTTGGTGGAGTGGTGTATGCTGGGATTGACACAGATAAGCACAAGTATCCCATTGGTGAGTGTCCTACTTTTCTGTGGGAAAGCTTGGTGGCCCCTGAGAGTAGATGGAGATTGTGGTACTTCCTCTTGGGAGTGGAGAGAGAGGCCTGACTCGGGTCTACAGATCAGCATATGCCAGTGGCAAAGTGTCTTTTTCTAGACAAGTCACCAGTACCAGCCCCTTTGCACTTAGACTTCTAGCCACAACCCCAGGCAGGGGGACAAAAAGTAATCACAGAGTCTAAGAAGTGAATGGTGAGAATGAGACAGGAATTTTCTTGGAAGCCCAAAGCCATACCAATTTGGGACAGGCAACAGGTAATGTTTCATTAAAAGGCCATATTTTCTTGATCTTGCCCAGTTTCCTTTATTAAAAGTTCTTGAAAAACCCTCATGTTGTCTAGGGCCAGAGATCAGGCTGAAAGGAAGCTTCCTGGGTGACTAAGAATACAGACATAGCCTGTGCTGCCCCCACTAGAGGGAGTCTGTGGGCCTGACCACTGGGTTTTGATCAGCCCCTCCAAGAATGGAGGGCAGTTCCATTGTCATGACATAATAATCTTGGTGGTCTGGTTTAAAAGTGGAGCAGAGCCTGAACCTTCTGATCAAGACATGGCTAACCCATGTCCCCAGATACTTAGTCTGCCATCCACACTGAATCTGTTCAGGAAGGAGCACTGTGTGCTCCTCAGTGCTGTCCCACAGATTGAGAACCAGGACTTCAGAGGCTGCAGGGGCGGAGGTGGCACTTGGCAGGATAGTGTTTTTTTTCCAGTTCTTCTGCTAAGTCTCCAGGGTACTTGTAAGCCAGGAGCAGTTTGACTGGTAGGCCTGCCGTTCAGAGAGGTCTTCTACTTGAATTTCAGTCTCTACCCTAAGCCATTTATCCTTACCTGTGCATCTACCAACAAAAGAGTCCTTTTCATTTCTCCTTTCCTCAGTGGCTTGTGCCAACATGGTCTGGAACCACACTGTCTACTGTGGCATCCACCAGCTAAATATGGCTATTGAGCACTTGAAATGTGGCTTCTGCTACATGTTAAAATCATATTTTAGACACATGGGCTAAATTAACTTTATTAAAATTAATTCTACCACTTTTTCATTTTATATGGCTACAATAAAATTAAAATAACATAAGTCCTCACATTGCATTTCTGTTGGACAGCACTGGTATAGAAACAGGGCTTTCCTGAGTGTCAAAGAATGACATTTGAGAGAATTTGGCTAGAAGGTAAGCTCATGTCTGTTGTTCCTAGGGTCTGGTCGTGTGACTTTTAATAACCAACGTAGTTACCTGAAAGCGGTCAGTGCTGCTTTTGTGGAGATCAAAACCACCAAGTTCACCAAGAAGGTGAGTGGATTGGTTTATGCCCTTGATCTGGGGTCCCTGATAGGGGATTGGGCCAGTTATCCAGGGCAGATCTAAGACCAGGGAAGTGAGTCAAATTGTAGAATATGAGGTTAGGATTTGAGGTGGGCTCAAGAGGACAGGAATCAGCACTGTTGAGCCTCCTGAGTGTGGAGGGGAGTGCCCTTCTTCATGTAGTATTTGTCTTGTATTGCTGAGTAGCCTGACTTCCCTTTATCCCATCTTACCTGAATCCTTTGAGCACTTGTTAGGTGCCATCGAGTTGGATCCAACTCATAACAACATCTATGTACAACAGAACAACACACTACCCAATGCTGTGCCATGCACGTGATCTTTTTATATTTGAACCCAATGTTGCAGACACTGTGTTTCTTCTCATTTTGTGTTGTGCCACATCAACAGAAGAAGGTCCCAGGGGCTTTACTCCATTCCCATCATTAATATCTACTTTGAGGAGACGATTCTTCCCCAATTGTTTCTTGAATGCCTTCCAGCATGGGGGGCTCATTTTACGGCACTGTATTTCACAGTGATTCTCTGCTATTTATAGGGTTTTCAGTAGCTAATTGTTTAGGGAGTGGGCTGCCAGGTCCTTCTTCTTAGTCTTAGTCTGGAAGTTCAGCTGAAACCTCTGTACCATGGATGGCCCTGTTGGTGTCTGAAAGTGTCATAGCTTTCAGCATCCCAGCAACAAGCAAGTCCCCACAGCCTGACAAGCTGACAGACATGGGGGTTTGAATACTTTCTGTTGCTAATTGACAGAGGGCTAGGGTACAGTTTGCTGAGAAGAGCAGGCAGGAAGGTGTGTGGTTTTGTGAAACCTGGAGACAACCAGCCTGGTTCCGCATGGTGTGCGCCAGTCTTCTAAGCTCCCTGCCTATGGTCTTGCCCCTAATTCTCTCTGGCCTCCTTTAAGACAAGGCAGCATCCAGCATTTCTTTGTGTGGCCCAGCATTGTGCCCTCGAAGTCCATCTGGCCTCCTGGTAAGAAGAGCTGCCTCTGTTGTTTTTCTGCAGGTTCAGATTGACCCCTACTTAGAAGATTCTCTGTGTCATATCTGCAGTTCTCAGCCTGGTCCTTTCTTCTGTCGAGATCAGGTGAGTCTCCTGTGCACTGGAGATGTCTGTGAATTCCCTGCCTCAATTAAAAATTGTTAAACCACATTCGTGACATTGAGTGTTGAAGTTCTGGGGTACCTTATGATATCTAAGTGCATTGAAGAAGAGGTAGCAGTCATAGGACGCAACTATAGATAGCTCAGCCCAGAGCTCACAGGGAGGAAGCTTGTCGAACTGAATCTTGATAACTTTGGCCTTCTCATTCCTGGGCTGCTGTTATATGGTATGGCACTGTTGATAATGGTGATTTGGTAGGCACCGGGTGGTGGGGTCAGCAGTACCTGAGGCAACTACTGCTGGTGTGGCTCTGAGGCTTTCTAGACTGATTTTTCCCTGCAGCATGGCAGCTTTCTATTGAGTGTTTCTGGATGGTGGAGAATGGGTGAATCTGGATGTATTTGGCAGTGCTTTTCAAACTAAAATGTACGTACTTGTCACCTAAGGATCTTGTTGAAATGCAGATTCTGATTCTTTGGGTTTGGGATAGATTCTGAGATTCCATGTTTGTAACAAGTTGCCACATAGTATGCATGTTGCTGGTTTGAACCACTTTGGTAAGTTCTAGGGGACGTTTGGGGCCTCTTAGGACACCAGTAGTCCGTCCATGTTTACTTTTGTTTTAGTTACGTAAAGCCTGAAAATACTTTTCTAGTTAAGCTTTTATGGCAGGCTTTTATGGATTGTTAATTTTCATAGGAGATCTCCATTTTCAGTTAGTTGCTTAGAGATTAATGGCTTACCTGAGGTTACCCAGCTAGCAAAAGGTGGGACTGAAACTGAGGTGCACACCCAGTCACCTCTTGTCACTTACTGGGAAGAGGAAGACGTCACTTAATACTATAATTTATAGCCAGTTCTTCAAATGTTTTCTCATATTGGCAGCCATGTGATACATCTGCTCTGTAGGAGGTAAGAAGGGCGGGGGAGTAGAAGAGCAGCTGTAGTGGTGAGAGGGGATGAGGAAAGATGCTTGGTATTTGTGCATGCTGGGAGCATCATGTTTATGCACCCACCAAAACAAGACGGTGGATCTGCTATGATCGGTCAGACCTCTGTTAGGGTGAGAGGGCTCCCCAGGGACCATCTCGTCTAGACCCGCAGAAGCTAAGGTGTCTCCCATTTCCTCTCCAATTAGAGCAAGCAGCTGTTGCAACAACTCCTGTGTCTGATGCTAACACAGGCATGGAACCTCCCCTTTTTGTTGTCCTAACCCAGATCTGCTTCAAGTACTTCTGCCGGAGCTGCTGGCACTGGCGGCACAGCATGGAAGGCCTGCGCCACCACAGCCCCCTGATGCGGAACCAGAAGAACCGAGATTCCAGCTAGAGGAGCTGGCCATGCCCAGTGGCCTGTGGCGCCCAAGGATGGCAGGTCAGGCAGCAGCCTGTACCACCCTACCACCGGTGACCAGGGAGCTGGCTTCCCAAGGACAAGGGAAAATCATAGTCACCTTTGCACTTGCTGAAATCTGTCTTTGTTTCTGCACTAATTAATGCACAATGAGTTTTGTCAGGTTTTTGTTTTCAAGGAGTGCGCCAGGGCAAGGACCCTCTGGCTCACCCTCTAAGCGAGTCTGTAGTTTTCCCAGATTTTAGTTCCTCATTTTGCAGATGAAAAAGAAAAAAAAAGAGGAAAAAAAAACCTGTGTGTCCAGAAAGTATTGGCATGGATGCCTACATCTAGGTTTATTTATTAAAGCGCTTTTTACATTCCTTGCAATACTGATGGTGATGATGTGCAGGTCTCATTGGTTTCATTCTTGCAGTTGCCATACAGTGCCTTTCCATTTATTTAACCCCCACCTGAACGGCATAAACTGAGTGTTCAGCTGGTGTTTTTTACTGTAAACAACAAGGAGACTTTGCTCTTCATTTAAACCAAATCATATTTCATATTTTACGCTCGAGGGTTTATACCGGTTCCTTTTTACACTCCTTAACAGTTTTTAAGTCATTTGGAACAAGAGATTTTTTTCTTTCCTGGCAGCTTTTAACATTATAGCAAATTTACGTCTGGGGGACTGCTGGTCACTGTTTCTCACAGTTGTGAATCAGAGCATTTGCAACCAAGAAAAGATTTTTTTTGTTTTTGTTTTTGTTTTATTTGAAACTGGACTGGAAAAATGGTGTTTGAGCGGCTGCTGTATATAGTTTTAAATGGTTTATTGCACCTTCTTAAGTTGCACTTACGTGTGGGGGGGAGGGTTGATAGAAGTTTTTAATCACAAAAATCACAGGACTTTTTTTCTTTTGTAACTGAGCTAAAAAAAAAAAAAAAGGGCTGCTTTTTTGGTGGGGGCATATGAAGGCTCACAGGAGCCCTTTCTCAGAGGGGGCAAGTACCCTTCCTTAATCTTTCATTTGAGGAATGTATGAATCAACAGTTGCGGTTGACTGAAATGCTACTGGAATTTGAAAACTTGACTTTCTTTATTTTTTTTTTTTTATTTTTTTTTTTAATTACACTTGCCCCTCTTTGGGAAGCTGTGTGCCAAAGAACCAGTGTCATAACGCCCCTCCTCCCTCCTACTGAGCTGATGTTGCATTGTTGCATATCCCAGCTACTCTGTGGGTTTTGTGAAGCTGTGTGTGAAGTCTCTACCTCATTGTAGTATATGCAGGCAAGACTGCACTCTCCTACAGATGTGTGGAGTAAGCTGTGGTGTAGTTTTTTTGGCACATAATAAACACGTTGCAGCAGAGTTTTGGTTTTGTCTCTGTGTCTGAGGTGTGCAAGTAATGGGATAACAGGATCCCAAAGAAAACTCCTATTTCCTTGGGTTTTCCATGATGGGATTCCAGCCCAGAATCTCCACATGGGAGACCTGCCCCTGGGTGAATGTTTCTTGGTCACTTCCATGGCCAAAGGTCTTTTGGGGATGCCTATCCAGTGGGTAGTTGCATCTAGCCCATGTTGTAAGAAGCCCTCACGTTTAAGCTGCTTGTGGCTCCTGTTCTCACAGCCTCCACGTGGCAACTAGGAGACTGCCAGAGGCACAGCAGCTGGAGTGTTAGGAGCCACTTGTTCTCAGCCTGTCTTATGGACCCAGGCCTGTTCATTGTTCTTGGGAGGCTTCTCGGCCTCTTGGACTCACCTCTGTGGACCCAGTTTCCTTCTGAGAGGGAGTAATGTACTTGTTGCTTCTCTTCTGATAGCCCTAGCACTGAGCTTTCTCACAGCCTCCCAGGATTTGTGATTTGTCAGGCAGAGTAGGTCTGGGCCCAGTTGTTGGGCGGACCCTTTGGCTGATTTGTTTTCAGCAGTCCTGGGAGGTTGAACCCAGCACCTCACACATGCTTTTGCAAGCACTCTACCCCCAGCCCACTTTTTATTTTTCGGGAAAGCTCTAAATTGCGCAGGCTGCCTCTGGCCTGGAACTTGTGATCTTCCCACCTCTGCCCCCTTAGTCACTGGGATTACACACAGGTGTGCGCCATGGTGCCCAGCTTTTGGACTGATCCTTTGAGAGACTGATTTGGTCTGAGGTGGAGGGAACCCCGCATATTGAAGCGTCCCTAGCTGGAGGTGCAGAAGCTCACTGTCAGGCGGGGAAGGCTCCCACAAGCCTGAGACCCTGTCCAGCCTTTCACGATGGGCCTGACAGCAGCGTCCTTGGAAGTTCACTGGTATAATAAGCCTCACAGCTTGGAGACTGTGACCCTTTCCTTTGGTGTCCTCTTCCTCCTGTTCCATAGAGAGCAGCACCTCTCTTCCCTCCCTGCCCCTTTCTAGTCCAGGGGTTACTTTCAGGGTGAGAGCTTCCTGCCCTTGAGCCTTCCATACCCACCCGGTTGAAAGTCCGACGGACCGACGTAGCTCAGCTGAGGAGGACGAGGCACAGGCCCGGGCCCTATCACGCATGCAATCTGGCCAGCCCAGCCTTCCCTGAGCAAGGCTCTCTCCCCCCACCGCCCCACCCCCCGGGGAACACAGCTGGAGGACAGGGCAATACCCTCCGCCCTAGTGGCTTCAGGAGGGCCTGCTGGGGATGGGATGGCGATGGGCGGAACCGCCTGGAGACGGCGGGGAGCTGGGGCAGCACCTTTCTCTGTTGGGGTGCGGGGTGAATGGGCCGTCACTGAGTGTGACAGCTGGCTTCGTGCGGGCCTCGCGTTGGAAACACAAGCGGGCAGCGCTGAGCACTGTGAGGCAACCGGTCGGGCTCCTGTACCCGTGGACTGAAGGCCCCGGGGCGGGGAGGTGTCGGCCGGAGCCCGGAAGCAGGTGAGCCCCCCAGCGGCGCCCGCGCGTCTCCTCCGCAGCTGCGCAGCCTCGGGCTAGTGGGCCCTCCTCCCGCCGGAGCCCGGGGGGAAGCCCGGCCAGAGCGGAGCCGCGCTTCGCAGCCGCGCCGCTGGGGGCGCTGTGGGATTCCCGGCGGACCCCGCGGCCGGGCGGGGCGGAAGCGGCTCTGCCCCGCATCTTATCGGCTGCTGGCGCTTCCTGTTTCCTCTCTTACCGCGACCCGCCAACATGGTAGGTGTTCGGTCCTGGATCTCCATCCCCCTTCATCGCCGTCCATCCGCGGCTTTCCGCGACCCTCGGCCCGCAATGGGGGCCTCCGGGCCAGGCTCGAGCGGCTGCGGGCCGTCGGCGCCCGAGCTGCCCTGGGCCCTCTCCCTGCCCTCCTGGGCGGCCCGCGGTGACCTCGTCTTCCCCTGCAGGGCCGCGTCCGCACCAAGACCGTGAAGAAGGCGGCTCGGGTCATCATCGAGAAGTACTACACGCGCCTGGGCAACGACTTCCACACCAACAAGCGCGTCTGCGAGGAGATCGCCATCATTCCCAGCAAGAAGCTCCGCAATAAGATAGCAGGGTGAGTGGCCGGGCGCGGCTACGCGCACCTGTCGTCCCGGCGACTCGGGAGGCAGAGGCGGAAGGCTCGCGAGGTCGAGGCCCAAGGCAGTCTTCGCAGGTTAGCGAGACCCTGTGTCGAGGTAAAATAAAAACAAAACTGGGCTGGGGGTGCAGCCCCCTGGTAGAGCACTTGCAAAGTGTGTGAGGTTCAGCCTCCAGGCACCACAAAAAAGGAAAGAAAAAAAAAAAAAAAAGAAACCAGAGAGCTGTGGTCTCGCGGGCTGGTGGTGGGAATTGCCGCTCTGAGCCCTGGCGGTTTCATCAGCTCGAATCTCTCTGGTTCTCTGCAGAAGAGCTGGAGGTTCGCGTTTGCCATGGTTCTTACTGGGATGGTCTTCAGTTCGTGTTAGGACTTGGGGTCATAACTTGTACGTAGGGAGCCCAATTCAGATCTCTGACCTTACAGGGAGTATTCACTGTTGCCGGTGTTGCTCAGAAAATTGATAGGACCATGCTAGGTTGTGCCCGTCTGCAATTCCAGCCACTCGGGAGGCTGAGACAGGAGATCACATGTTCCAGGCCAGCCTGTCCAGTTTAGCGAGAGCGTGTCTCAAAATTAAAAAGGGGCTGGGAGTCTCAGGGTGCTGGTTACAGCCCCCAGTATTGCAAAAGTAATTAAGGTAAGAGTATAACAACAACATACCGTAGTCTGGAATATTGATAAATTCAGGGCTTCAAATTCGAGAAAAACTGGGTTCTGATGCGGGTTCATATGTTACAATTTAAAGGGATGGAGTTCAGATTTAAGTCCTACGTGCTGATAGAGGGCTTCAAAGAGAATCTACTGAAAAATGGGTTTGTGTTGAGTTTTTAATGGCATTTTGTTCTGTAGCTTTGTATCATTAGCTCTTTGTCACACCTAAAAACTGGGGGCGGGGGGGTGATTTTTTTTTTTTTTTTTTTTTTTTTTTTTTTTTTTTTTTTTTTTTTTTTTTTTTTTTTTTTTTTTTTTTTTTTTTTTTTTTTTTGGTACTAGGGATTGAACCCAGGGCCTTGTGCTTGCTTGCATGCTTTGCAAGTGCTGGATCACTGAGCTGCACCCCCAGCCCATTTGTTTACTTTTTGAGACAGGGTCTTGCTAAATTACGAAAACTGCCTCTGGTCTTGAACTTGCGAGCCTCCTGCCTCTGCCTCCTGTGCCAGTGGGATTACAGGCGTGCACCACTGTGCCTGGCCCAAAGTTGAAAAATTGTTTATTCATCTGTCTACACAAAATTAAGATTTTAAACTTGAGCCCAAACCGAATCGGGACCCTCTACATTTTAATATTTGAACCTGTCCCTAAGCCTGAACCCAGTTTTTCCTGGGTTTGATGCCCTGAACAAACTTACAGTAAAGGCCAGCATATTAAATGCTAAATTATGGGAGCTCCGGGGATGATCTGGTAGCCTAGGAGGAGTTGGAAGTGTGAGAAACCAGAGGGCTGGCAATGCTTAGTTCAGTGGACCTTTGAAGATGGAGGTTGTGCAGGGAGGTCCTGCAGTGTAAGTCTTCTCACTCCTCACTGTAGGAGAGAACCAAACTGGTACTTATATACCCAGATGTGCGAATCGGTGGGAGCTGACACATCTCATTGTTCTCCTGCGCATGTGTACTTGTAGCTATGTCACACATCTGATGAAGCGCATTCAGAGAGGCCCTGTGAGAGGTATCTCCATCAAGCTGCAGGAGGAGGAGAGGGAAAGGAGAGACAATTATGTGCCTGAGGTAAGCGTTCTTTCTGTGGGCCTGTGGCTCATGCTGAAATGGTATAGCAGGTTCCTGGGAATAATTTGAGGGACCTGGCTTCCAAAGGCACTTCAGCTGAGTGTGAGACATTCTCTTCTTATGTTCCCCTTCACCAGTTGACGGTGCTTGTTTGTTGGCCTCTTTGTGCCCTGTTGGGACAAAGTGAAATCCACTCCATTTTTCACAAGAGCCCTGAGTGATGTTTGATGGGTGTTGTCCTGTCTTCCTGGTTTGATTTTTTTGCCCTGAACATAGTGGTTCTGAAGTGTAAGCCCAGTCTTAAGGTTTTCTAAACACAGAAAATGGGGGCATAATATAAAACTAAAATAGGCTGTTGGGCCCTTTATTAGTATAATAGACTTGCTCACTTTGTGGGATCCTAAACTTTTCCCTCCACCCAATTTTTTTCTTTTCCTTGTCTGCTCCTTTAAGCATAGGGGGAGAGGGTCATGGTGGTACATGCCTACAATCCCAACATTCAGGCTGTGGCTGGAGGATTGTGAGACACAAGCCAGTCTAGGCTACATAGCAAGACCCTTTCTGAAAAGTGGGGAAGTGGGGTCAGGGACATGAGAGAGAGCTTATTGATCATTTGGGCCAACCTCCTTCTAGGTCTCAGCCCTGGATCAGGAGATCATTGAAGTAGATCCTGACACTAAGGAAATGCTGAAGCTTTTGGTGAGTGTTTGCTGGAATTCCTAAATGGGACTTTCCTGGCCGAGAACCATCAGTAGCTTTTTGCTCTCTGTAATAATAATAGCTCACTTTCATCAAGGCCAGGGTCACAGACACAGGAAGAGGTAAGAATTGGAAATCTCATCCACCCTTCTAACAAGAAAACTAGACTGCTTTTAAAATGGCTTTAGCTGGTTGTGGAAGGTTGCGTGCGTTTAGATTGTGTGCCACAAGATCTTAATTCCCCAATCCAGTGACCTTTTCTTCCAGGACATTCTGTCTTTGTTACATTTTTTTCTTTGGCTAGGTGCTCAGGTGTGCCCCCTCTGTTGCAGCCCAGGCTCTCTCTTCACTCTGCCTGCTTTCTCTTGGAGACTGCTTCAAAAAGCTAACCTCAGAAGTGACCTGTGGTCTCATTTCCAAATTCACACCAGGCACTACTTAGACAGTTCCTGGGTG
This sequence comes from Pedetes capensis, assembly GCA_007922755.1. Taxonomy (NCBI): domain Eukaryota; kingdom Metazoa; phylum Chordata; class Mammalia; order Rodentia; family Pedetidae; genus Pedetes; species Pedetes capensis. The sequence goes on along the minus strand of VMDO01000369.1, from coordinate 209,471 downwards.
TCTTCAGTGAAGTTTGCTATTTCTTTTCTGTGGCTCACCTTAGTCCTTTTATGTAATTTGGCGAAAGTAACATGGGCTTCAAAGTCCAGCATGCTATTAGTGATTTTGAATTACTTTTTTTTCTTTTTGGTTTTCTTTTCTTATGCTCATTAAGTGTTTTGGTCATTCAAAAAGATAACAAAATGAACTCCCATATACCTTCTGCCCAGCTTCAAAAAAATCGGCTGAAGCCTGGATGGATCTTTTCATTCTGAAACACTGTTCTGATTGTAGCTTTTTAGTTTCAGTTGTAGAATGGGTTTTTGAAAAACAAGACATTAGGTCCTAGGTGCATGGCAGGCCCTTGGGTTCTTCAAGTCACTGGCTTTGACTGGGATTGTTTAAGGACAAGCCTTCCCTTTGCTCTTCTTGGTACCTTGTGTATTTGATGCCTGCCCAAATGTTGATTAAATTAGTGATGCCTGTTGCCTGAGACTGGTCCTTTAAAGGCAGTGGCATTGCATATAGTCTCCCAATACCCCAGGGAGATTTGCTCTGGGAACCTCTACCCCTGCCCCAGAGGCCCACCATAAAATAATTCCATGGGTACCCAATGGTATATTGCGTGACCAGCACACATCTTCCCCTATACTTTTAAATTAGGGGTCATCGGCCACTGGGTGGCAGATTGGTACCATCTGTGTTTGTAACTGCCTGGTCTGTAAAAAAATCGTCTTCCATAAAACCAGTCTGTGATGCCAGAAAGGTTGGAGACCACTGCTTTAGGTCACCTTTAGATTACTCCTGACAGAATGTTCTGCAAGTGTTGTGCTCATTGTTAAGCTGTATTTAGGGAATAAGGACCCCAAAAAGTGCACACTTGTCATAGAGGGCATTTGGCAACATGGGCACAGTCTTGCTGTCACTGCTATGGATTCCTGCTGGCATCTTATGGATAGAGAGGCCAGCAGTGTTGCTCTGCATCCTGCAGTGCACAAGATAGTGCCCTGTAGCCGAAGATCCAGCCCAGCATGTCAGTAGCCCCAAGGTTGAGCAGCACTGCTTTCTAGTGATAGGAAGGCCTTGGGAAAGCAAAGGCACGGACCGCATGGCAGTTTGGGTAAAAGTCTTGACGGATGTTAGTGGGGCTACTGTGCAGGCAGCTCTTGGGGCGTGATCTCCTGGGAGATAAGTCCTTCAGGTCCTGCCTAGACCAGCTCCTGAGTACCGTGGCAGGAAGGAGATGCCCTTCCTGTTGCATCCTCCTGGCCTGACCCCTGGCTGGTGGAGGCTGGCAGGACTGGTGCTGGGGCTGACTGCATGTCTCACCCACATAGCTCACTGACGCTGTTTTGTTCTTCCAGGACTTCGGCAGCCTCTCCAACCTACAGGTCACTCAGCCTACAGTTGGGATGAATTTTAAAACACCACGTGGAGCTGTTTGAATCTTTCTGCTGTCTGTATTATTGTCAATAAACCCTAGACAACAATCCTGCATCTGTCATCTGTGCTGGTGGGTCTGGGTGGAGGTAAGGGAAGTTCTTTCACTTGGACACGTGGATTGGCTCCCAGCAGTTACGTGAGATTTAGGGGAGCTGTGTCCTGTGGCCCATGGATAGTGGGTTCCACTGAGTTCTATAAAGGAGCAAGGATTAGCCCCTTTACCGATTAGATGGATCCTGAGCATCAAGAACAGGCTGGGACATGTGTGTAAGGTAACCTAGTTCTGGATTTGGGGAGCTCCAGAGTGATCTGGGGTGTGTACACCAAGGCTGAAAGGCTGCGTTGCTCTCAGCGGCTCCCTGCATGCCCTGGGCATCTGCTCTTCAGCACCTCCTGGATGTACCCAATTTGAGACAGCCTGCCCAGTTTGAGAACGCGACAGTGATGTGGTCATGTGTACCAAGATTGGACTTTCTGAATGGGAAGGGTGGGCAGTGTCTGTCCTCCAGTGCTAAGCCTTTACCCACAGCACAGACTGATTAGTAGTGAGAGAGGGCCTGTAACCAGCCTTGGATATACCTGCTGGCTTATAGCGGGAGGCAGAGCTAGCTAGTGCCCTGAATGGGTTACCCCAGACTCTGGGTTTTGGCAGCCTGTTAAAGCTGTGGGTCCAGCTGAGGGTGGCAAGGTCTGACCTGGTGTGTGCTTGACAGTGAGGAAAGGTTTGCACTCCATGTATAGCAAGGGGGAATTGTTCAGTTGTATGCCCAGGCTGAGCCCACTCTATGTGGGTCAGAGGTCACACGGCATGAGAGTGAAAAAGCGAGGCTTCCAACACAAGCCAGGGGACTCCAAAGCTCCTGCTATCTGCTGATCCTGGTACATCTGCTGTCAAACAGATGTTGGGCTGTCGAGTCAGATCCAACTCATAGTGACCCTATGTACAATAGAACAAAATACTACCCAGTGTGTGCTGTGCACACGATCTTTTTGTTTGAGCCCAATGTTGCAGATACTTTCTTATTTTCAGGCATGCCACATCAGCAAAAGGAGGTCCATTCCTGTCATTAAGGTCCATGCTACTTTGAGGAGGCACCTCTTCCCCAGTTGTTTCTTGAATGCCTTCCAGCGTATGGGGCTCATTTTCTGGCACTATATTTGACAGTGCTTCTCTGCTATTCATTTTTAATGGCTAATTGGTTTAGGAGTGGGCTGCTGGGTCCTTCTCCCTAGTCTGAGTCTGGAAGCTCAGCTGAAACCTGTCCACTGTGGGTGGCCCTGCTGGCATCTGAAATACCTATGGCATGGCTTAGCAAACATTTTGAAAATGTTTTATAACTTAATTTTGATGTAATTTCAAACTGGAAAGTTGCAATAGTACAGAGATCTGTCAGATAACTCCACCCAGGTTTACCAGTTGCTTATATTTGCTCCCAATTGCTTTATCATGTTCGTATCCTCTTTATAATGCACATACTTTTTCTTAACCATTAGGTTTAAGTCAGTGTCGCCATTCACCCTGAAATAGTTCAGTGTGTATTTCCTAAGAACAAGAACATTGTTAATATGTGGCCACAGTAAATACTCAAAATCATGAAATTTAAATAGATAACTGATCATGATTAATCACTAATCCGTAATCACTTTTTACCAGTTATCCCAATAATGTCTTTTATAGCTAGATTTTTTCTTTTTTTTTTCCTTTTCCTAGTCCAGCATCACTACATCTAGATCTCATGTCCCTTTAGCCTCCTTTCTGCTTTTCATGATGTCAAATCTTGAAAAGTATTGGCCACTTATTTGTAGAATGTTCTTTGGTTTGGGCGTGCTTCCTCATGATAAGATCTAATTTAGTGGCTTGGGGGCCAGGAATACCACAGACGTGATGCTGTGTGCTTAGCCCATCATGTCCAGAGGCACAGAATCTCAGTTCCTCACATTTTTAATGTTTGAGTACTCTGATTAGGGTCCAGCTAGTTTCTTGAGTGCACATTTACTTTCTTCCCCTTAAATTGTGAGGAGATATTTTGAGGACAAATACCCTGTTCATCAGCATTTTGCCTGCGAGTTTTGCATTGTTGTCATTCTTCTAACATTGGTGTTCTGTGAGGACGAGCTGTGGCCCTCCTTTTTCCACAGTGGTTTCTGCTCACATTCTGTGGCATGGGGGCCAGGTGTTCGTAATAAATCCTCTTGCCTTCCCTACCTCTTGGTGTCCAGGGACTGGGTTTTGAGCATAGGGAAAACATTAGAGCTGGATTAAGAATATGACCGATATCTGAAACCAGTACCTGGGGTGTTGCCATGGTGCTTGCCTTACTCTTCCGTGGGCGGGGGAGGGGGGGGGTGCGGGTAGTGTCACCACATTTTGCATGTTTTGCTCCTCCACCTGGAAGACCCAGCACTGGGTTACTCTTAGCTGTGGGGTGGGGTGTTGGGAGAAGGCCCAGGTGCTGGTGGCTGTGTGCAGGGTAGGGTAACCTCCCTGGGCCTCAGTTCTTTCACCTGCAGAACAGAGCTAATGATGCTCATTAGGGCCACCTGTGGAGCTCGGGAAGCACAAATGGCCAGGCTCCGCCCTCCCCTGGGTGTCCTGGGGATGGAGCGCTGGTTTGCCCTGGCCTCTACTGTTTCTGTGCCTCCGAATATTGCTCTTGGCATAAAACAGACTGCACAGTGTTCTGCTTCTGTGCCGGGATCCTCTGCTCCTTGAAGACTTGAAAGGGCCCCTGAGACTCTTGGAGGTAATTTATTTTTTCCTATATAATCCTTGGTTACTTTGGAGAAACAAAAGTGAAATAACTCATAGGCAGATATAAAATGAGCACAAATTAAAGTTTAAAAACAAGTGAAGAGCCGGGCGTGGTGGCGCACGCCTGTAATCCCAGCGGCTTGGGAGGTAGAGGCAGGAGGATCGCAAGTTCGAGACCAGAGGCAGTCTGTGTAACTCAGTGAGACCCTATCTCAAAAAGTAAAAAATGGGCTGGGGGTGCAGCTCAGTGGTCCAGCACTTGCAGAGAATGCAGGCGCAAGGCCCTGGGTCCAACCCCCAGTACCGGAAAAAAAAAAAAAAAAAAAAACGGGTGAGGATAAGATGTTACAAGTCCGTTTAAAAGAGAAGGATGAGTTTGGGGTAAAGCAATGTTGGAAGGAATTTATAACTGGACGGACACCACAGTGAGGAAGACAGTGAAACCTCTAGCTGAACAATGTTATTTGCATGTCTCCAGACAAGAATTTTCTGCATGTTATTGGGTATCTACAACTTACAGTGTTGTAAAATAACTCATGGGCATGAAAGGTGCACGGTCCCTAACAGAATCCAAACCTTCCCGGGTTAGTGCTCTTGACAACACAATTTCATTAAACCACCCTCCCCTCTATCTGTAAAAGCACCAGTTTTACTAGTATATAATTAATTACTAGTAGCTTCATAATAAAGAAGGCTGTTGTTTGTCTTATTTTTAATATTGTTTCCTTTATTTCTAAATTGCTGGGGAGCTGCTTGACTATTTTACTGATAGTTTCAAAGAAGCGGCACCTGGAGTTGCTCTTCTCTGCCCTCTTCCTCCTCTCCTTTCTGCACTTCATGAGAACCCCAGGCATGTGAATAGTGCTCATCTTCTCTGCACCGGCAGGGATCAGCAGACTCTGGCTGGCTGCCTGTGTTTGTGAGCCAGGAGTGGAGAATGGCCTCTCCATTTCTGAATGTTTGACCAATGCAGAGGGCTGCATGGAGCTCAGGGGAAGAGCACTTGCCTGGCACCTGTGGAGTCCTGGCCCCCCAGCACTACTGTATTGATTACTTTTGTATCACTCCAGGGAAACATCTGACAGAAACAGCTTCAAAGTGGAAAGAGTTACAATTTGGCCTGTGGTTCCAGAGGGTTCAGTCCATGGTTTCTTGGCCAGGTGGGCCCCACAGCATCATAGCAGGCAGAGCATGTGGATGGGGAGGGTCTCGATCTCACGGTGGACAGGCAGCAGAGAGGATGCGGAAGGGACCAGGGAGCATGTGCCACCTCCAAAGTCACGCCTGCAGGGACCTGATTCCTCCAGCTAGGCCCAACCTCCTAAAGTTTCCATACATAACCCCAACATAGCGCCATAGTTGTGGACCAAGCACTGACCCCATAGGCCTTCAGGGACATTCATATTGAAACAATAACCACCACCAAAAAAAGAAAATGAGGAGGAACAGGGAGAATGTGATTGACCTACCTGTGAAATGATATGAAATCCAAATTTCAGTGTCTGTAAGGTTTTAGTGGAATACGGCCATGCTCACGTGCCTTCTTACTGTATATGGCTGTTTTCATGCGACAATGGCTAAATTAAGTAGTTGCCATAGAGACAGGATGTGGCATTCTCGTCACTTTCCACTACAGGTTTCAGTGACATGGTTAAAATAACTCATTGATGTTTGGAATGCTATGATATTTAAACAAATTATCAGCACGTACTATTGAATGAAAACAAAAAGAAAACTGGGCTTTGAATATTGTGCTTTTAAGTATGAGTTAGTTGCTGGCTTAGTCAAGTAAGGAAAGCCATGTACTAATAAATTCTCTAGAAGAAATATGTCGGGGGGGCTGGAATTTAAGACCATATGCAGCCAAGTGCAGGGGCGCATGCTTCTAATCCCAGTGACTCAGGAGGCTGAGGCAGGAAGATCTCGAGTTTGAGACCAGAGACAGCCTGCATAATTTATCGAGTCACTGTCTTAAAAAATAGGACTGGGTGTGCAGTCCAGTGGTAGAGCACTTGCAAAGCATGTGTGAGACCCTGGATTCAACCCCCAAGTTCAGGGGAAAAAAAGATTTGCTGTTAGAGAATAGTTGTCTCCGGAGTTGAGAGTAATATCAACTAATTACAAAACTGGACAAATGATTTTGAGTAGTATTAGCCTTGGCTCCTGATGGGTCAAAAGATGTTACCAGGACTTCTCAGTTGTTCCTTCAAGGATTCAGTCCCAAGTTTGAAGGAACTGAGAACGAGCCTCTATGAATATTCTCCCTAGAATAATTTTGCATGAGAGTATTTTCAAAGACGAGAAATCACTAATTAGTATAACCTGAAGTGAGAATCGGCTCAGCTGTGTTGCAGCTGATGGTGGTAAAAATATGTGTGGAGCAGAAAAAGACGTATTTGGAGAAATTTCATAGCTTACAAAAGTAAGAGGTGTTTATAACCTATGGTTATTCATCATCATCCATCAGGTGTTTTATGGATATATTTAAATCTACTATGTATTCTTGAACAATGAATTTCACTTACTCTTATGAACTTAACTGTCATCAAATCCATGAATTTTGCTTACTTTTTTGTTTGGTTTTGATTTTTGGGGTTTTTTGAGATAGCCTCTCCTAAGGAGCCTAGGCTGGCCTAGGCTCAGCAACCCTTCTGCCTCTACCTCCCTGGTGCTGAGCAAACTCAGCAACCCTTCTGCCTCTACCTCCCTGGTGCTGGGATTATAGACATGTCCCTGTAATACCTGCTTACTAGTAAGGATTTTTAAATTGTGGTAAAATACACACATTGGGCTGGGATTTAGCTCAGTTGGTAGAGCACCGTTCTGTAGTCTCTGAGGTCCTGAGTTCGATTCCCAGCACTGCAAAATGGGAGAAGGACATGGCAATCCACTCCCGAGGCAATCCTGAAACAGCCATTGAAAACCCTATGAGGGTCTCTAAGTCGGATACGACTTGACAGCACCTAACAACAACAACAAAATATGCACATAATTATCATTTTAACTTATTTTTTCTTGTGTTCCTGGGGTTGAACCCAGAGCCTCACACATGCTAGGTTAGTGCTCTACCACTGAGCTGTACTCCTAGCCACTTTCGTTATTTTTTCTTTTGAGATGGGGTCTCACTAAATTACACAGGCTGCCTCTCAAACTTGTGATCCTCCCACCTCAGCCTCCACAGTTGCAGGGATTTACAGGTGTGCACCACCATGCCCAGCCATACAATTCAATGGCAGTAAATACATTCATGATGTTTTATAACTATCATAACTATACTCAACTTTTTCATCACCCCCAATACAAACTCATTAAATAGCAGTCCCACATTCTCTTATATTTTCTATCTCTGTGAATTTGCCTATTCCAGGCACTGGATAGAAGTGGGACAATAGAGTATTTGTCTTTCTTTGCCTGGCTTCTTTCACTAAGCAAAATGTTTTCAACGTCCATCCATGTTGTATATATCAAAATTACATTCCTTTTGTGCCTGAAAAATATTATGTATATATTCCACATTTTGTCTGTCCATCAACAAACATTTGGGTTGCTTCTACAAACATGTTTGAATCACTGCTTTCAGTATTTTGGGTGTATTCCCAGAAGTGGGATTGCTGAAACATAAGGTCATTCTCTATTGAGTTTCTTGAAAAAACGCCATTCTGCCTTCCACAGTACCTGCACCATTTTGTATTCTTGCCAGCAGTGCACATGAGCTCTAATTTCTTCACATCATTGCCAATCCTTTTATTCTCTGGATTTTGTGGTTTGTTTTGTTTTGTTTGAGACAGGGTCTCACTATGAAGTCCAAGCTGTCCTCAAATTGACAATCATCCTGCCTTGTCTCCCAAGTGTTGGGATTATAGGTGTGGGCCACTACACCTGGCCTTGTTTCCTGTGTCTCTGATAGCACCCTAATGGGTAGGAGGGGATGACTTCTCATGTGGTTTCTGTCAGTGGGTTTAGGGGGCTGTACCCCAATGTTACCACCTGTCCCGAGGAGTTCCCCGTCTCAGGACTTCTCCGGGGAGAGGTCAGGTCCTTGGCTCCATCACAAAAAAGAATTTTAGGATGAGTCAGTCAAGAGTGAAGCGGCTTGAGGTTGATTATTGTTGTTGTTGTTGTTGTTGTTGGGTGCCATCAAGTCGGTATCCGGCTCATAGTGACCCTACTTACAACAGGTGAAACACTATTGTCAGTACTTCTCTGCTGTTTACAGGGTTTTCAATGGCGGATTGATTTTTGGGAGCGGGTTGCCGGGTCCCGTCTCCCAAGCCTACAGCACCTGGTGTTCCCAGGCAGTCTCCCATCCAAGTACTAACCAGGCCCAACCCTGCTTAGCTTCCGAGATCTGACAGGATCAGATGCCACAGGGCTACAGCTGCAGGCTGAGGTTGATTAGGTAACAGAAACTAATAGAAGGACTACAAGGTGGAGGCAGGAGGATCATGGGTTTGAGGTCAGAGGCAGCCTATGCAACTTAGCATGACCCTGTCTCAAAACTAAATAAATTTTTAAAAAGGAGTTGAGGGTGCAGATGAGTGATGGAGTACTTGGCTTGACTGTGTGAGGCCCAGGGCTCAACCTCTGTGTACTGGGGAAAATAAAGTGGGCTATTGGGGCTGGAGATGTAGCTCAGTGGTAGAGCACTTGTCTGACATTCTCAAAATCTGGGGTTCTATCCCCAGCACCACGCATACACAAAGTAGGATATCAGACACTCCAACAATTACTGTTAAATTGTCTAATTTTCCCTTCTGTCAGATTTTGCCTCATGTATTTTGGTGCTATGTTGTTGTTGTTGTTAGGTGCTGTTGAGTCAGGTCTAACTCAGTGACTTTCATAGGGTTTGCAATGGCAGATTGTTTTCAGGATTGCTAGGTACTTATAATTATGTTTTCTCTATAGATCGACACTATTAGCCTATAAAATGTACTTCTTTCTCCCTAGTAACAACATTTTTTGGAGACAAGGTCTTAAAAAAAAAAAACTCAAAAAACAAAAGTTCTGTTGCTCAGGCTGCCTTGGAACTTGTAGGCTCAAGTTATCTTCTTCCCTAAGCCCGCAGAGTAGCTGGGACTACAGGCATCCACTCCAGTGCTTAACAATTTTTGTTTGAAATTCATTTCTTCTGATTAGTCACTTTGGCTCCCTTTCATTTACTGTCTGAATTGTATATATTTTTCTATCCTTTTAGTTTTAACTGTTTTGTATCTGAATCTAAAGTGTGTTGCTTGTGGAAAGCATATGTTGTTGTTGTTGTTAGATGCTGCCAAATCGGATTTCAACTCATAGTGATCCTATGTACAACAGATAAAACAATCCCAACACTATGCCATGCCTGGCTCTATTGTCAGTGCTTCTCTATCAGTCATAAAGTTTTCAATGGCTGATTTTTTTTTTTTTTTGCAGGGGGAAATGGGCTACCAGGTCCTTCTAAGCCTATAGCACCCAGTATTTCCAGGTGGGCTCCTATCCAACTAACTAGGCCTGATCCTCCTTAGATTCCAAGATCTGTTATGGAATCAGATGCCATAGTGGTATGGCTGCAGGCAGAAAGCAGATAGTTTCATTTTTTCCAATCCATTCTGATAATCTCCACCTTTAATTGGAATTTGTAGTCTTTTTTTTTTTTTTTCCTACTTCTGTCCTATATGTTTTATGTGGTTTTTTATTCCTGTATTTCTCCATTACTGCTTTCTTTTGTGTTGGATTTTCTAGTTTACCATTTTAATTACCTTGTCATTTCTTTTACTGTATATCTTTTGAGTTATTTTTTTAGTGATCTGGACATTACAATTAACATAATTCATAGTAATACCATAGTAATACCAATCTTATTTCAATAGTATATAAAACCTTGTGTTTATATAGTTTTGTTCCCCACTTCCTTTGTCACCATACTTATTAAATCTTTATACATTGTGTGCTTTCACACAATTTATCATTATAATTATTTATAATTTCATTTTAATGAGACAGAAGAAAAAAGACAAAAATAGTCCTTTACTCTCTTTCATATTTACCTGTGTAGTTACATTTAATAGTGCCCATTATTACTTAATATGGATACTGATTACTATCTAATGCCTTTTCATGTCAGCATGAAGGACTTTCTTCAGGATTTTTTTAATAGAGTAAATCTGATAACAACAAATTCCTATTTTTGTCTATTTTGAAGGATTTTTCTGGCCATGGAATTCTTGATTGGCAGTTTCCAACACTTTGACCAGGTCTGGCTATTGCCCTGTGGTCTCCATATTGTCTGATGACGAATCAGCTGTTAAACTTGTTGAGCATCCCTTTAACATGACATATGATGAGTTGCTTCTTTCTGGCAGTTTTTAAGATTCTTTGTCTCTGGCTTTTGGGAATTTAATTATGATGATTCTTGGTGTAACTCACATTAAATTTATCCTGTTAGGACTTCATTGAGCTTCTTGAGAGTTCAAATTAATGTTGTCAATCAAATTTGGGAAGTTTTCTTCCATTATTTCTTCAAATAGCCTTTTCCTTTCTCTTGCTTGTCTCTTTCTGGGATTTTTGTTATGTATACATTGGTATTCTTAATGGTGTCTCTGAGGCTCTGTTTATTTTTTCTTTATTTTTCTTTCTGATCCTCAAACTGTGCAACCCCAATTTCCCTTCATTTTTTTTCTTTGCATTACTGAGTGATTGAACCCAGGGCCTCACCCATACTTTGCAAGCATTTTACCACTAAGCAGCAATCCCAGCCCTTTTTATATTCTTTTAAATCTTGAAATAGGGTCTCGACAAGTTACACAGGCTACCTCTGGCCTCAAACATGTGATCCTCTTGCCTTCACTTCCTGAGTCACAGAGATTACAAGCATGTACCACCATGCTTAGCTTGACCTATTTTTCTTTTCCTTTTTTTGTTTCTTTTCTATTTTTTTTGCAATACTAGGGGGTTGAACCCAGGGCCTCACACATGCTTTGCAAGTGCTCTACTACTGAGCTGCACCCCTAGCCCATTTTGTACTTTTTATTTTGAGATAGGGTCTTGCTAAGTTAGGCAGGCTGCCTCTGGCCTCAAATTTGTGATCCTCCTGCCTCAGCCTCCCATGTCACAGGGATTATAGGGCTCTTTATTAAGTAAAAATAATAATTATTTTAAAGAATTATTATTATTGGTACTGGGGGTTGAACCAAGGGCTTTTGTATGGGCTAGGCAAATGCTCTACCCCTGAGCTACATCCCCAGTGCTGAACTACTTTCAATATCAATGATTCCTTCTTCTATGTGCTGAAATCTAATACAGAAAGCCTCTAGTGAATTTTGTATTTCATTTACAGTACTGTTCAACTCCTGAATTTCCACCTGATTCTTTTAAAGTTATCATTTTTATCTACCTATCAGTATTTTCTCTTTGGTGAGACATTATCCTCATATTTTCTTTTAGTTGTTTGGTTATATATATATATATATATTTTTTAGTTCTTTGAACATACTTTTAAATAGCTGATTTAAAATCTTTGTTTCTATCCAATAGGAATTAGTCTTCCCTAAGCATTTTTTCTATTGATTACTTACCCCCTCTGCCATGCATGGGCCATACTTTCTTGTTTCTTCACATGTCTCATAATATTTTATTGTAATCTATTTTGTTGAAACATTTAAATTAATGTGGCAACTCTGGAAATCAGATTGCTCCCCCATCCCCATGGCTTTCTGTAGATGCTGCTGCTGTTTGTTGTTGCTTGAGGCTTTTCTGGATTCTGTAAAGTCTATGTGTGTGTGGACACTCAAGTCTCTGAGCGGTCAGATGCGTCGTCAGCTGGTTAACTGCAGATGTTTCCTTTAGCACCTGGGAAAACACCTCTTCCAGTCCTCGCCAAGGAGCTGTGTGTGTGTGTTGTGACGTGCCATCAGCGTTCAGTCGGTACTGGACAACTGCCGGAGGCTCCACTTCTTGCTCGCACAGAACCTCAATGCGAGGTGAGCACCTAGTCAGGGCTTTTCTAAGAATGCACGTCCTGTGTGCTGTCCCAGCTGCACAATAATGTGTCAGATTGCCAGAGCCTCTGAGGACATCACACTCCCCACATTTGACTTTGAAGCTTTTCTTGTTAGCCTATCGTTTGCCCCAGCTGTTATCCATGGCCTCTGACAGCCTCAGAGTTAAGCAATTGCTTCTAAATGGTTGAACTGACACTTGCAGGGAAAAAGTTTTTCATACCAAGTGAGATCCCAGTCCAGCCAGGTAAAGACAGCCCCGCCTGTAGATTCAAGACCAGGGATCTACCCGGCGGGTCAAATAATGACAGTCTCCTGGGGAGGGGGCTTTGAAGGCACTCCAGCCATCACCTGGTGCTTCTGTTACAGGTCAGTCCGCTGGCTTTCACTTTGTTGTGGGCTGTAGGTTTATAAGGCTTTCGGAGAGCTTGGGTGAGGGGGTGGTAGGAAGAGGACAAGTTAAAGACTTATGAGAGTTAGCTACGGTCAGATGAGTCAGTGTTAGGTCGTATATACGGCTTGATTACATGGTCCCCAGGTGGCTGCTGTCCTTGATGAATTTCCAGCTTTGAAGTTTAACTATTTTTGCATTCTCCTATTGCTTTTATGGAGGAGGGAGTTTTTGGAGACCCTCCTGCACCCCTTTTACTGTGTCATTCCCCAGATGGGGCCTTTATTACATCCAAATGAGACACTGAATCAGAGCCACCTCCTTGAGTCACTCTCAAATTCCTGATCCACAGATAACTGTTCTACGTTGAATTTTTAGGGGGGTGGGGTGGGGCAGGATCTCACGATGTAGCCCAGAGTGTCCTCAGACTTTTGATCCTCTTGCCTCAGCCTCCTGAGCACTGGTATGATAGGAATGTGCCAGCACAGCCAGCTTGCCAAATGTTGGAGTAACTCACCATACAGCAATAGATTCCTAATACCACAGGCAAAATATGCATGCTTTTCTCCCCTGTTAATACATACTAAAACATACCACATACACTGTCCTTCCCTGTTTTTCACTCAGTGTGTACTGATTCCTTTCCAATTCCTTTTTAAAAATGTCTTTTCAATATTCCATCATACAGGTATTTGATAACTTACAGTGGTTGGATTTGACCAATCACTGACTGGATATTAAGGCTCTATTCTCTCTTCTGCTTTTTAAAACAATGCTGTGAGATGAATAGCTGTTTATGCAATCTTTTACTTGTGTATAAAAAATTCCTTTTTTTCTAATTTTGTCTTTCCTTCCCAAAATCAGGCTTTATATTTTGTTTCTATAGAAATGGTAACTGAATGAACCTGGTTGAAACCACAAGATGGGTTATTATCATCTTGCCGTATAGGAAGCTCAGAGTGGGAGGGCTCCAGCATGGGCTGACTCAGCAGCTCAGTGATAACACTGAAGACCAGGTGTCTTCTGTCCCTCAACACTGCCGCCATTGGGTGGCATCATCTGTGGGCTGGTGGCTGTACGGCTCCAGCAGGTCGGGTGTCACATTCAGACCCAACCACCCAGAGGGAAAGAGACCATCTCCCCTGTGGCTCTCTGGCCAGAGTAAGAGCTTTGCTCAGATGCTTACAGCCCTCCCCTTGTAGCTTCTAGGCAGCAGAGCATGTCCCTTCCGGAGCAGTCAATGCTGGATGCAGGGCAGTCCTCTGGGGACAACGACCACAGCTCAGTAGAGGAAAGATGTAGCCTTCCTGTGTGCAATGAGCATTACAGCTAGCCTTGGGTCTTTGTTTAAAGGATCTTTATCTCAGTACAAGTAAAGAATTAAAAGTCTCAGGCCTACTTTACAGAGTATCACATGGGAGAAATTTTCTGGACAACTGGTTTATATTGTCATTATCATCATTATTGAATTGAACTTGTTTTCACTTTGGCTACTAGGAAACTCCAAGCGAAATTTGTTGCCCTCTTACAGTAATTGTGGGATCTTTGCAGCAAGTTTTATCTTTGCACAAGCTTGTTTGCTCTTTAATTTTGTGTGAAATTCTGCACACTCTATGTTCATGGAACAGAGCATTTTAAAAGTAATAGTTTTAATTTTCAGCTTTCAGAAGTTAATATTCTGTAAAGGAGACCTGAGTCTGCACTCCTCATAAAATCACTTGGAAGAAAAATAATTATTTTCTTCTGAAGTCATTTTCCCTGTGAAGATTCCTCCCAATCTGGGGGCAGTGATGTTCACCAGGGTCATGCCCAAATAACTCGGTGCTTCAGGGATGACGAGAGCTGAACCATGAAGTCAGAAACTGATGCCTTTCTTAAGGCACCATGAGGGAGAATTACTAACACCTGCAGGTCCTCAGATACATTATTTAACCATTACTCTTATTTTTAGAAAAAGCGTGCCATCCACCCTGCCTTTGCGTAACTTGAATTGGGCCTCCCCTCTCTCCCAGTGACCATAACCACCTGGTGACACGGCCTTGATCTTCCCCAGGCCTCCCCTGCATTGTTCTTGGCTGTGTTGACCTTGGCCCCTGAGTGAACGCTGTTGCTTCCTGAGAGCACAGGCTGAGCCAGCCGCCTCCCTCTCTGGATCCCATGGGGCAGGGATGGGGCATTCAGGTGCAGCCTGAGGCTTTGGTGAGACGAGGTGGGGGAGCGGGATGGGTGGCCCGGGGAAGTGCCTCACTGCCCAGCCTGGTCCTTCAGCAGAGAAAGCCATGGGTAGCCAGGATTCCCATGCAGTTGCGCGCACAGGCAGGCATGGCCGCTGCGATGCCAGGGCTGCTGCTCTGCAGACGTCTCCGAACGGTAGGGCCAGAGGTCTTTGTGTCCTCAGCACTTCTTTCTTTTGTGACTTGAGACCAGGAGTAAGAGGGTGCGTAGCTATGGATGCGTGGCAGTTTTTAACGCTTTGAAATTTCCTCTTGGCACAGCAGGATAAAACAGATTGTTCCAAAGTTTATTCAGCTTCTTCCTGAGCTTGCTGTGAGCTGATGGCTTGCAGACTCCCTGTCCCCATTGTCTCTGCTCCCAGTGGGGACAGGCTTCCTTGTGACTCATGAGCCAGTTCTTCCAGATCCAGTTATGTCTTTGGAGAAAATGGGGGAGCAGAACTCCGGACTTCTCTCTGACCTTCCCTCTCCCTTACGGAAAGGCTCAGCCCATGTGAGGGCGGCCCACAGGCCTTTGTCCTTTGACAGGCTGGCCTCTCTTCCTTCTTAAGATTTCATTTCTCTGCCTCGTTGTTCCCACCTGGGCGCTCACCTGCCACCGTCCAAGAGGGCTCCTAGCCATGAGGCGGGGAGCTAGAGACATGCCAGGGCCCTGCTCCTTTCCAGCTCTGGGAGCACCAGTGGCCCCGGGCCTCCTGGGAGGGCAACAACTGCCAAGTGGACCCGGTGCAGCTGCACACCCTGCCCCCTGGGGACCATCTCCAGGTTCCTGTCATGTCCAGGGAGGTGAACAGCACAGGCTGCCAGGGTCCCAGGGCCCATTCCCAGCGGGCTCCTCTCCCTGTGTGCACCCAGGCCTTGGCCTTGCTCTCAGCCTCATCTGAACTGGCTGTCTTTCCTCCCCAATTGCACATGGCTCTGGCATTTCCTGGTTGTGTGACTGCCTTGAAAGTCATTCTGGTTCTAAGCCTTTGGGCTTTCTGATTGCAAAAGTGATCAAATGTATCGCATTTGGGGAAAAGCAGGAAACCATTCGCCTGACCTCCCAGCCTCCCGGGTCCACCCTGGGCCTTTTTTCTGATCATGTTTTCTTCCTGCTGGCCCTGGGGATCATTCCATGTGTGCTGGCCCGTGATGTCTTTCCACTTACCACTGTCTCACAGGCTCTTCGTTTCAGAGAATGAGTTTCCAAGTTATTGCTCTTAGTGGCTGCAAGGAACTCCACTTGAGGATCATAGTAAAGTTTTCTTCATAACTCACCTGCTGGGCATGGTGGCAATTTTCAGTTTCTTAGACCACTGGCTTGCTGTGACATCACCTTCTGCCCAAGCTCCCACCGGGCATAGATTTTCTTTTAAAATAGGTGAAATCTCAAGTCCCTAGATAGGTCAAGATGGCAGATTGGTGACATCCTCTGAGAGACCTGGTGAAGCGGGAGAGCTGATAATGGCACATAAACTTGATACCAAACGGAGAGGAATAGGAAAAAGGGAGAGTAAAAAAGGGAAAAAAGCGACTTGAGTTGGGTAGGTAGTCTCAACTGCAGTGAAAAGAAGAAAAAAACCTAGCCGAGCGCCCCAGGGGACAAAGAAAACCCTCACAGGTAAATAAGAGACCCCTGCCCCGCAGTGCAAACTGGCCAGAAACAAAAGCTCACCACTGAACCGGAGCTTTGGGAAGGAGCTGCCTGCCGGGAACAGACACAGGCACAGGTGCCTGTGTGAGACAGAGGGACTCAGTCTTTTACACCCCCAGGAGCAGCCTAAGGTGCTTGAGGGGTCTCTGGGTGCCTGTGAAGCAAACTAACTCCCACCTCAATAACACATTGAGGCCGCTGCCGTCTGCCTTGAGGAGCTGGGTGCCTGGGCTCACTCCAGCCCGGGGCACTCACTGTGGCTCACAGCGTGGTGATGAAAACCATCCTGGGGACAGGGAGGCTTAGTGGGCCTAGGGAGGTGAAGCAGTTGGGATCACCTTGAACCTAGATTGATCTGCAAACAAACAGATGCACACCTGGGTGGGCTCCTGGCCCACTCAGAGGAGCAGGTCACAGATGGTCATCCCCCAGACATGTGGTCTTCCCAGGTCGCCTACCCACAGCATGGGCTCTGTTTGCCCTGCAGGGACATCACAGACCCAGCCAGCATGGGTGACCACGCTGGGTAAAGAGAGCTGAGTGCAGGCTAGCTCAGGTGATGGGGGAGTAGGGAAGTCTGAGGGACAGTGGGCCTGGGCAGGATTGTCCTAAGGTTGTGTGGAGGGGACTGGAGCCCATTCTGAGAACTGATCTGGAACTGGGCTGGGGAGCCCTGACTGGGCCTGCTGATCAGCAACATCCCGACAGCAGGCGGAACTGACACCCAGCCTGAACCAATCGGTGCTGGCTGGTCTGTTTTGGATTGGCTTTTCTTTCTTTTGCGCATTTTCCTTTCTGGTTTTTGATTTCTTGGTTGCTAATGGTTTGTTTCTGTTCTCCTTCGGTTTTGCTTTTGTTTTCTTTTGCTTTCCTCTATCACTTTTTCTCTTCCTCTCCTCTAGACTTTAATACCTTTCTTCATCCTTCTAACTAGTCATAATTTTTAACGATCACTCTTTCTAGGTTACCCCAGTCAGTCAATAGTAATACTATCAATACTTCCCAAATTTGTCACAATCAAAAAAGGACATCTCCCATCCTTGTATTTTCTATACCTCCTGGACTCTGTGTGTGTGTGTGTACCATGTGCTTAGCGTGCTGTGGAGCTTTTGTGTTGCTGTGATGCTGAAAGCTATGCTACCAGTATTTCAGATACCAGCAGGGCCACCCATGGTGTATAGGTTTCAGATGAGCTTCAAGACTAAGACCAGGCAAAAGGACTTGGCAGCCCACTCCCAAAACAATCTGCCATGGAAAACCCTATGAATATCAGAGAAGCACTAACAGTGCCTCACACAGCATAGAGTTGGGTGTTTCTGTTGTATACAGGGTTGCTGAGAGTCGAACATGATTCCATGGCACCTAACAACAATTATAGGTCATCTCCAAATCTGGGGAATGTTTAGGCTTGGCTTACATTCTCTGCCATATGGAATTTATAACTTTCAAAGAAGATACTTCTCTTGTGCTTTCTAAAGCTTTTGGTATCATTTTAAGATGTTTTCCACATTTCATTGTGAAAAGGTATTTCCTTACAGATCTTTCATCTAGAATTGACTCTGGGTGTGTTGTTTTTAGTTGTACTGCTGCCATTATCTTCTAATTCAGTTTTTTTTTTTCATTTGTCTTTTATTGGTTGTATGCATCACATTTCATCTTTTTCTCTTTGCTTTCCTTTTAGCGATTTTAAGTTCCATACTGTTTGATTCCTTTGACAATTTCCCCAAAACTTCCTGTTGACCATCTAGGACAACTCTCCCGACCTCCTGACTTTGTTTTGTGCACTTCCATCCTTCCATCTCTGTCACTGCTGCCCTCCCCCGCCTGCCCACCGAATTAGTCCACATGCACAAATCAGTCTTACCAACCCCTGTGCCCATTGCTTTCTGCATCCTGCTTCCTCTTACTGGGCTTATCTCAAGGAAGTGTAGCTTTTAGCAGCTCTTTACACAGGGGTACGAATTCTACAAGTCTGAACTTATCTTTACCTTCAGTCTTGAATAGCAGTTTAGTTAGGTAAACAACTTAAGGTTGCCAATTTTCTTCGGTGTTTTGAAAATGTTATTTTCTGGTTGTTGCACACTAGACATGAGTTCCTTTGTAAAGCCTCAATCTCTTCTTACAGTTTGAATTTCTCTTTGTGCTCAAGGTTCTACAATTTAACTGTAGATTTGTCTTGTGCTAGCCTGTAGTTTGGGGTCCCCGAATGGCTCATGTCTTAAGGCCTTAGTCCCAACCTTGGCACTTTTGGTAGGTGAAAAGGTAGGTGGTAGGAAATTTTAAGAAGTGGGACCCAACAGGAGATTTTTGGTCTTTAGGGGATGCTTTTGGAGGTGACGGTGGGACCCCAGCCTCTTCTCTTCCTCTTTTGCTTCCCCATCATGATGTGCTGCCACAGGCCCAAAGCAACAGGACAAATTAGTTATGGACTGAAACTTCAAAAACTGTCAGTCAAAATCAGTCGTTACTCTTTACCAATTGACTTACCTCAGGTATTTGTTACCGTAAGAGAAGGTGGTAAATACTCCTATCCTACTTGGGATTCGCCTACAGCCGCAGCACTGTGGCATCCGATCCCGTCATACCTCAGAAGCTAAGCAGGGTCAGGCCTGGTTAGTCATTGGATGGGAGACCGCCTGGGAACACTAGGTGCTATAGGCTTGGGAGAAGGACCCGGCAACCCACTCCCAAAAATCAATCTGCCATTGAAAACCCTATGAATAGCAGAGAAGCACTGACAATAGTGTCTTGCCTGTTGTATGTAGGGTCAATATGAGTTGGACACCAACTCAATGGCACCTGACAACAGCAACAAACTTGGGACTTAATGTGTCCTTTACATTTGAGGATTTGTGCCCATCAAATCATGAAGGATTTCCAAACCTTGTTCAGAGCCTGTCTACTCTCCCTTCTGGATCGCCTCCTCAGCAGGTTTTGAGGCGTGTCTTTCTACCCTCACATTTTAACTTTTTTTGTGCTTCTCATTTCTCTCTCTGTGCTGCGTTGTAACTGACTCCCTTATTTATCTCCAATTTATAAGTTTTCTCTTTTGTTATGTTTGGTCTTTGTTTAAAACTATACCCCAAATGTTGTATTTTAATGACTATATTCTTTGCTTCTAGAATGTCTCATTTGTTTTTTTCAAACCTATTTTTTAAACTATCTTAGTTTACTATGTAGTTTTGATTGCTTCTTTTATCCCTGCAAACATGTAAAGCCCACCCCTCTTACTGTCTCTTTCAGATGATTCGTAGCTCCCTGTGGGGAAAGTTCCACGCATTGTGTGTGCCCTACTCTCTGCCCTCACGATGGCTGAGCTGCTTGTGTGGTTGGTGCCCTTTTCTTTCTTGGCATCTGGAGGAGCAGGGAGAGCCTTCTACCCAGCTGTGCCTACAACTATCTTAGGTCAAAGGTGTTCACATGGGAAAAAAGGATCATATGTTTCCCTACAGAGACCCATGGGAGCTTGTCCTGCTCGTCTTCCAGAGTGACATCTCTGCGTGGGGACCATTCCGAGCTTTTCAACATACTCATGTGGCTTCATGTGGCTCCATACTACTACTACGTTCTATAAGATAAAGACCATATTCTTTATTTGTTGTTGTTGTTGGGTGCCGTCAAGTCAAGTCCGACTCATAGCGACCCTATGTACAGCAGATGGAAACACTTGCTGATTCTGTGCCAGGCAAACGATCTTATTTATGTTTAAGCCTATTGTTGCAGACACTGTGTCAATACATCTGGTGGAGGGTTTTCCTTTTTTGCGTTGACCTGCCACTCTCCCGAACATGATGTCTTTCTCTAGGGACTGATCTCCCCTGACTACCTGACTGAAATATGTAAGACACAGTCTGGCTATTCTTGCTTCCAAGGAGCACTCTGGTTGCACTTCTTCTAGGACAGATTTGTTGGTTCTTTTGGCAGTCCATGGTATACTCAATAGACATCTCCAGCACCACAATTCAAAAGCATCAATTCTTCTCCTGTCTCCCTTGTTCAATGTCCAGCTTTCACAACCATACAATGCAACTGAAAATACCATGGCATGAATCAGATGCAACTTCGTCTTCAATGTAACATCTTTGCTTTTCAATACTCTAAAGAGATCTTTTGCCATAGCTTCTCATAGAGCAATGCATCTTTTGATTTCTTGACTGCTGCTTCTGTGGGTGTTGATTATAGAGCCAAGCAAAGCAAAATCTTGGACAACCTCAATCTTTTCTCCATTTATTGTGAAGTTGCGTACTGACCCAGTCATAAGGATTTTTGTTTTGTTGATGTTTAGTCGCAACCCATATTGAAGGCTATGATCCTTGATCTTCATCTGTAATGTTTTAAATCTTCACTTTCAGCAAGCAGGGTTGTGTCATCTGCACAATGCAAGTTGTTAATGAGTCTTCCTCCAATCCTAATGCTGCATTCTTCCTCATAAAGTCCAGCTTCTCAGATTATTTGCTCAGCATATAAATTGAAGAGATAGGGTGAAAGTATATAGCCCTGACACACACCTTTCTCAACTTTAAACTAGGCAGTGTTTCTTTGTTCTATTCAAACAACTGCCTCCTGGTTCACGTACAGATTTCTCTCATGAGTACAATTAGGTACTCTGGTATTCCCATTTTCTGAAGTGTTATCCATAACTTATTATGATCCACACAGTCAAATGCCTTTGCATAGTCAGTAAAACAGACATCTTTCTGATATTCTCTACTTTTGGCTAATATCTACCTGACATCAGCAATGTCCCTGGTTCCCTGCCCTCTTCTGAATCCCGCTTGATTTTCTGGTAATTCCCTGTCTATATACTGCTGCAGACGCTTTTGAGTGATCTTTAACAAAATTTTGCTTGTGTGCGATATTAATGATATTGTCTGATAGTCTGCACATTCAGTTGGATCCCTTTTTTTGGGAATAGGCACAAATATGGATCTCTTTCAGTTGGCCAAGTAGCTGCTTTCCAAATCTGTTGGCATAAACATGTTAACACCTCCAGTGCTGCATCTGTTTGTTGAAACATCTCTATTGGTATCCCATCAATTCCTGGAGCCTTGTGTTTCACCAGTTCTTTCAAGGCGGTTTCCTGTTCATCCTTCAATACCATTGATTCCTCTTCATATGCAGCCTCTTAGAATGGTTGGTCATCTACCAATTCTTTTTTTTATAATGACTCTGTATTCCTTCCATCTTCTTTTGATGTTTCCTGCATCATTTAATATTTTACCTGTAGAATCTTTCACTACTGCCATTTGAGGCTTGAATTTTTTTCTTCACTTCCTTAAGCTTGAGAAACACAGAGCGTGTTCTTCCCTTTTGGTTTTCTGCCTCCAGTTCTTTGCACATGTCATTATAATTGTTTTTGTCTTCTCGAGCTGCCTTCTGAAATCTTCTGTTTAGTTCTGTTTAGTTCTTCTGTTTAGTACACAAAGGTTTCTATAGTGTAGTAAAAAATGTCATTTTATATTTTAAATTTGCAATGTGAAAATAAGTCTGTATACCAACTTCATGTCTTCCTTTCACTTTAGCTGCTCGACATTCAAGGGCAAGTTCCAGGGTCTCTTTTGACATGTAATTTGGTCTTTTCTTTTTTTCTTGTCTTTTATATAACTTTTTGCTTCCTTCTTGAATGATATCTTTTATGTCATGCCACAACTCTTCTGGGCTCCTATCATTTGTGTCTAATGAATTAAACCTCTTCTTGAGGTGGTCTCTGAACTCAGGCGGGATATACTCAAGGTCATCCCGTGGCTCTCATATACTTGTTCTGATTTTCTTCAGCTTCAGTTTAAACTTGCATATGAGAAGTTGATGGTCTGATCCACAGTCAGCACCTGGTCTTGTTTTGACATTTTGTATAGAGCTTTTCCATCATCTCTTTCCATATATGTAGTCAATTTGATCCCTGTATGTTCCATCTGGTGAAGTCCATGTGTATAGTCTCCTCTTATGTTGTTGAAAAAATGTATTTGCAATGAAAAGGTCATTGGTCTGATAGAATTCTATCATGTGATCTCCAGCTTTGTTTCTATCACCAAGACCATATTTTCCAACTGCTGATTTTCCAACTGCATATTTTCCAACTTCTTTGTTTCCAACCTTTGCATTCCAGTCACCACTGATTATCAGTATGTCTTTGTTGGGATTTTTAAATTGCACCCCTTAACTAGGGTCTCTCATACTAGCATGAGGGACTGACCTCTAGTTGACCCCAGAGCCACATTCCACTCACTCACTCCTAGCCCTCCCATCGAGTGAGCGAAGATGGCCCCTGACCAGTCTGACCAGCCTCAACCACCTCAATTTTGATTGGCTACCCTTAGCATCTCAGTTAAATAACTGCCCCTACCTGGCAGGTATGAAAGTTTACCTGCTGTACCTGTCAGGAATGTGCCCTGATTGGCTAACCCCAGTACATGTCCCCCTCCGGGACACTACTTAAGCAGGGCTCCCAGATCCCTTTCACCCCTCCACTGTTCTGTCCCTCAACTGCTTTCTGGACCCCATCACCTTGATCCAGCGCTCCCCAATCCAGCGGAAGATCTCCAAGCAAGCTGACACGTCAAGACCAGGGGCCCTGAAGCGCCGAAAGCTACAAGCAAGCCACGAAGAGCCTCCCAATTCCTCCCATCCTTGGGAAGGAGGGAAGCAGAGAAGGAGAGCTGCGAGAGTCAAGACCACCAGACCTCCAGCCCAGCAGAACATCAACTGCTTGTAGCTGTGCCTTTAAGGCTGAGCTGTACCATCAGTGAGCTTGCAGGCTTAGAGCTAGCACTTGAGCACTTGACAGGGGCTGCTTGCTGGTTGCACCCACTTGGGGAGCAACCCGATAAACTTTCCCTCTCCTGTTTCCCGCAGAAGGTCTCCTGAGGTCCTTCTTTGGTGCCTCTGGCCACTACATCAACCTGGTCTAGTGGGTCCCCGATACCCACTTGGTGTCAGGGCAAGGCTCTGACCTCTTCCAGGCCTGAGCCAAACCCCAACATGTCTTGATTGCATGTTTGATCTATTTCAGATTGCAGAAGCTGGTAGAAATCTTCCCTTTCTTCATTTGTGGTCTTAGTGGTGGGTGCATAAATTTGAATAATAGTCATATTAGCTGGCCTTCCTTGTAGGCGTATGGATATTATTCTGTCACTGACAACATTGTATTTCATGACGGATCTTGAAATGTCTTTTTTGATGATGAATGCAACCCCATTTCTCTTTAGTTTATCATTCCCAGCATAGTAGACCATGATTGTCTGACTCAAAATGGCCTATGCCGGTCCATTTTAGCTCACTGATGCCTAGAATGTCAATGTTTATGCTCTCCATTTCTCTTTTAACAATTTCTAATTTTCCTAGATTCATACTATGTACATTCCATGTTCCAATTATTAATGGATGTTTACAGTTGTTTCTCCTCATTTTGAGTGGTGCCACATCAGCAAGTTGAGCACCCTGGGGCTTTACTTCATTTCCGTCATCACGGGAGACTCTACTTGGAGGAGGCAACTCTTCCCCAGTAGTCTTTTTTGAGTACCTTCCAATCTGGGGGGCTCATTTTCCAGCACTATATCTGACAGTGTTTCTTTGCTATTCATAGGGTTTTCAATGGCTAGTTGTTTCGGGAGTGGTTCACCAGTGCCTCCTCCCTAGTCTTAGTCTGGAAGCTCAGCTGAAACCTGTCCACCATGGGTATTCTTTATTTGTTGTTGTTGTTGTTAGGTGCTGTCGAGTCAGTGTCTGACTTATAGCGACCCTATGTACAACAGGTGAATCAGTATGGTCAGTGCTTCACTGCTATTCACAGGGTTTTCAATGGCTGATTGTTTTGGGGGAGTGGTTTGCCAGGTCCTTCTCCCATTCTTTATTTAGAAAGATAAAAATATTAAGTATTGTTAGCATTATAAGACAAAAGAAATCTGAAGAAATGGCAACAAAATGATTTCTTAAAAATGAATAGTTTAATTTCATTTTTATCTGGAAAAAAATACAAGTTTAAAATAAAAACTAACACTGACATGTCAAGTGTCATTTTTTTATATTATGCTCATTCAAAATGTGAATATGCAGAATATTTATAAATTTCTGGAATCAAAGATTCCTACTGCAGATGAAAAAATGGTTATAAAATGTCAACCTATTAAATATTCCATATTTGCTTTTTGTTTTTATTTGGAATATTTTATAGAAACAGTATAAAATAAGGCAGATTTTTGGAAATTCAACTATAAAATTATAGGAAAAATGGTCAAGTCCTAATTCTTCCTTATGGAGTCACCTGCAAAGCATGCCAGCTGAGTAGCACTGGTTCAGAGCCTGGGTTCTGTACAGAGGAAAGAGCCTTCTCCATTAGTCTGGAATAAGACTCACCAACAAATGCTCTTTCCAATTAGCATCAATCAGGAGTTTTACACAAATGTTTCTATAGTGTAGTAAAAAATGTCATTTTATATTTTAAATTTGCAACATGAAAATAAGTCTGTATACCAAGTCATGCATATGTAATAATAGGAATCATGTAAATTTGGTCATGGCATTTGAAGTTAGCTTTGGCTTTGAAGTATTTTTAAATTCATAGAAAATGAACTAATAAATAAAACTTTAATAATTGATATTAATAATCAACTTCAAAACTTGTTTCATTTGCTACTTAATTTTAGAAAAGTCATTTCCAGCAGTGTTCCAAAGCAAGTGATTGGACCTAGGATGTGAAAAAGTTGCTCAGGATCCGATTGCCATTAGATGTTCTCAAATGCGGAATGTAATTGAGAGAAAGTGTCTGCAGTGAGACAGTTTTTGTCACTGGCAGAATCCATCGATCCCACCTGCAAGGCTCCCCAGACCTGTGGGAACAGGAAGCTGAGCGAAGCCACGGTTCTCAGGTGCTTTCTGCCAGCCCACACCAGGCACACTGTGGCATGGCACGGTGACAACCCCATGTGCATTCACAGCTCTGTGGATGGACGAGGGGACAGTTCTGCCTGACACTGGGAAGACTGAGGAATTCTCCCTGTGCTCAGGAATTCCAATGGCAGGAGGGACAGAGCTTCTGGCCTGTCGGGGCAGTGTCTTGTGCTATTTGGGAGGGGGTCGGAGGCTCTGCACCTTCATCTCATCCAGTTCTTTCCAGTATTTAAAGTTGTTGTCAAGATTCCGCATTAAGTCAGGCAGGTCGACAAAGGCTGGAGAGAGAGACAGGAATAGCCGCCTCGGTGCCTTGGTCTAGGGGTTCAGGCACCCCCCCACCCCGGAATTTATTTTGCTCTTTGCAGTGCTGGGGGTAGAACCCAGGGCCCACCTGAGGCGTGCTTCCATCACTGAGCTCTGCCAGGCCCAGGTTTTCTAGTGCGCATGCATAAAAGAGAGGGCCAAGGAACCAGGCACTCACACAGTGCCAGAGATGGGGAGCCTGAGCGAAGCCAGCCCTGTACTTGGCCTTTGCCCTTGAAGTGATGTCCCTGCCCTGAGGGTGCAGCCCTCCAGGCACAGCCAGCCCAGGGAATCCCAGTGGGACCCTCTTTTCTGATTCTGATAACCTTTCATCTGACAGGCTCTTGGCCCCACCTGAAGGCTGGAAGAGAAAGATCAGACATCTCTTGGGGAAGGCAGCACAAGTGAGGCCTGGAGGGCTGGGGACAGTAGGGGGAAAAGGGCTTGCACAGACATACTGGGGTCTTGAGTCCTAGCCCCTCTACTACTACCTTGTGACCCTGGGTTCTGTACAGAGGAACCTTTCAACTCCCCCTTAACTGGCACAGGATGCCTCCACCTGGGGTGAAGTGTTAATAAGGAGGTGCCCACAAAACCACCAGCCCCCCAGGATGCTTTCTTCCTGTGACCTCTTGAAAGTTTAAGCCCCGAATGTGCTCCAGATTCGCATGCACCACCTGCTATTCAATGCGAAGCTCCTGGTTACTTAGGTTTCTTACCGTCCCACGCATCAAACATGTCCGTGATGAAGTAGTCAATGAAAGAGATCTGAGACTTGGGGATGCTGCAGGTGTTTCTGTCAAAAACCGGCATCACCACAGGCAAGTTCTTCTGCTTCTCCTCATCTGTCTGAAAAGCAGGGCTCCTGTCACATGGCGCTGCCTGCCTGGAGCAGGCCTCCCACAGAGCCGCCGCCCTGGCCAACCAAACCGGATCTGCCACAGACACAGTCGACTCCATGCTGTGGGGCAGGAGGGCACCCCAACCCCATCTGTATGTTTTCAACACATGGATGCTGCCTTGCCAAAGCACCTCGCCTGCCTCAGGTAGGAATCCAGACAGTCTCTGTGACCAGCCCCTCTGCTGCCTCTGCAGTCCGCCATCCTCCCACTCCATGCTGGGGCTCTCCCATGAGGAACCACAGCCCTGCTCATATAAAAGGGCCTAGCGGCTACTGCTCATCTGTAGCTAGAGTGTCTTATTTGAAAAGACTCTGAATAGATCTATAACTAGTAAAAAGATTGAATCAGTAATAAAACCACCCAACAAAGAAAAGCTCAAGACCAGCCAGCTTCCCTAATGAATTAGATGAATTAATACCAGCCCTTTTCAAACTCTTCCAAAAAACTGAAGAGGAGGGAACACTTCCTCATTCACCTCAGGAGGCCAGAACTGCCCTAATAACAAAGCCAAGGACACTAAAAGAAAATAAAATAAAGACCAATATCCTTTGTTAATACTGATGTAAAAATCCTGAACAAAATGTTAGCACAAATTCAGTGTATTAAAAGGACTATGTTTGACGGTTCGAAATTTACTCCTAGAATTCAAGGATGGTTTAGCATATGAAAAGCAATCACTATAATATGCTTTACTAAAAGAATAAAGAAGCTGAGCACAGTGGCACAGGCCTGTAATCCCAGCATTTGGAAAGCAGAGGCAGGAGGATCCCAGTTCAAGGCTAGTCTGGGCTACATAGTGACACTCAGTCTGGAAACAAACAAAACCCCCACAGGATCTTAAATGGTAAATTTTATGTTAAGTAAAGAAAAATCTGATATCTATGTCCTAAAAGTGTCGGTGGCATTTTATACACTAATATATGTAATGAAAATCATATGCAATCATGGGTTATATTTACATTGATTTTTTTTTCTTCATATTTTTCTATGTATTCATATAGTTGCATCCTGTATTCTGAGATTTTCCTCTCCTTCTTTACCCCTCTACATCATTTTCCCTCCCCTTCCCACCTGGTGATCCCCCTCCCCTCTTTTTTCTGATTTGCTTGTGTTTTCCTTTCTTGGATAGGTATGATTGTTCCTTTTTATGTATCTGAATATGTATAATTTTTTTCTTCAAGTTAGAGTTAGCTCCCACACATGAGTGAGAAAATATGGCATTTCTCTTTTTGAGACTGGGTTAATTTGCCACATTTCTATTAACAATTTACACTCAATTTGTCAACTTTTCTAAAGATAGAAACAAAACAAACAGCCCCTGCTAGACGGGGCCTGAGACTGCAATGGAAGGGCACACGGATCTGGGGAGAACTGAGTTAACATCTGTGTATTTTGATAGGTGAAGGTCATAGGCCTCTCGTGCATTCAGCTGTTGAATTTTTCAATGTTTTGGTGGTTTCATTGTGAAGGTCTGGCCATCTATTACTCAATTTATTCCTAATTTTTACTTTTTATTGCTATTGTAAAAACAGGATTATATTTTTAGTTTCATGTTCTGATTGCTGCTAGTATATAAAACACAATCGACTTTTATATATTTAGCTTATGTCCTGTGGCCTTGCTAAATCAAATCTACTTACTAATATGTTAGTAATTGTTTTCTACCTTTGTCAGGGATTTTTACACAACAAAAACATATGAAACTAAGCATGGATATTTTGTTCCTTCTGCCTTTTTTCTTTTGCTTATTGCAGCGGCTAGAAATTCCCATCCAATGTTGAGGTGGTAGGAATGGGCACTCTCACCTTGTTTCCAATCTATGTTGTGGTAGTTGTTCGGGGCAGTGTATTCAGCACTGTGCTGTTGAATACAGTGTTAGCCATGTTGTGTAGATGGTCTTTTATAAGTAATTTCCCCTGTTTCTTGTTTGCTAAGAATTACTATGATGAATGGATGCTGAATTTTGTCATAAGATTTCTCTGCATCTACAGAAATCATCTTAGGACAAATTAATCGAATAATAGAGAAAAACCTATTACAATAATTGGTTTTTCTAGTACTTAAACAACCTTGCACACCTGAGCTCCCTACTTGGTAATGATATATTATCCTCTACACATTACCTAATTAAGAATCTTTGCCTCTATGTTCATGAGGATAATGGGCTGTAGTTTTCTCCTGTATTCTTTGTCAGGTTTGCATAACAGGTACCAAGAAGGACCTCATAAAATGAGTTGAGAAGTGTTCCTACCTTCCCTATGTTCTAATATAATTTGTAAGACTGGCATTATTTATTCCTTAAATGTTTGATAAGATTCCTCAGTTTTCTTTGTGGGACTTTTTTTTTTTTTTTAAATAAAAATGGATTTACTCAGGTTATTTTTTCTCTTATTTTGGTAAATGTAATTTTCAGGGAATTTTTCCATTTGAGTTATCAAAATTTTTGGTATAAAATTCATAATTTTGTATTATGCTTTTAAGGTCTGTAGGATTTACTGTGACAGCTCCTCTCCCATGTCTGACAGTGGTCATCTGTGTTTTCATTTTCTCTTGATTAGTCTTACTGTATTTGCCAATTTTATTAATCTTGGCAAAGAATGAACTTTTGGGTTTTTTTCAGTTGAGTACTGGGCGGGTGGGTGGAACCCAAGGCCTCATGCATACTAACCAAAGGCTCTACCTAGCTGTGTCCTAGCCCCAACATCCCACTCTTTTTTTTTTTTTTTTTTTAAGTCTTGACACAGGGTCTTGCTAAATTTTGCAGGCTGCCTCTTGCCTTGAACTTATGATCCCCCTGCCTCTCAAGCTGCTGGATTACAGGCCTGTGCCACAGTGCCTGGGAAAATTTATTTATAGTGCTAAGGACTGAGCCCAGGACCTTGTGCATGCTACCCAAGTACTCTCCCGCCAAATGAGCCACATCCTCAACCTTACTAGAGTTTTAATTCTTTCTCTCTCTCTTTATTATCTCTTTCCTTCTGCTTACTTTGTCTTTTTCTAGTGTCTTGAGGTGAAAGCTAAGTCACTAATTTTAGGGCTTTCCTTTTTTTCTAAAAATAGAGTAAAACAATAAATCTATCACTGTCTTAATTCCATCCCACAATTGTGATACATTTTTATTATCACTTCTAAATAATCTATTGGTCAAACATAAGAGAAATTATAAAACACTTAGAAGTATGATCTTTACTTTCCAAATATTTTGCTAGATATCTTGTTAATGATTTCTGATGTAATTGTACTATGATCGGAGAACATATTCCATTCTTTTTAAGTCCTTTTAAAATTGCTGCAGTCTTTTTGTGTCCCAGCGTATGCTCTGTCTTGGTGAGCGCATTGTTTGTATTTAAAGACTGCATCCTACAGATGGCATTTGTGGAACACTGCACTCTAAGGAAAGGTGTTCAAACCATCTGTCTTCCTGCAGAACTGACTCTTGTCATTACGAAGTGTCCCACTTTCTCTGGCAATGTCCTTTGTCTTGATATTTGTTTTATCTGAAATAGGGCTATTCCAGCCTTTTTGTGTTTATAATTTGCACGGTGTGTCTTTTCTAGCTGGGTGTGGTGACACATGCCTGTAATATGAACACTCAGGTGGTGGAAGCCAGAGGATGGTGAGTTCAAGGCCATCCTGGGCTCTATCGAGAGATCCTGACTCGAAAACAAAACAAGACCCAAAAAGTAAGTAAAAATACCTCCCATGTGCCATGTCTTTTCTAGACTGCAGGTAGTTGGATTTTTTTAAAACCTAATTTTTCTGTTTCCTCTATCTTTTAAACTTCAGTGATTTTTCCAGAGATTATACTATGTATTGATATTTGACTATACTGAGCTAGATAGTGTTCTAACCCTTCACATAAGCCCATTTACCTTTCCTTATCCTTCATGCATAGCCATGATATGGCTATGTATGTTACATACCCTACAATGAAATGTTAGAACTTTTAATGTGAGAACTTTAGAGAACAAAAAATGCTTTTACGGTTACACAGATAGTTACCATCTTTGGTATTTTTAATCACTTCTTGAAGATTTGAGTTTGCATCTGGAATCATTTCCTGTTGGTTTTAAGAACTTCCTTTAGTATTTCTTATAGATTTACTGGTAATGAATTCTGTCAGTTTTTCCTTACCTGATGTGTTTATTTTGCCCTGATTCTTAGAGGATATTCTCAGTGGATACAGAATTCTGGGTTGACCATTTTCTTCTAATAGCAATTTAAAGATGATGTTTCAGTGTTTTCTGGCCTTCATAATTTTTGACAGGAGTCAGAAACCATGAGAACAATTTTTTTTTGCTACAAACTGTGCTTTTCCTTTTGGTGATTTCAAGAGGTTTTTTTTTTTTTTTTTTTTAAATCTTTGGCTTGTAGAAGTTTGATGATGGCATACTTCACTGGGCTTCCTGAATCTATGTGTATGTCCCTCTACTAAATCTGGAGAAATCTGAGCACTGCAATGTATTTTCTTTCCCAAGAGGATATGAAAGACAGGTGACTCCCTTAATAAATGCTATTAGGAGAAATCTGTCCACCCAAGATTCCATATCTAGCAAAAATACCCTACCAGAATGAGACCCAATAAACATATTCTCAGATGAGGAAAACCAGGCAGAATCATTATCAGGCAACACACACCACAACAAACAATCACCAGGGAGCGGCAGCATCTCACCTGAGAAAAGTACTCTTCCG
The DNA here is from genome assembly GCA_007922755.1 of Pedetes capensis. NCBI lineage: Eukaryota > Metazoa > Chordata > Mammalia > Rodentia > Pedetidae > Pedetes > Pedetes capensis. The sequence continues at coordinate 178,274 of VMDO01000369.1, read as the reverse complement.
AGATGCGCGCGGCCCACTTGATGCAGTACTCCAGGGGCCGGCAGGGGTTGGACACGTCTGCACACTTGATCATTATCCGCTTGATGAGAGCCCGGTTCTCTGGAGTCCTGAGCATACTGCTTATGGCTTCCTGGTCTTTTTCAGTTTCCTGGACCATGAGCAGAATTCAAAGCAGTCAAAATGGGTTCTGTTAGTTGAACTCCTAGCTCTGGCCAGGCTCTGCAGGTTAAGGGTCTCCCAAAATAGAGCACTGAGCTTGGCCCCTTATTTTATAGAGGAGAAAAGCAAGGCCCCGAGAGGCTCCAGCCAGACCTAGGAGTAGAGGACAGGGCTGCAGACAGTGCCTGCCCCTCCCTGGGGTCTAAATCCTTCTCAGCTGCTTTTCCCTTCACTTCCACCACCTCTTTATCCTTGGTGAGAACTCAAAGACTGGTTTAAGCTTTATAACATGAAGAATATGAGCTGAAAAGCAGAGATTTCTGTCAACAGAAAAGCCTGTGGGCCACCAGGCTCCCTGCTTCCCACAGCGCTGGCTAGGGGTTTCTGGGACTAAGCCTTCGGTATAGCCATGTTTTGTCAGACACAGCGATTCTGTTACTGCCTTAACACGTGTGATGTACAAAGGACTCAAGTCATTCTCTTTTAATCTGCAATCAAGACAACCTATAGCAACCTGGAAAGTGCTGTTGCCCATAAAGAGGAAGCCACAGGGCCTCAGAAGTGAAGTGAGTCATCCAGAGGTACCAGACCGGGCTGGGAAACCTTCCCCTCCCATGCTGCCTCCTCCACAAGGAGTGCCCAGGGCTGGAGTCTCAGCCCCTCTGGCTGGGGCCTCTGAAAAGAATCCAGGTTTGAAGAAGGAAGCAGAGTCTTCCCAAGAAGGCAGGCCAGGGGCACAGCTGCCACCAAGATGGGCCAGTGGCTCCTGAGAGCACAGTAGTGCCTCAGCCTCCATGGTCCTGGCACAATTCTGAGTGCCTCAGCCTCCCTTTCTTCAGATCCATCACCACCCTCGGCGTGACCCAGAGACCAGCAGGTCCCTGCTCTGCATCATGGGAGACTGATGCCAGGGATGAGAACCAGGACCAGGACGGACGCCTAGACGAGGAAACCGGGGAGGTGGTGTCCTGTGTCACGGGGCGGAGTGACCACACGGCAAGGCAGAAGCCAGTGTCTTCTCTACATACTACGGAGCGGCCCAGAATGAGGCCGAGAACTCAGATTGGCAGCTTCCACAGCGAGGGCCCCCTGCCGGGCCATGGGGGACTCCAGGCCTCAAATCCAGAAACAAGGGGCCATACCTGTCACGCTTGTGACCCCACACAGGGCCCTTCCCAAGCTGCTCCTGTGAGCACAGCCGCCACCGCCGTGGGGAGGTAATGGCAGGACCCCTGGCAGGTCCCAAGTGGTCCTTGAATGCTCAGGAGGAGGGTGGGACACTTGTGAGGAAAGGTACAGGAAAGGGCCCCTATCTAAATAGTTTTCATGTCTTCTCTTTTTCCTGCCACATTTTTATACTTTAAATACTTTAACCAGTGAGACCCAAATCCATGGCTTCTTGCCAAAACCTTCCTACAGCACATGGATGGTGGTTTCAAGGCATCCTCACAAGAAGCAGAGATGCAGAGAGAAGATGCACAGGGAGGGGTCCGTCTACTCTGGCCAAGAAATGACAGAGATTACTGGAAGCCACCAGAAGCTGTAAGTGGCAAAAAAGGATGCTGCCCTAGAGCCGTTGGGGGGACCACAGAGCCACACACATCTGGATTTCAGGCATCCACCCTCCAGAACACCTGCAGCCGCACCACTGTGGTGGCAGATCTTGGAAGCTAAGCAGGGTCGGGCCTGGTTAGTCCTTGGATGGGAGACTGCCTGGGAACACCAGGTGCTGTAGGCTTGGGAGAAGGACCCGGCAACCCACTCCCAAAAAACACTGAAAACCCTACGAATACCAGAGAAGTACTGACAATAGTTTTGCCTGTTGTATGTAGGGCCGCTATGAATTGGACACTGACTCAATGGCACCTAACAACTACAACAACCCTCCAGTACAAATACATTTCTGTTGTTTAAACTGCCTGGGCTAAGAGCCGGGAGACAAAGCAGATTCAGTGAGCACCCCCCTCCCCACCCCAGGGCTCCCTCACACATCTCAGGGTCTCTAGCCCATCTTCTTCATAACAGGGGTGCGAAGGGTCCTCTCTGAGTCAGTTTCTCTTACCTCATTTTCTTCTAGTGCTGCCAAGGGCTTTTTGATGCTGTTGATAAATTTGTTGACATGTTCAAAGTGTTTTGTCATTTCTGTGGCTAGGACCATGTCGATAATACCCTGGCGCAGTGTACGATATTCATTCCTGTTTCAGACAACAAATGAGAGGCTGCTACAGGTTACTGAACCAGGATATATGTCCCCTGTGGCTACAAGTCTAATGCCACTGGAGGTTGCATTTAAAAGAATACGGATGTCAGGGTAAATACCCATGTCATCAGCAAAGGGAGGCAGGCTTTATAGCTCTGTATCTCGTCACGCGGTTACAGTAAAATGCCTGTAGTTCTTCGAGTAAGACAGGATATAGCAGCAAGAACAAAGACTGTTCTCTCACAACCAGAGTTCTGTGTTCATTAAGAAGGCACCTTGCATGCCAAGCGTGGAGGCCACACTTGTGATTCCAGCACTTGAGGGATAGAGGATCATGAGTTCAAGGCTAGCCTGGGCTACACAGTGAGAGCTTGTCTAAAAACAAACAAAAAGAGAATGTACCCTACATAAAGGTACCTTGCCACCCAACCATTTTAGTGCCTAGAGAACGTTGACAGCAGACCTTCTGATAGCTGAGAAACACCACAGGGAGTATTTGTACCTCTTTCCCTTATTTTAATATTCTTAAAAATTTATTTTTTGAAGAGACAATCCATGTGATTCAAGATTCTGAGATACAAACGAGAATGGACAAAGTTTCTGAGGAACCCTTTTCTGCAGTCTGGACACAACCAAAGCAAGCAGAGTCTTGTAGATTTTCCCAGAGATAAATGTTGTAATACAAACAGATATGAGTAGAATGTGTCTCAAGCCCACCTCTGAAATCCTCAGACATGGCAGAAGGGAGTTTTGTTAAATCAGGATAGCCTTACAAAATCTTGTGTGAAAGTTTCATTAAAAAATTGAAATTAAAGTATGCCTCATGATAATACATAACACTTTTTCTTCTTCAATTGATAAGTCCCCATTATGCACCAGGCACTGGGCTGGACTCCAGGGGCACACTAACAAGCCAAAGCCAGGTGGTACCTGAGACCTGGCAGAGTTTAAGACTCTAATCTGAGCTTGGTGTGGAAGCACATACCTATAATCCCAGCACTCAGGAGGCTGAGGCAGAAGGATTGTGAATTTGAAGCCAGCCTGGCTACACAGAGAAACCCTGTCTCAACACACTCACATAAATCAGGTATTAAACAAAAATGATCTTTTGTGGTTCTGGGAATGGACCCCAAGGCCTTGTGCATGCTAGGCAAGCACTGTACCACTGAGCTACACCTTCAGCCCCCAAACGGGGAACTTTTAAAATATTAATTTAAAAAAGTATGACACATACTAAGGCAGCACTCAGGAGTGAATAATTAGGAGGGTTTAACTTAGAGTGGAGATCATTCCCCAAAGGAGCCACCTATACAGAGATGAGGGCAGAGGACGTGTGCCGGGCAGGCACAGCTGGCTGCTCCTCTGGTCTCTAAGCACTCAAGGCATCAGCTTTGCGCTCTGTCTTCCTGAAATGTCAATCCAAAAAGGACTGGCCTTTGAAAGCACACTAAGTGAGAGAAGACAGATGGAGACAATGCCGCACATACTTCCTCTCAGGTCAAGTATCTGAACCTACCAAATCAGAGACAGGCATGGACTGAGAGTGGACTGGCGCTTGTCCCTGACCAGGAGAGCTGGAGGGGTGGAGGGGCTGCTTGTCAGTCTGAGGTTTTAGTGGGGATAATAAAAACGTTCTCAAATGGATGGTGGTCATGGTTGCTTGCCTGTGACTGTGCTAAACGTCACGGGACCCTCTGGCCCCTCCATTGCACTTACCGCTCCACGTTTCTAAAGATGTTGCATTTATCATCTCCAATGGTCAGTTGGAAGGCCAAGGCCGCATGGTGGCTCTCCAGCACCGCAGTGTCATTGTACAGAAGGGCCAGCTCACTCCCCGCATTGCACAGGAAGGCGTTAGTTCTCCCAGGGTGATCCACGTCATGAATGGTGGCCGCAATGAGGGCAGCAACCTCATCCACCCGATTCAAAGTTTCCTGAAAACAAGAGATCTTTTAAAACCAGAGGATGACACTGAGGCAAGGAAGCTCCTGGGTAGCTTTCTCTGCCCTGTTACTAAGGTGAGACTTTCTCTGAGTTCTGAGGGAAGCACACTGTGAGCAAACCCCACTATCCTATCACCACTCTGAAGCAGTTACCGCTCTGCATGTTCATTAAGGAACAGTCTCTGATTCTCAGTCTCCTGCAAGTTAAGGACTCACTAAAACAGAGTCCTCACCAGACAAGAGGCACCTCCTCAGCAGGCCTTCTCCAAACTCCTTGCAAAACCAGACCCTTATCCTGAGATTCTGACTTAGACCAACACAAACTAACAGTGCTAAACAAGAGAGAAGTAATTTTTTAAAATATGCATCACTTATATGAGTTGGTGATTGGTCTGGTTTTCTCCCCCCTTTCAGTGTCAGGAGCTTGTGAATTTGAAAACATGATCAAGAAATTTTTCATCTTTTTCAAGGCTCTGAAAATGTATGTGTTACATGGAAAAATTCCTTAAGGGGCTGAACACTCACCTGTCCATTTAGGTCAGGAGCCAACTTTCCATTGATCTTCATGTCTGTTTTTAATACTAGTACCCAGCTGTTTTTGCCACTGTGGCCCTGCGGTATAGTTTGAAGTGAGGTACGGTGATGCCTCCTGCACTGCTTTTGCTACTTAGGATTATTCTGGCTATACAAGGTCTTTTGTATGAATTTTAGGGTTATTAATTTTAGGATTGTTTTTCTATTTCAGTGAAATATATCACTAGAATTTTTGATGGAGATTGTATTGAATCTATAGATTACTTTTGGTAGTACAGCAATTTTCACAAGGTTAGTTCTTCTGATCCATGAACAAGGGAAGTCTTCCCATCTTCTAGTGTCTTCTTCAATTTTGTTAATGTTTTCAAGTTTGCATTGCAGAGGTGTTAAGGGACTTTAGTTAGATTAATTCCTAGGTGGTTTTCTGATGGACTGTTGTGAATTGGAGCGCCATTTTGATTTCTTTCTCCTCCTCTTCCTTTATGGTATACAGAAATGCTACTGATTTTTGAGTGTTAATTTTGTGTGCTGCTACTTTGCTGAAGGAGCTAATGAACTCAGAGTTTTCAGGGTTCTTTAAGTATAGGAACATATCATCTGTAAATAAGGATAATTTAACCTCTTCATTCCCTATTTATATCTCTTTTATTTCTTTCTCTTGCCTGATTGCTCTGGCTAGGATTTTAGTTACTACATATCTGTCTTTTTGCAGTACTAGGGGTTCAACCCAGAGCCTCGTGCTTGCATACTTTGCAAGTGCTGTAACACTGAGCTGTACCCTCAACCCATTTTTTCACTTTTTATTTTGGGACAAGGTCTTGCTAAATTATGCAGACTGCCTCCCAAGTCACTGGGATTACAGGCCTGAGGCACTGTACCCAGCTTTTCAGTCACTATATTGAATAAAAGAGGAGAGCGTGGATATCCTTGTCTTGTTCCTAATCTTAAAGGGAATGCTTTTACTTTATTCCCATTTAGTATAATGTTGGCTACAGGATTGTTGTATATGGCCTTTATACTGTGTTGGTATCAAACTCAAGGTCTTATACATGGCACACGTTGGCAAGCACTGTACCACTGAGCCACATCCCTAGCTCCCATGTTCTTTCTCTTTAAGAAATGAAAAAATTGAAAACATATATTTTAGTTTAAATATATCACTGGCTTCATTCTATAGGTTTTGATAGAAAGGTTTCTTGTTTTGCTTTCTAAGTAATCTCATTTTTGGTTGTCTTCACTGATCTAACAATTACTCATTTTTTTCTCATTTGTAGCTAACATTTTTAATTTAACTTATTAAATTCTAGTTCTGTTGTGGCTAGAAAATATAGCCTATAAAGATTTTAAGTTTATTAAGACATTATGTCATAGTATAAGACCATATTCGGTAGTATTTTACAGATACTTGAAAAGAAGTCATGTAGCTAATAATCAACTTTATTTGTTAATTTGACTTAAAATTCAATAATTTTAACATTAAATGGCTGAATTGTACAGTATGTGAGCGGTATTTCGATAAGAACTTTAAATATCATCATGAGCTTTAAATATCATCATGAGCTAGCTCTGTATTTATACATTATTTATAGAGTAGTTCAATCCAACGAACTACAGCAAAACTTGGGTGGTCTTCATATATCAAGCCATTGGACTCAGCCATCTCTCCCTTGCCGTTGTTTTTGTAATTTACAAGAAAGTCCTCTCTCTGGACTCTTATTTCAGTTATAGTCTTAATCTTTATCTTCTTTAAAACAAACAAAGAAAGCAGAGAAGAAATGGGCTGGAGGTGTAGCTCAGTGGTAGAGTGCTTACCTAGCACTTGCGAGGCCCTGGGTTCAACCCCTGGCTCCACAGAAAAACTGGAGCTGGTGGGGAGGGAATGGGGAACTGGCATGAAAGACCCAGCTTTGAGGCGGCCTGGCCTTCAGGGAGAGGCATCAACGCTTGCTCCTTTCCTCCATGTGTCAGAAGATTCCTTCACTTTGTCCTCTCCCACAGAGGAGTCCCATATCACATGGGATGAAATGTGCGCAGGAGGCCCTGGTCCTGCGTGGCTGCAGAGACTTCAGGTACAGATGTGATTTGCATGGCCCAAATGTGGCTGGGGTGGCTGGGGCACAGGGAGGGAAACTGACAGAGGAGTTTGCCTGAGGTGAGTATGTGGAGCTGGGAGTGCCCAGCCAAGGAGGCTGAAAGTCTAATCCACACTGCTCCTGGAAAAGAACAGGTGGACAGCAATGTGAGCGAGCTTCAGAAGGGACAAGGAGGCAGGAGAACTGAGGGGGGGGGGGGCCTCCTTGGGAAAGCAGCAGCACCAGGAAGACATAAACTGAGAGCATTTAAGGGCGACAGTAGGCAAGCCAGAAGGCATGGGGCCAAGGCACAGAAAGCAGCAAGGATGACCCAGGTATCTGCTTGGATGATGGACAACCCTGGCAGGCGCGGTGCCCCAGTTCCCTGGATGAATGTGCCTGTCGGCTCAGTGAGACCCCTGGAAGAACAGCCCTGCCCTGTTCTTGCCAGCTGCCCCCATGGAGGCAATCTTCAGCTGAGAGGAGTCCCCGTCCCCAGAGCAACAGCATGGCTCCTGCCTTTGTGTGCCAGGCTGCACAGTGTGGGGACTGCTCTCCAGTAGTCACAGTGCCTGTGATTTGGTGGAGGCAAAACCACTACCCTCTCCCCGCTGCTGCCGCTGCCCGACAGGGAACACAGATGCGTGCTCACCTTTATCCTCTCCCTGGAGAGAAAATAGGCCGTGGCGTGAAGCACGTCAGCAGAATGTGTAGAATTGTGGTAGGGGTTGGACGAATGATAATTGGCTTCAATAATTTGTAACCAGGACCTCAGCGTTGACTCAGAGCAGTTTAAGAATTCACAGATTCCAAAGCGAGCAAATGTTTTGAGACCAAGATAAATCAACGGCCTGCAGAGAAAACACATCCATAATATTAAAGCAAAGAAACAGGCAGTTCTTAGCCCTGAAGAGATTCAGACCCAACCAGCAAATCCAAGCTAGGCTGCAGCATGGTCAGGGCAACCAGAGGCCCTGGGGCCGTAGTGGCCTTTGCACCACCCCTTCCCTCCAGGGGACCTAGATACATGGTGAGAAGTGGCTCACCAAGGCTGCTCTGGCCTCTGGAGGGGCTCCCCCTTTGCAGGGGTGAAGTTTCTTACTCTGCCCTTCCCGATTCAGATTCCTGCTTGTACTAGTGGATTCCTCAAAATAATCGCTCTTCTAGGCTGAACGCATGCATCTGGAACCCTGCCCTCTCCCTTGGACTGCCCGGACCTGTTATTGGCCAGATGTCCCAACTTAAAGGAGGTAACATCTGCAGAGAACTGCACAGGACCCAGGCACATGTCAGGTGATCAGGTACCTCGACAATCTGGAGGTGGGTGCTGCAGCCTGAGGGGTGTCTCCTGAGAAGGTGACCAGCTAGCCAGCAAGTCAGGCCCTTCCATAAGAAGTCACCTTGATCCAAAAGCCAGCCTTTGGTTTAGAATGGCAAGCAATGGCCCTGCGGAGGCACTGTCAGGGCTTACCCTGGCCGGTCTGGGCCTGGCACATGGATGTAACACTCCTCGTGTGTAAACCAGGTGCTCGGGGACTCGTCTGCCACCAAGTGTCCTTTCTCCCCTACTTGGCTGAGCTAGGGTACAGGAAGTCAGAATGTGCCAGGCGGGCTCACAGGCAGCTCAGCTCCCAGACTGGGGTGGGACGTGGGGAGCCTTCTGCAGCCCTAGCCATATCAGAGGCAGACACCCCACTGTCTGCCAGGCCCCTCTTTGGACAACGGCTCCCTCTCCTGCGTCCACTCCACATCACACCAAGATGGGGACTGCTGGGGTGTGTGTGTCCCCATGCCTGTCATCCACATGGCAGCCGAGACCTGAGGGCAGCTCGCATCCAGTACTGTAATGGATTTTGGCCTTAGGCTCTGAGGGGTTGCTCTCTGCTGTCACTTCAACAGAATGCCACCTACAGGAGAAGCCAGTCTCTGTTTCACAGGAGAAAATCAGTGACATTTGGAGGCGTGAAGCAACTTGTTTTATGCTTTCCAAAAATTTGCCATCTCCACTGTAGCCAGGCACACTTGGGCTCTGGTGACCCGGGGCCCCCTCCTCTGCCTCCCTCTCGGCCCAGGAATGCCTCTGCACACAATCCACGCTCCCTGGGTGGAGTCCCCTGTGCAGGCCCTGGAAACCCAGCTCCCCAGAGCCTCACCTTTTCTGGGTGGCAGCCTCCAGCTCAAAAATATCAAAGTCCCAGTATTCCTCGTTCTCCATGGCCTGAGCTATCCGCGGAGGGACATCGTTAAGGGACATGGGAATGATCACACTGCTTGAAACTGGCTGAGGGCCTGCAAAGGGATGTCATTGGAGAGCAAAACTAAAGCATTACCGGGTTTGTAGAGACTTTATGACAGACCAAGAAACTTCTTATTGATGAGAAAAATCATTTTCCTCATTGAACCCTGACTACAGTATATATTGTTGTAGGCTTGGGAGAAGGACCCAGCAACCCACTCTCCAAAACAATCCACCATTGAAAACCCCATGAACATCAGAGAAGCACTGACAATAGTGTTTCGCCTGTTGTACATAGTGTTGCTTTGAGTCGGATACTGATTTGATGGCACTTAACAACATTGAACCCTGACTTATAGTGACCCAGAAATTAAAAACGAAAAACTTACTTTTTGTTGAAAGAACATATTCATTCCCTGATAATCTTCGTAAACCATCCTGACAAAAACCAAGGGAACAAGAAAGAGAAAAGTCACAGATATTCTCTCCTCCTTGGAAACTCCAGGTGGTCAGCCCCATACGACAATCCAGAACCCGACAGTCCCCTGGAAGGCAACCCTGGGCAGCAGGGGTCCACCCGGTGACCACCTGTGTGGTTAAACCTAGAATTCAGTCACTTGTTAGGTAGCTTGGCAGCCTGATGCTGGCCTGGCTTGGCCCTGTTGGAGCCTAGGCTGAGGCAGGGTCAGCCCCAGGGAGGTGACCTCTAAAGGGTCCCAAAACCCAGCTGCCTCAACTTCCTTGCCTTCTCAGTGACCTTGATATCCCCTGCTGACTGCCCTGGGTCGCACCTCCCTGCTCCTCCACTTACCTGCCCCGCTCTCCTCCTGTGCACCCCTGCAGCTAGAGGTCATCACTGGCAACCACTCTACTGCCTAAAACCTTTACAAAATCAAGTGACTATAGAAAGTAGGAACTGGGAGGGAGATGAATTTTACTTCTGACAGAGAGCAAAGGGCTGGCCTGTGTTCCCCTGGAAGAGCTCTATTCTACATAAGCTGGAGGTGGCGTCCAAGACCCTCAAGAGTGCACACAGCAACCCAGGCCTAAGGCCTCTCCTATGTCAGCCAGATGTGAATGGGATGTTCTGGAGGAGAAACCATGTCTCGCCCCCGGTGCCCTTTTGAAGTAACAGTCTAAGCATCTTTTATTTGCATTTCTGCAGTGCTAGGGATGGAACACATGGCCTCGTGCATAGCAGGCAAGTGCTCTACCACTGGGGGACACCCCCAGACTTTGCAACATTCAGTGTGTGTTTTTTCCTGCACACTTTTAAAAAATCTTTAATTCAACTAAAAAAGGTGTGTGTGTGTGTGTGTATGACAGAGAAACACAAACAAGTCTCACTATGTATCCCAGGCTGGTCCTGAACTCCCAATCCTCCTGCCTCTACCTCCTGAGTGCTGGGATTACAGGCATGAGCCCGTGTCTGGCTAAAAAAGTTTTATTTAAATAAATGACTCACATGATACTAAGCAAAGAGCTGGGTGCTGTGGCACATGGCTGAAATCCCAGGAACTCAGGAGACAGAGAAGGAAGGATCACAGGTTTGAGGCCAGCCTGTGTACCTTAGTGAGACCCTGTCTCGAGACAGAAAAAAAAATGGGCTCTGAGTGTGCAGCTCAGTAATAGAGTGAAGTAGGTGCATGGCCCTGACAGCAAGAAAAAGAAAAAAGAGGCTAAGCAACATTGTAGAATTACAACAGCAGACAGTTTAGAACTTGATTCCCCGCTCCCTGCTTCCAGCAGATGCTTCCCTGGGAGATGAGTAGCATGCGTTGACAGCACAACCAAACCCAGACAATAGAGGGATTTGGGACCTGACTGATATCCTTTGTGCCCTTCCATAAAGCTGTTCAAATAACATCTGAGAAAACAACAGTCAGGCTCTCACCAGCAGCCTGCTGAAATAAACTTACAGACATTAGGCCCCCAACAAGGTCAGTGGCATGCGGATCATCGTCCTTAGCACCAAACTGTGGTGAATATAATTCAGTGGTTCTCAGAATTTCTAGTACGCTGTCCAAGGCTGTTGTCACAGACATGGGACTACTTTCCTGGGCAGCACTGATAATATTGGTTATCTACGTTAGGGAAAGAAAAGATCCGAGTGTCATAATCTTAAAAGCAACGGGGGAGCAGCCAAGAGTCAACCTGGAAACTTAGTCATGCGCAACACTAACTGAACACCCTCCTTTGGGAGGAGGAGGCCCCTTACAACTAGGAGAGCCCCTATTGTTGCAGGTCCCTGTTTCTCGCCAGGCAAACAATCCACGGGCGCATGAGGGGCTTGAGTGCTGGGGGCGGGGGCGCCTGCCGCCAGCTGCGTCACCTTGGTGATGGGCGCCTCGATCGTCATGGAATGTATCCGGGCCACAGAGGAGTGCCGACGCTGGCTGGAAACTGGGGAGAAAGGACGGAGAAATCAGGGTCTGCGCTGCCCTCAGCACCTGGGCTGATGGCTCATGCTCCAAGCCCTCCCTGCCTCCTGGCCTCACTGTGCTCCACTGCACAATGAAGGCACAGAGTCAGTGGCACAGCTGCTGAGCTGCCTTCCTGCCCTGGGATTCTGCATAACCAACTCTGCTTCCTTCAGTTCTAGGCACCACGAGGCACATGTGTCCCCATGGACTGAACTTCTGATGTCATAGGCCAGAGAGAAAACAATCTCGTAACTCAAGGCCAAACAGCCTCTTTTTGTGTCTGTAACAATCAGGCTCTGTAGTTATTCTGCTCGCTTCTCTCTGTGAGTATGAAGGTTCTGGAAGACAATGCCACACAGGCTCACTGTTTCATACATGGTTGGAGAAATAAAGGCAACTCACCATTAACTGAAATACAGAATTTCTGTATTTTAAGTTTTTGAAGGTCTCCTCTGGTGCTTTCCAGTTATGCTTAATTTAGGCCGACTAGTTAAATACCTTCCCTAAGGCAGGCAGCAATTCTTAGGCTAGGAAGTTAGTTATATTTCTGGAGCTCCTGGGAAGACATGGCTCCTTTGGGTTGGGAGAAGCTGGGGCAATGCATTGGCAGGGAAAGAACGTCATGGTTCTGTGAATCTATGAAGTCCCCACCTTCAGGTCAAATGCTGCTGACCAAAGACCTTCCAAGACCAGAGACTGTTCCAAAGGCTCATGGGTCAGCCTTCCTTTACCAGGGAAGAAACTGAGGCCAAGGAGAGATACTGTCTAAGATGAACCAGGATGGGGAAGGGTCAAATGCTCAAATTTTGGGGGACCAACAAAGCTTCTTAAATCTAATTTTGGTGACTAGCACATGGTTGCCAGTTTTCCACTTTACGTAACAGTCATTAAACCAAAATAACTATTTTATCACTGTCATAAAAGGACTTGTTCTCATTTAAAAATATAACGAGAGTGACATTTGCTTATAAAAATCAAATGATAGTGTTCTATTGTACACTAAGGTCACTATAAAGCTACAATGTCGTGAAAATAGCCAAGACAGAGCTTTAAGTGCTTTCATCACGCACACACAAAGATGGGAACATGAAGTGGTACATTTGCTAATGAGCTCAATTTAGTCGTTCCACAATGTATATGGATTTAAAAATATCATATTGTAAGTATACAATTTTTATTTGTCAACCAAAAGAAATGTGTATTTTAAAAATAATTAGAAGCCAGGTGTACAGACACACACATATATCCCAGCACTTAGGAGATGGATGCAAGAGGATTGCAAGTTTAAGACTAGCCTGGGCAAGACACTGTCTCAAAACAATAAAAACCCAAAACAAAACACAGCAATAAATAAATAAATAAATAAATAAATAAATAAAATACATAAAAAAAATGAAGCTGGGCTTGGTGGTACATACCTGCAATCCCAGTGACTTGGGAAGCTGAGGCAGGAGGATCGCAAGTTCAAGACAGAAGCCTGCATAACTTAGCAAGACCCTGTCTCTAAATAAAAAATAAAAAATGGACTAAGGGTGCAGCTTGGTAGTAGAGCACTTGCAAAGTACGTATAAGGCCCTGGGTTCAATCCCCCAGGACTGCAAACAAAAAAATCAAACATAGTGTAAATGCAATATGGTAAGAAAAAGAAATCTTAGATAAAGATTATTATATGTATGCCGAGAATCCCAAACAATATATAAGTGTGCTATTCTACTTACAGTTAATAAGTAAGTTTATCAAAGCTGAGTACAAGATCAATACACAAAAATCCATTGTATTTCTGTATACTAGCAATAAATAAGTAAACAAGCCATTGCACCCTAGTATCCAATCCCGCCTGATCTCAGAAGCTAAGCAGGGTGGGTCTGGTTAGTCCTTGGATGGGAGACCACCTGGGAAAATGCAGCTAGGGAGAAAGATCTGGCAATCCACTCTCGAAACATTCTGCCATTGAAAACCCTACAAATAGCAGAGAAGCACTGACAATAGTGCCAGGCATGGCACAGTGTCAGGGAGTGTTTTCTTCTGTTGTATGTAAGGTTACTGAGAGTTGGACCTGACTCAATGCCACCTAATAATAACAAAGCAACAAACAATTGGAAATTGAAATTAAAAAACACCATTAAAAGAACATCAAAAGTCGCCAATATCTAAGAATAAATCTAACAAAAGATGTGTAAGATTTGTACAATGAAGATCCAAAACATTGCTGAGAGAAAATGAAGAAAAACTAAATAAATGGAGAGAGAGTATGTTCACAGTTTGAAAGAGTCACTGTTATTGAGATTTCAATTTTCCTAAAATTAATCTTTAGATTCAAGGCACTCCAAAAGAAAAAAATACCCAAGTGTGTATGTGTGTGTGCATATGTAAATTAATAAGCTGATTCTCAGTGTTATGTGGAAATGCAAAGAACCCAGAATAGCCAAGAGACTGAAGAACAACAATCATACTGCCAGATAGAAGACCTACCATAGAGCTACAGTGACAGATTATATATGAGCTGAGATAAACTGAATGATGGTACAGAGCACTGTCCAGAAACAGATCACGCAGCATATTCAGTCACCTCATTTACAGTAATGGTGTTACTGCAAAAGATGGTTTTTCAATATGATGATGATCAACTGGATTTCCATGAGAGAAGGAGATAGGACTTCACCCTTGATCTCTACCCTTGTCAGATATAAAAATTAATTTGAAATGGACCACAATCCTTATGTGGAAGATAAATTAAGACTTATAGAAGAAAATATGGGATAGTATCTTTATGACCTTGGGATAGAGAAAGATTTAAGCAGGATGCCAAAACCATTTGTCATAATTGTTAGCACCGATAAAATGAACTTCATTAAAATTAAGGACCTTTGTTCTTCAAAAGACACCACTAAGAAAGCAAAGGATAATCCACAGACTAGGCAAATGTGTGATACATATATCCAGTAGGTGACCTGTATCTCATATATAAAAAAATTTTGTATAAATCAACAAGAAAAAGATAACCTAGTTATAAAAATGGGCGAACATCTTAACAGTGCTTCACAAAAAGGATCTTTCAATGGCCAAAAGACACATGTAAAGGTGCTCAACCTCATCAGTCATAAGAAAAATTAAAACTGAAATGATGGGAATGGTCAAAATTTAACCTGCTGGTATTTTCATAGATTAGCAATGGCGAGTAACAACCTACTCTAGTACAACGTACTCTAGTACAACCTACTCTAGTGAACGGTTTGCCCTCTACTCCTGGGTAGGAGATGAGCACATATGTCCAACAAAAACGATATAGAAACTATAAAAACCTGATAGCTTTACTCTTAAAGGTCTCACAGTGGAAACAACACAAATGTCTATCGATAAGCAAGCAGACAGATAAATTATGATATACACAGGGGGTTACTACTGAGAAATACACCGAATGAACTGTTGGTATGTTTACTGCATGTGCAAATTTCAAAAATATCAAAATGAGTAAAAGAATTTTGACACAGAAGAGTGCAGAAGATATGATCCCAATTCCATGAGGTGCCAGCAGAGGCCAAATCAGGGTGCTGGAGATCAGTGGGTACCTCCATGTGGGAAAGGTATGAATGTGGGCCGATGTTCCATGGCTATTGTGAGTGGTGGTTACATGAGTGTACAAAATTGTTAAGCCCATTGAACTGAACATCTCATACCTGAATTTCATTGTATGTAAATTATAACTCAATTTAAAAATGATTTTAAAAGCAACAAAAGAAAATGTTTATTAAAAACAGAGAAATCCAAAGGATAAATGGAAGATCCAGTGCGGAGACTGTTCTGGGTAGCAGTGGCCCCACCCCTGTTCTGCATGGCCCCAGGACACAGGGGATCATGGGAATGTAATGGAGATGAGGATGGCGGCTAACACTAACTGAACCTCTACCTCTTCCAGGCCCCTGCACACTCAAACTGCACATGATCCTCTGGATGGCCCAGCTACCTGTCTTCCAGATGCGGCAACAAAAGCATGGATATCTACTGTCAAGAGTGCACAGGGACTAGATGAAGCTGGGACTTGTACCAAGGTCACTGACGCTGAAGCCCATGCACCACCCCACCTTCCCCTTGCAGCTAGACTTTCTGGTGCAAGGCACATGCGAGGGTCCCACCCTTCCCATGTGAAGTCCACAGTGACCAGGAGGAGAGGCTAACAGGGACAATCAGGCCCCTTGCATTCAAGGCCCACCTGGTCCCATCTTCTTCTCCAGTCTTTATCACTCACCATCACTTGTTCGAGAGGCAATAGTTCTGACATCCAGTGAACCTTTCCTCTTGTCTTTATATTTGCCTGTCTGATTATCTGTGGAAACAATGAAAATATAAATGATCTCTTCACAGAGATGTTAACATATTAGCAAAGGAAATAAAGTTAATTTTTTTAAACTTAAATTTAAGAACTAGACCACCACTTAAGATGCCACAAAAATCAGCACAGCACAGCACAGCACACAGAAGCACATACTACAAAATAAGTTTTGAGGGGGTTGCATTTCTCAAAACATCCCACTGGACGCCACCCATAGCTGCGAGCTGTGTTACAGAGTACTAAGACATAAGGTGACAACTGGCAAAAATGGCCTTGGGCCAAGTTCTGTTACAATTGCATATATTTAAATAAAATAGTGGGACATTTTTGATCCCCATTTTACCCTTGCCCCAAAGGAGAAAGGTCTTATTTTTTCAACCACAACCCGGGGGCAGGGCACTCAGCTTTCCCAGTGTAGTGTGGGGAACCTGGTTTGTGGTGCATCCAAAGACAGCTGACCTTTCTCCCACCAACCCCCCTTCTCAGGGCAGGGCACCACTGCTCTCTTAGGCTCCAAACGGGGGCTACCTGACCCCTCTCAAGGCTTGAACGCTGTGCTAACCAGTGACAAGGCAGGTTTGGCCTGCCTCCCCTCCACATTCTGTGGATCTGCTGGTGCAGTGGTGCTGGGGGCTTTGTGGCAGCACCTGGGATCCCAATCCCCCGGGGAGGAGCACAGGAACCAACCTGCGCTGAGCACAGTGGGGCAGGCGTCTGGCTCCACCCTGCCCATGACCCTGCCTGGCTGTCTCCACCAGCACCTTTCTTCCCTGGCCCACGGCAGGGTGCCAGGGCAGGCCTGAGTGCTCCTTCCCTGCCATCAAGAAGCTTCTTCACCTGCTCTTTGCCTCCCGCCCAGCGTAAGGGAGACCATCTTCTCTGCGTGCAGGAATGGTGAGCTTGCTGAGGTCACTGATGACCTTGCTGCTAACTCAAGGTTGCGATTCTGTTCTTACCTGACCAGACTCAACTGATCTCTCCTTCCAGACCCTCCCTGTCTGCAGAATCCATGCTCTCCTGGGTTTCCTTTCACCTCTGCTATTCCCTCCTCCCTCCTCTTCCCCAACCCCCAGTGTTTCCAGAGGTTGGTTTCTAAAGGTTCCACCCTTCGCTCTTCTCAGTCAACACAATGTCCTTTGAAGACCTTGCTTTTTACTCCAGCTCTAATCCTGCACAGCCATCTCTCCCCAGGCTTTTCTGCTGAGCTCCAGACTTACATCCTCATGGTCCTGGCCACCCCTTTGGATACGCTCAGGCACTGCCAGTGAACTCGCTATCCAGTGAACTTAGTTTTTCCAAATCTGCTCTTTATCCCAGGTTGCTGTACAGCATCTACCTTTTTGCTTAAGGCAGAGACACGTCAACCATGCCTCCCCACCCCCTTCTTCTCTTCCTCAACTAACTGGTCAGCCGAGTCCATGGATTCCACCCCCTAGATGCCTCTTTCATGCACCTGCTCTGTCCCTGTCCTACCTCAACCACTCATCATACAAATCTCCTCCAATGGACTCCCAGCCCCCACCCTCATCCCACATAGGCAGCCATTCGAGCCTTCCAAACGAACATCTCCCCCAGTCTCTCCCAACCACCACACGCCAGTCTGGGGCAAGCCTCAAAGTCGTCAGTGTGGCGCCTGCTGTCCTCTCTAGTCCTCACGAAGCCATCATGATGCATTAGTTCGCCTCCCGAGTCACTAGGCCTCGGTACAAACTGCTTCCTTGGGACGGCGCCTCTCCCGTGCTGCCCCTGTGCCCAGTTAACTCCGATCCTCTCTGAAGATGCAGATCACGTGCCACAAGCTTTGGGAACCCTCCCGAGTGTCTCCCTGCCCCCAGCAGTGCAGTGACAGCCTATGGTACCAGCTGCCTGAGGCAGGGCAGTAGACACAGGTGCCCCCCTCGCCCTGCCTGATCTTACGGACTGTGAAGCTGCCTTTATCGCAACTCTGCGACTGCCCTGCCCCAAATCCTCCATGTCTCAGAAGAATAACCCCCTGGAACCCCGGAGAGCGTTGGTGTGCCCCCAGCAGCCCACTTCTCACCCCTTGCTGGCCTCTATCACACTTGCTACGTGGGCACAACTGCTTGGCCTGTGTGTCCAGAGCAGCACCACCTTGCTCCTCCAGGCTGTGACGGGCACAGCCGGCTCTGGATGCTCAGCCTGCCACGCTGTTCCTCTCGGCCCCCTCAGTCCCCAGCGTTGCTCCTATCTTGGGCTTTGTGAGGACTGCTGTCCACAGAGATGTCTAAGGCTCCCTCACTCTGCTCCCTGTGACCCTGGCAGTGTCCATTCACAGGGCGCCTCCCCTCTGTCAGGCCCTAGGACTGGGGCTGCAGTGTGAGCCCTGACCATCCCTCAAAGGCTGTGTGTTAAAGGCTTGGTCCCCAGGGTGGCTCCATGAGGAGGTGGTGGAGCCTTTAAGAGATGGGACCTGGTGGGAGGCCTTCAGGTCCCTGGAGGTGGGGCCTTGAGGACCAGTGAGACCTGGCCCCTTCCCCTTCTCCTGTGCTCCCAGGCCAAGCAGTGGGTGTGGTCTGCCATACGCTCCGCACGGATGC
Source organism: Pedetes capensis (assembly GCA_007922755.1). Taxonomy (NCBI): domain Eukaryota; kingdom Metazoa; phylum Chordata; class Mammalia; order Rodentia; family Pedetidae; genus Pedetes; species Pedetes capensis. The sequence goes on along the minus strand of VMDO01000369.1, from coordinate 159,819 downwards.
TGCCTATGCCTGACTTCTGCCCGAGCAGTGAGCTCTGCGTCCTGTCCCTGGGCTCCTCCCTGCCCATCCCTTGCCAGCGCCGTTCATACAGCCAGGGTTCCCTGCCTCTTCAGGGGAGCTGCATGAGGCCCCGCTGTGCCTGTCTTTGAATGCCATGAGGCATCTCCATGGAACGTCCCAGGCCCTGGAGAGGGAACGAGTTCGAATCAGGGCCTTGTATCCTCTCCCTGCTTAGACTGACGTTCTCACCATTTACATCAGCGTTACTCTGGGGCCAGGCTGGAAGTCTCGCTTTCCCTCAAGTCTTCCCTCCCTGCCAAAGGACACAGCTCCCAAGGCCTCCTGATCATCCCCAAGGAGCCCCTCCACCCAGTCTCCACTGCTCTTTATCCTCAGCCTTGGCACCATTACTGACGCTAAGAACTGACCCTTTTCAATTACCTGTCTATAAAGTCTCCCTTGGCCTTCCTCTGCCGGCAGTGTGACGCCTAACTGGCTGGCCCTTCAGCTGCCCCCTCAAGCTTCTGTGTAAGCTGCTCCTCCCACCTTGTCCCCTGGCTGACCCCTACTTCTCTTCCAGACACCTGTTCAACCACCTTCATGACCGGAAGTGCCCCCAGCATCTTCTGCTGTGGTAGTACAAAGTACAGTGTGTTCAGATCATTGCCAGCTCCCACCAGACATGAACTTCAGGCTCCTCTCTGTCTCTCTAAAGCTAGAACAATCTGTAGCCACAGCACCCTAGCATCTGATAGCACCTGATCTCGGAAACTAAGCAGGGTCGGCCTGGTTAGTCCTCGGATGGGAGGCCACCAGGGACTTGGCAATCCACTCCTGAAACAATCGGCCATTGAAAACCCTATGAATAGCAGAGAAGCACTGACAATAGTGCTGGGCATGGCACAGTGTTGGGGAGTGTTTCGTTCTTTGTACACAGGGTCACTGAACTGGACCTGACTCGACAGCACCTAACAATAACAAAGCCAGAACAGTCAAACTTTATACAGAACGGACCACTGTCACTACAAGCATTTGATGTCTTTAGTGAGACACAGTGTCATGTGAAAACAACATGCAGGCCAGGAAAAGGGGGACATGTGCTGGAGCTTTGCTACTTTTCTGGATGCCCAGCCTCAGAACCTCCCCTCCCACATTCAGGGAGTTCTAGGGCCTCCCACGACAGAAGGAAAGAGGCTGGAGCCTCCCTTGCTCCACACCCAGGCACCATGGAGCAGCAGGTGACCCAGGCAGACAAATGAGTGCCTTCTCCCCATGTCCACACTAGAGCAAGTGAGGCAGGAAGCAAGAGTATGAAGAGGCCTTTCTGCCCATGGTAGGGGCAGCAGAACCTGTCCCTGGACCTCACCAGAGCCAGCTGTGCCCAACACTCAGTGATGGGAGCGGCACCAACCCGTGCAGGCCCAGGGCAGAGGGACAGCTGCGCAGCCTGCCTTCTTTCTGGCACCCTTTCCCAAACTGGTTCTGGAGCTTTCTGCTCCGTTCTTTAAGCTACCCTACTTCCTTCCCATAAACTCCAAGTTTCTGCTGAGGAACTGATTTCTGTTGTTATGAAACTAAGGACCTTGGCTGGTCGACAGCCTGTAATGGCTCCACCTGCCCTCCCAAGGTGAAATAGCCAGCTGAGGCTTTCGGGCACAAAGCTGATTATGCTCCCAGGGGGTGCAGCAGGTGAGGTGGGAGGTGCCTGGGTGACAGCAACAATTCCTAAGTGAGTAGTAATCAAGCACAATGACCGCATGGGGTTGCACAGTACAGCTGGGGAGGATTTTCCCTTGGCTGACCCCTACCGTGTGTGGCGGGGAGGGGGGACTGGGCACTGACTGGGCCTCACAGGCCCAGCTCTAGGTTGTCCTTTATGTTTCCTGAGCCTCAGTTTCTTCTATCATAAAGTAGTTGCCACGCCTACTTCCCAGGGCTATCCTGAAGGATTAAAAACAAAACCAGAAAACAAAACTAAACAACAACCAAAACCAAACCAAACACAAAACCAAACAGAAAATCCCCCAACCCAAGGCAAGCACCCGACCAGCTTTCAGTGCAGGACTCAATCATAACAAGCCATGCCTGCTGCTGCTGCTCTGCCTCCTCTGTCCCCTGCAGCTGTGCTCCCTGCCCTGCCTGCCCTGTGCCAGGCAGCCCTGAGGACATGTCCCTCCCCCTGGCCCTCTGCTGCTGCATCGGCACCCTCTCACCCCTTCTTGGCTCAGCCTCCTTCTTCTGAGGCAGGTGGTCTCCAGGAACTTGCCTCACCCCTCCGCTCCTTTTCCTGTCATTCTCTTCCATAGGACCTCAGAGTTTCCACTCCCCGTTCCATTCTGGGCCTCTGTTGCATCGGCTCCACATCTGAGTTACTTGCTAGAACTTGGTTGGTCAGAGACATCTGCACCTCTAGTCCCCTCCTCTTTGCGGTACACAGGAACCAGTGCCCAGCATGTGCTCGACATGAATTTGTACAACGAGTGAACAGAGCAGTAAATAAATAAGTCCACCCAGCTGCCCCCGGGACTTCGCAGGTAAAGCACTCCACATTCATCTTCCCCAGCCCTGCTACCACACCCAAAGTCCCCGTTTTGACTGCCCTTCCTTCTGTCCTCTCTGGCCCCACCACCATCACACCCAGACTCACCTCTCTTTTCCCATCATCTTCATCTAATAGTCCCTGGCCAGTGTTTTCCTCCCACCATGCCAATGCTGTCCCTCCTTCTATGCAAACGGTGCTGCAGACATCATCTACGGCTTCTTAGAGCTCAATGTCTTTGCACTACGCCACTGCGCCCCAATCCTCAGACCTGGGGGTGAGGCCTGGCTTCCCTCCCGCCTAGCATTTCAGCAAGCTGACCGATGCAAACGCCTCTGTCCCCGTTGGCCTTGACACCAGTCCACATTTATTACTTGCTCTTTCTGGAACACACCCTGTACTCTCCCTCCTCTGTCCCTGTTTTTATTGCTGGAATGCTTTTCCTTCCACACCCCTCCTTTCATTCAACTCCACCTCTATCTGGGGAACACCCTTCTTTTCCTGAGGCAACCATGGCCTCACTGGCCCTTTCCTCCCCTGTGCCCGCTCATCACTTGTGTCTCTTTGCAGATTACAGGCGGCTGCTCTTGGGGCACCTATAAGAACTGCCCCAGCATGTGTGTAGAACTTTGGCAGCAGTATTTCGGATTCAAGCTCCAGCTCCATCACTTCCTACATTAACTTCCAGGGCAAATTATTTAGCCTGTCAGTTTTCTTACTAGTAAAAAAGGAACTTCATTTATAAAATGCCCACCTCCTTGGGTTACTCCAAAGGCTCAGCTAGATAAACTGTACGTAAAGCACTTAGTACCATGCCTTGTAATAGGAAGTGCTGGGAAAAACACTGTGAGCATTGCTAGAATGAACGAACATCTGGACTGTTCTGGCACCGCAGAAGCACATCACCAAGAGCGTGAGAGGAAGGAAGATGGTCTCCCAGGAGACTCACAGACCGGCTGGCACCCAGGGCACAGTGCCTAGGTGTAGCAGGACAGCACAAAATGTCCACATGCACGTGCTGGACAGCCCTGCACTGTCAGTCCAACCTCCTCACCCGTGAGGGCCAGCACAGGAAGTGGCTTGCTGGAGCCACAGTATACGGCTGAAGGAAAAGGCAACTCCAGGCCTGGAAAAGGCCTCCGCAGTGCCACAGATGTGTGTGGGGGGGTGATTATAAGACAGTATTGAGGGTGTGGCTGGGAGATGTGAGGTAATGCAAGCCTGAGGCCAGCAATAGCAACCATCAGGGCAAGTGAAGACGTCCCTGCTACAGTCTTGTGCTGGGCCCCCAACCTCTCTGCTTCTTAAAGCACAGATCAGTTTATAAAGTCATACTTTGCTCAACACAGCTTCACACAAGCCGTGCGTTTGGGTAGGCCAGTCTTTCCCCCAGGCTGGGACGCGCTCTGGGACACCTGTCAGGAGGCCCACACTCTGGTCCTTCAACTCACAGCCTACCTGCACACCTCTGGGGCCTAGTTAAACAAGATCCCTACACTGCACCAGGCGGCTGGGCACAGAAAGGATCTGCACTGGTCTTGTTTTGTTTTCTCTAAAAGCTAAGAATGAATACAGAGCACCCTACCTGTTTGACTGTCGGGCTGAACACCTTCAGGAATTTTCTCAGCCTAAAAATGAATTTGACAAGCATTAGTTCTGATGCCTAGAAGTCCTGCTGGCGAGTGCCGGGGTCCCAGGGCTCTCCTCACATACCTTACCGCTGCCATTGCACACTGTGATAATGGACACATAGTGTCTAATTTTTCTGTAAGTAGAAAAGAATGCATTATTTCTCTCCTCACCCAAATTTGATGGACATGTAGTTAATTTCTCATTATGAAAAGAGCACCTCCCTTTCACAACACACAAATGCTTTGAGAGCATTTCCATCTCTGTGGCCAAGGCTAGGAATAAGTGAACGAGAGTTTGCAAACATCTGTTGTTTCTGGAGAAGAGGTGACTTCAGAAAGACAAAATTCTTATCCAGTCATCACAACAGACAATAAAAACATACACTTATAAAACATGTACTGCCGGTTAACCAGGACGTTCCATTTCCTGACAATGTTGTCATTTCCACAGCCCTGGATACTGATGCTCTTCTCTGACTTCCAACAAACAGTCTGCTCACGGTCACTCGCGGACACAGCCATAGGCCATGCGGGCTGAGGTTCAGATAAAGCCACGATGGCTGAGCTCAGAAGCTGATGACTCTTCCCGTTTATTCATTGTTCCTTTAGTTTTTTGCTCCCCCCTTCATAATCAAACCCCTATATACTTATCACAAAAAGTCTGGAAAGGATATAAAAGAGCAAAGATTCAGAACAGAGAGCTCATACAGATCTGTCTCCCTGAGGCCATCATCAACAGCAGCAAAGCTGGTGACAAAGCACATGAGCTGTGCGGTCAGTGCTGAGAGCTGTTCCCAGCACTACCATGTACAGCAGCTGGGGCTGGGACCAGAAACCAGGCCCCTTTAAGCCTCGGTTTCCTCATCTGTAAAATGGAGACATGAGAGTGCCGCCCTCGAAGAGCTACCCTCAGGAGGAAGCGAGGTGCTGGAGTCCACCAGGCAGAGGGAGCCTAGGTAGGGAGGGAAGGGCTCCTTCAACAGCAGCATTTCCTAAAACTTCCAGGGCAAGCCCCCCCAACCGTGTCCTTCTCCTTTTCTTTTTATGACTGTGAACGTAGGCTAGGTCTCACTTGACATTTTGCCTTTTGCGTTTAACACTGTAAGCTTCCTCCTTACAATTCAGTCTCCTGTGATCACCAGTTATAATGGCTGCACATTTCACTGCTGGGCATTGTACAACGCATATTCATAATTTTCACTTTCCCTATTATTTCAGTTAGATTCTGAGATCAACCAACTGAATTTTTTAGGCTCCCGATAACACATTGATTTCCAATCTATAGTCACATCTGTTTTACGTAAAAGAATTTCCTTAACTCTTAGTATTCAAAATACTACTGTGATAGGCTTTTGCAGAAATAGCTGTATTAAATTAGGTAACAATCTTATAAATACAGGGAGGCCACCTGACAACATTTTTAGCACACAGCTTAAAAAACTGACATTCTTGCTGAAATATAGATACTCCAGGCTCTTGAGCATCCATCCAGGTTAAGTGAAACTGTCCCACGTCTGGTGCCTCTGGACTGTGGGTGGAGGGCCAGGCCGCAGCCATGAGGAAGTCGGCAAGGAACCACCACCCCGGAGGGCCTTTCTGTCTTAATGCCTTACCTTGGTAGAAGCCTTTTAAACTTTGAGCTTACTTAAGTATTCAAAGCAAATTCCAAAACCCAGAATGCTAATTGCAGTACCTTTTTTCCCACTTACCCCCCCTGCCCAATGACAGGTATCATCTTCACATTTTGTTGTATATTATCTCCATTTTTCTTTTTGGCATAGTAAATTCCTTGCCACTCCTGTAAACGGAATGGAAACATTATTAGACTTTGTGTTAAAAACACCAACCCCAGGCACACCTTCCACCTTAGTTCCAGGTCAGTAACCACTGCTAAAGCAATTAGGATAAAAACGATCCCAAACCCGAACCCAATCTCAGGTAATCTGACAATTCTTCCTCAACCTCCAAAGTCCACTTCTTCCTGGGTTGCTGCTGACAAAAATCAGGTCACCTCAATCCAATTGGTCATATATTTTCAGAGGTCATCTGCAGCCAAGAAGGGTCATGGGCCCACAAATAAAGAGCACTCCCACCCTTCAATACACAGGCTCTTCCTTGCACAGTGCCCACCTGCTGCAGAGATGGAGGGAGCCTGGCCTCCGCCTCTGTATTTGGAACAGGAAATCTCAGGTCTGGGGCTTGGACCCTGATGGGTTGCTACAAGCCTCTTAGTCCAAAGGCTGGAGGGGCCTCTGGGATGTAGGGGAGTTTCAGTCCCTTTGCAGAAAGGGTGGGATGATGATGATGATGAAGCAACAGCCAGAAAAGAGCTCAGGTATAACAGGCAGTGGACCGTGAAGCCCAGGGCTGCAGCTGTGTGAGCATGCTCCTGTGGCCAGACAGAGCCAGGGGTCCCTTCAGCTGGGAAGTGCACTTGGGGTGACATGATCACGGTGAGAGAGCAGGGCTGGGTGCCTCCCTTACATTTGCGCTGGTAAGGAGAGTTAGAGATGGAGCTGGACTTTATCACCACCTTAAAAGTTCTGAATTCCTCTGACAGTCACCCAGGTCCTTAAGCTATGGAAATCCCTAAAGCCACTGCAGGACACTGAACTCGACCTTCCAGAGTCCCTCAGGACCTACAGCTGCCCCAGTGGGAAGTGATCGCCACAGCAGCCTTGGTGGCTTAGCTCAGGCCTCCTGTCTAGAGCCTCACACAGGGTCAATTCTGAAATCTGTGCTTGGGGCATGGCAATCTGCATGCCAATGCCAGAGGTAAGATTTCATCTTTACATGGCCATGGGAAAGTAGATCAGAAAGAAGCCAGGATACTCCGGTAGAAGCTAAGGCTGATTACGGATGCTTCCTGACATAATTCTGAAAACAATGAACACCAAAAAAAGACTGCTTTGAAAACAGCCAGAGACCCTGGCTCCAAGCTTCGGTCTCACTGGAGCAGAAGCGAGGGGCAGGCCTTACCCTGCATCATTCTGAGGGCAACCCTGCCCACACAGAGGCCTGTGCCTGGAGCTGCCAAGGACTGCACAGGGATCCCTAGGCAGGAAGGGGCAGGCTCTCCTCCATGCCCACAGCCCATGTGTTCACCTTAGAAGCAGACACGTCTCAGGATCACTTCTGAATTCACTATCAACAGTAATATGGGAAATTGGGGTGACATTTGCACAACTGTGTGAATACATGAAAAAACACAGGATTGTAGACCTTAAGTGGGTGAATTGTATAGCATGAGAATTACATCCCAATATATCTGTTATAGTAAAAAAAGGAGGCACAGGGGGGAAGGAGAGAAACAGGAGACCAATTCAATTAAGCAGTCAGCAATTTGAAAAACATATTCAAGATTTTCTTCTCTAGTCCTTTCTGAATAAATTTAGGCAGTCAACAGATCCCCAGCCAAGGTCTAACAGACCACGCCAGCCACAGCTCCACAGGTCATTTAAAGGAGTGGGATGGTACACCTAGTGACTTTGTTACCTCTGTGTTTCCTAGTCACCAATGGAAACAAAAAATGTTTACTTGGCAGAAACCACATTTACTTAACCAAGTGTCATCTAAGTCTTGGTTTCTGAGAATAGTAGTAGCGCTATCTTAGAATGCTATCATGAAGGTTTATAGTTGGGTAGGGCACAAAAGCTTTCAGCAAAGTCCTGACATGGCAAGTGCTCAGTGACTGCCTGCTTGGGTGCTTCTACCCAGCCCTGTCCCTTGGCAAGCCTGGCCCCTGCACAGCAGTAAGGCCCAGGCCTCCCCTCTGTCCAGTACACACTGTGCACCGGCTTGGCTTCTGCGAACACTGATACAGTTCCTTTTGGCATCCACCGTTTGAGGAATTAAGTCATCATCATCCAGCCGTCCTATCTCCAGGGTGAACATAGAATCTGGGGATAGGGGAGGAGGGTTGTGAGAGTGTAAGTGGGAAGTTATTCGAGCAACATACAATAAAGTGCATATTTGGAAATGTCATAATAAAACCCACTAAGTTTTACATTAAAAATTTCCAATAAATAAATAAATTTAATTTGCAGGGGCAAAAAAAGAAAGAAAGAAAGAAAGAAAGAAAGAAAGAAAGAAAGAAAGAACGAACGAACGAACAAACACATGGGGATTTTGTTTACTGATGGCCAAGGTCAACTGAGTCCTGGCCACCAGGTTAAGGGATCTTTGCTCTATGCTGAGGGAGCCAGGGTGGGTGAAGAGGCCAGAAAAGGCCGGCCACCCAGCTCACTCTCAAAGCAAGAGGGATAACAGCCATTGGTGTTGACAAGGGATTTGCTGGAGGAGACCAAATTCCAAGAATCTAGAACAAGGGCACGGGGAGGATGGTCGGAGGGCAGAAGAGCAGGGGCTGGAAGAGACACTGGGGTTTCTGTCTAGGGGGAGGAGAGGAAATCACTGTCAGACAATTTAATTTCAAGGTGGCAGGAGGATGTTGAGAGACAACAGCAAAGGGCAAAGACCAGAATCCGGGTGACTCTGGAGGAAAGAGAAGAGAGCAGAGTAAGAAGGGGAGCTGGTGAGGGAGGAAGAAGGGTCACAGGCGCTAAGATCAGGTTTGACAAGCTCAAGGGTCCTGCAGCTGCACATCATCATCACAGACAGCTACCCGAGCACCCAACATGGATCCTGCACCCAGTACATGTCAACAAAAAAGAGCAACAAAATCCAAGATTTCTAGATGAGAGGATACCAAGTAAAGCTAAGTTATCTGAGAAGATGGGAGGCTGTGGGCCCTCGAGCCCTGACAGGGGAGACTTGGGAAAGAAGAGGAAGGACAGAAGGAAACTTAAATGTGGACAGAACAATCAAGGTAGCTTCCATTTCTACCTAAGACAGAGAGGAGGGCAGAGAGGTTGGGGAGAGTGCTGAGTGGCTGCAGTGTTCTCTACTGGAACAGCATCAGAAATTCCTCCTCGGGCCCCACAGTATCCAACATCGAAAAAGCAACACTCCAGTGCCTACACCCTGGCCACCTGCTGTCTCCATTCTCCCACACTACTTCCCAGTGGACATCTGAGCTCCCCTTGCTGATCACAGTGCCACAGCTCCACGAGGCTGTGGACCCTCAACCAGCCTTTCCCCTGCAGAGATGAAATCAGCTGGGCTGCCTATTCTCTCCTGTCAGAGACCTAAGGGGACTTTTCTGCTGTGGTGTTGCCAACAAACCAGCAGTTCACTGATGAAGGACAAAGTCATCTTTCACTATCTCCAAGAACTCTGAAGCATGCTAACCAGATAAGAGTAGAACAGGGGCCAATAATAAAATAAAAAAGCTTTTCTATTCTCTGCTCACAGGTTTTAGAGAACAGGTCTTCCACTATTCAAGCTCGAGGCCCTCTGTACCCAAGGACGTGACTGCAGCATAAGTGAAATGCTGTGTCCACAGCCCTGCTGCCTGCCGGGGCACAGAGCTAATCCACTCAACACCTGCTCCCTAGCTCCGCTTGGCCTCCTTAAGAAGGACCCAGAAGGCCTCCAGGTGCAAGTGGGCCATCCTGGTTCACTCCAAGCAACAAAGCCACTGGCTGACCTAGCAGCAACTGTGTGGGACCCAAAATGCCAGGATTGAGATGCAGGGCAAAGCTGTGAAGGCTGCTGCAGTCTGGGGTGACAGTGGCTCTATGGTCTCCTCTGGGGGACACCCTTCTCAGCCACAGAAGAGAACAAACACTTGATCAAACCCACATAGTGCCCCAGGCACCCGAGGGGCTCCTAATCCACATCAGCCTTCATTTCTCTCTTCCCAGAAGACCCTCTACTTCCTCTTACAAGAAAAATACCATCCTGGCCATAAGACTTAAAGGCAAGTTGGACTCAAGAAGTACCTACGTCTGCCCTGGCGGTGCACTAAGGGGCCTTGCGGTCACCCTGCTCTTTCCTGGCTCTCAGTTCAAGGCCCTCTTGTGGGCTCAGAGCCTCGGGCAGAAGCAAAGGGAAACAGGCCATTTACAGTGTCTTCACAGGGCCCAAGCTAAGTGGTGCAGACCCTCTACCTCTACAGCAGGCTGCAGTTTCATGCCACAGGATGGGCACTGGGGACAGGGCATCCTGTCCACCATGGGTTTTCACAGAGTGGGCAGCAGGACAGGTCACCAATTTTGCAAATGTTTCAGATAATCAGACTAACAGTCCCTACCCAATTTTGGAAAGCAAGGAAGAGCCAGGAAAGCACCCAAAATAACTGAGCAGCAGCAGACTCATCCTTCTCACCACCCTTTCAAGCCTCGAAACAGTGAGGTGCCCCCAGAGACAGGGTTCAGAGAAAGAAAGGTCCTTCTGACAGTGCGACCTCCTCCCGTCCGCTCCTTCAGCGCCATGATGATGCCACTTCGCTCCTTACGGTGTTACAGTGTAATGATGTTAACAATCCCTTCTGTTTCTGGCTCTGGGGAAGGAGCTCTCTAAATCAAGAACTGTTGCTTTGAGCTTCCTTCTACACTGGAATCTAGCACTGTGCCCAGCACACAGCAGACATCTAAAAAACACTCCTTGAATCAGAGGCTCCGAGAACTGCTTGGCTCAGATGTGCTGAGGATGCCCTGCCCCTGGCAACCCGCCTCCACAGCCATGTGGCAACACCCACCACGTAGCACATCATTTATTAGAAAGATCGACTCAGTCACCCATCATAAAGACAGAAGCAGTGATTTCAGGTGTCAGTTCAAGTTACTTTGCTTGTTGGCTAATCGTCTCTTTGCTTGGCCTCCGTTTTCTCATCTGCAAGATGGGCATGACAGTGACTGCAAGATGGGAATGACACTATCTCAGCTTCCTGGGGCTCTGGGAGGAAGAGGCCTGAAGCCACACGGTGCTCCCAACGCGAAGCACCCGGTCCCTCATAGGTGGAAGAGAAACGCACTGACCTGCCACTTACCTTGCCGAGCGCGATGTAGGAGTTCATCGTGTCCAGCAGGTCAGCCTTCTTTTCATTCATCGGCACCTCTGCTAACTCCTTTCCTACCAATTCGCCTGACTGGTAGCCCATTGTTCTTTCAAATGCAGGATTCACATACTGAGGAGACCAAAGACAAAACATCAATGGATTAAAAGATGTTTTGAAAAGAGGACAGTGGAGGATCTTCTCCCTCAGCATTCCCCACTTTCCCCAGAGAGCTCAGGAGCCTGCACCTTCCCACGGAGGGTCTAAAGCCACAAGAGCACAACCCTGTGAGAATTCTGGAGCCCAGAGAAGCTTCTGGTCAGGCTTTCTCCTGAGCCTCTGGGAGAGCAGCAGGTCCACGTCAACCAGGGCAGAGGAAGGCACCTGCGCCAAGACAAACCAGGGGCTGCAACAGCAGGGCTGCTCAGATGGCGCACCAGACTGGGCAGCAAAAAATGCTTAGGCCCTACCTCCCTCCACACCCTGTCAGACTTCTGCCAAGTCGCTTTACACATTGCATGTCAGTGTGCTCATCTGGATGAAGGGAATGAAACATTTACCTTGCCTCCCTTCTCGTGTGAGTCAGAGGAATAATGTGTGTGGAAAGCAGGCTATATGCACTGTGGAGTATTTGCAACCGTAATGCTTAATGGTTCCGTTTCAAACAGGATTATAAATGAGGAGAAAACAGGTGCATGTGTTGACCGTGACAATGAAATAGTGGTTGAAACTATCAAGATCCGAGGTCCTTGCTAGATACTACAGTGAGCACTTCACACACATTAACTCATTTAGTCCTAAAAGCCACCTGAGGAAAGGGAGGTGGCTGTGATTATTAATATCACCCCCATTTGTACAGATGAAAAGGTAGATCCAGCTGGAGTAAGCAACTGCCCCAAACCACTCAGCTGAGGCAGATGGGAACCAAATCCTGTGCCCCGTATCACTGGACCATGAAGGCTCTCAGGGCACCAACTCCTAAAAGTCAACATCAACTACTCTTCATCAGGGGAGTCACATGTTAAAGAGAAGGACCTGGTGGCCCAGAGGTCAAATCAAGGGAGAGCTAATTCTCAGACAAAAACAATGTCTCCCTGGTACAACTCCTTTTCTGCTATTACCCCAAGTACGAGCCATGGTATCTCAAGTCCACATATAAGCCCACTTTGTTAATAATGGGTAGTCTAATCTTATTTTTGTTAGGTGCCGTCAAGTCGGTATCCGACTCATAGTGACGCTCTGTACAACAGGGGAAACACTATTGTCAGTGCTTCTCTGCTGTTCATAGGGTTTACAATGGCAGATTGATTTTTGGGAGGGGGTTGCCAAGTCCTTCTCCCAAGCCTACAGCTTCTGGTGTTCCCAGGCGGTCTCCCATCCAGGTACTAACCAGGCCCGACCCTGCTTAGCTTCCGAGATCTGACGGGATCGGATGCCACAGGGCTACAGCTGCAGGCTGTATACCAGATACTGTATACCAGATACTGTAGGCTTGGGATACCAGCCTGTAGATACCAGATACTGTAGGCTTGGGAGAAGGACCTGGCAACCCCCTCCCAAAAATCAATCTGCCATTGAAAACCCTATGAACAGCAGAGAAGCACTGACAATAGTGTTTCGCCTGTTGTATGTAGGGTTGCTATGAGTTGGATACCGACTCGACGGCACCTAACAACAACAACAATCTTATTTTTGACATCTTTGTTGTTTCTAGTAAATTTCCAAAAGTTTAAATTATCTCAAAAAACAGTGGGAAAGCGTAAGCACAGTGAGAACGGCTTGCAGATCTATGTCCTCAAGCATAACCCTTCAGAATAAAAGTCTGTCCTAGATCAATAAGGACACATATCCCATGAGAAAATGGATATTAATGTGGTATTTCCATATTTTCTAGTACCATAAGTAATTATAAGGATCTTTTCATATCTAGAAAGCAAATATTTTAAATTACACATTTTACTGATTGTTCTTATAACTCCCTAAGGAAAAACTGGTCTCTTGGACTTTAAAAAGAAAAAAAAAAATCAATCATATTGGAGAGGTTCAATCCTAAAAATGAGAACAAACAAGAAATCCAGAGGGACAAATTTCCCAAATAACACACCTGTATAATGTGGTTTTCACTTGTAATTTCAACTGCTTCTTGACTTTTCTCCAATGCAGTGAATATTGAGTTACAAGCCCTTTACAGGTAGAAACAAAAAGATGGATTAATGTAAATACTTCCAGATTTAACACAATCTTTGGGTGTAATGTTAGCTTATTTAAATGTATTTTTGTCTGACTTATACTCATATTATATGCTCATTCAGAAAGAGGAAGGAGGGAACTATTTAAAGGTATAAAGAGGATAGCCTCTGCACTCCCAGCACTTGGAATCATCACTTTCTTCCAATAGGAGGGGGCAGCGGGATAGTGTGGTCAGAAGTCAGGGTCAATCACCTGATTGTGGAGCTTGGGACCCTGCGCAAATGACTGAGCTCCTAGCATGTACCTTCTCAATAACAAAGAGCCCTCATAGAGACTAAATGAGAACAGAATCAAAAACACCTCACAGAGCCCAGCAAAGAGGAGGTGGAACCATTTGTAGCTATTATTTTAAACAAATTATTTCCACAAAATTGGAGTCATCCAGAATGATAGTGTTGATCACTTAGGCTTACACCACAAGCATTTCCTCATATCCTTCATGGCTGAACTTTTTTTTTTTTTTTTTTTGTCTTTTGAAATCAGAGTCTCACTCTGTAGCTGAGGCTATCCTCCAACTCACTGTGATTCTCCTGCCTCAGCCACCTGAGTGCTGGGATCACAAGTGTGCACCATCATGCCCAGCTTGAAAATGTTTCTTTAAAAAATTATACAAGTAACAAATGTTTGTTGATATAAATGAGAAAATACAGATGAGTAAGAATAAATGAAATAGTATATCACTCCTTTAGAGTAACAAAAACCTAGTATATCATTCCTTTAGAATAACAAGAAACAAGAACCAGTGAGGCATTTTCATATACTGTTGGTGCGAAAGAAAAAAGTGCAGCTTTTTTGGAAAATAGTCTGGAAGTTCTTCAAATGGTTAAATATAGACTCGCCATATGATCCAGCTATTCCACTCCTAAGTACATACCCAACAGAAATGAAAATATATGTCCACACAAAAACTTGTTCATAGCAGCACTATTGAATAAGTATAGACAACCCAAATGTCCATCCCTGAAGAATGGAAATAAAATGTGATATATCCATATAGTGGAATATTACGCAGACATAAAAAGAAATGAGGTCCTGATACATGCCATGACATGGACCTTGAAAATATAATGCTTAAGTGAAAGAAGACAGTCAAAGAAAACCACATATTCCATGACTCTATTTATAGGAAATCTCCATAACAGGCAACCCTACAGGGACAGAAAGAATAGCGGCCTGGGGATGGGGTTAATGAAAATGTTGTAGAATTGTGGTGATTAGTACACAGCTCTATGAATACAATAAAAGCCATTAAATTATGTACCTTAAATAGGTAAATTGTATGGTTATATGAATTATACCTCAATAAAACTGTGTAAAAATAAATGAAATCAAACAAACATCTGAAATCTCCGTACCCAGACATACCAACTAGTATTCTAGACATTTTCTTGTATAAATGTATATATTTATATATAGATTTACAGAAAAAAAGATGACCATACTCTATAGTTCTATAATCTACTTTTCCCATTGAACATAAGTATCTTTCCTTATCAATAATCACAGTTCTTTATCACTTTTAATAATGATACAATATTCTATTGTAAGGTTAACCATAATTTATTCAACAAATCTCCTACAATTAGACATGTAGGTTGCTTCCAAGTTTTTTCCTTGTGTAAAGAATCTCACAAAGAATGATCAGGAGGTCTGCCTCAGAAGATTTTTTGAAAAAGAAAAGGAAAGAAAGTAACTGCCTGCGTGTTGACAAAGTACAGAGATACTGAATAAATAAAAGTTCAGCCAATACAAATTAGCTTGTTTTTGCCATATAAACCAAGAGATGGTATGTGAATTATAACTCAACGAAGCTGTTATTTCAGGGGAAAAAAAGAGTTCTCATCTCTCGTATAATAAGCTCAACAGATCTTTAAGAAGCCCTAGTGGGTTATATATATATATATATATATATTTTTTTTTTTAACTTTTACAGCTCTGGTAAATTAAAAATGTTATAGTATTTTCATTTGCACTTCTTTGATTCCTAGTATGGCTGGCATCTTTTCATGTTTATTGGCAATTAATTTGTTGTTGCTGGGTGCCATAAAGTTGTGTCCAACTCACAGTGACCCTCATAGGCTTTTCAATGGCTGACTGACTCGGGATCAGATCTCTTGTAAATTGCTTGTGCATATCTTTTAAATTTTTCCTACTGGAGTGTTTCTATTTCATAATTGATTCATTAAAGCTCTTTATTTAGGATATTAATACCTGCCCCACATGCTACAAATATATTTCTCTCAGTTTGTCTAAAATTTAACACTTCAGGTTGTGGCCTTTTTTAAAACAAATGTTCAAATGTTAAATGTTAAGACAAGCTTAACATTTTTGTGTCACTTAATCTGATTCTCTTCCTTTATGGAATCTAGCTTTTACGTCATGCTAATTTTAGAAGACTGCATCAATTACATATGTCACTTATATTTTTTAGCATTTAAGTAATTAGGCCCTGTAGTTTCACATTTAATCTTTCATTCACCATAGTTTTTTGGGGGGTAGGGTATAAAATCAGGTTGTAACTTAATTTCCTTTCCAAGATCCTACTCACTGAAAAGTCCACTCTTTCCCATGTTGATCTGAATGCCATATTAAAATGCCACGTGCCTAATCCTTGAATACACTCAGGGCTATTTTTTACTTCATATTCTAGTTTCCTGACCTAGCAGGAGCACAGAGGTGCTGATTATGGCTTTCTCGTGTCCATCACAACTCTTTATTTCCCTTCCCTTTCATATCTGTTTCCCTTTCCACCTCCATTTGGCTGTCAGCTGGAACAAGTCATGGTGAGAGGTGAGGACAGACCGAGGACAGCCTTGGGACCACGTTTTGGAATCTGGACTCATCTTGAAGATGGCAGAAAATCGCAGGATAGCAACACAAAATGGCGTTGGATGTTACTTCAGCATGGAGAGTGGACTGAGGGAGTTGAGGCTAAGCGTAGGGAGACTGATGGGTTCCACAGCTTAGGTAACACAGTGACCCTGCACTAGGAGCGCAGCAGTGAGGACGAGGATACATGAGGAAACTGCGCTAAGGTCACAGGATGTGGTGAGGGATGGGATGCAGAGGGTGCAGGGGACACAGGGTCTCAACCTGGGGCCACAGGCCAATGACGCCACGTTCACTAAGCTGTGGTGTTCAGAAAGAAGTCTGAGGTTAGCTGGACTTCAGAGATGGGGAAGGACAATACTACAGACTTCAAAATGTGGTGACAACCTGAAGGACCACCCTTGCCATTTGCTGCTTGCAAGATTGTGGATGGGAGTCAATTAACTTCCTTAAGCTCATCTTCTGCATGCTGATTGGATAAAATAAGCTCCAGCATCACCTCCTGTTCCAAAATTAACTCTCCTCTCCTCTGAGAGGGTGGCAGCCTAACTCACGGGCAGTGCTGCAGCCGGGCTGTGGACAGCCATGCAGGGAGGAGCTTAGCAGGCCAGGGGCAAGAGGCTTCCTCAAGATTCCTCACGAACCCTGGCAACGTCTGTATGCCACACTGGTCTTTAAACATTTCTGCTCAGCAGTCCTTCTTGGCTAACTCACTCTGCCTGCTCATCATTCATTTCCTTCTGTCCATCAAGTGCTTTTCTTTCCTGCATATGGAACCCTGTACTGGTCTCTACTAATCTTAATGCTCCAATTCTGATCTCCCTTTCTCTACAAACAGAATGATCCACTTCACTCTGATCTCTGGTAAAGGAAATGTTAAATAATTGGACACTCAAGGAAGAAACCATTTAGAGTAACAGGGAACTGCTGATTTTAGTTTCCTTCTGTCAACCTGATATAATTTAACTACTCTTTCTGTCTTGTTCTATAAAGTGCTGGGCTTCTATTCGTTTCATATAAAAAATATCTTTATCAAGAGCAAATTATAAAATTCTTACTGTAGAGTAGAAAATGTCACCTATCAGAGGTAACAATGTCAATAGGCTGGGTACATTTGTATATTTAAAGTACTTTCTTTTCTTAGAACACAGTACAGAAAACCCAGTTATGTGCAGTCGGGTATGTCACTGTATTTTCATTTACTGTTACTTTGGGGTCTCTGTTTACATGGGACTCTTCAGTCACTAACACGAGCCCTTACTAGATATCCAGGCAGACTCCAGATGTCTGTGTGGGGAGTCACCACCACCCTCCCCGCCCCCCCCAATCTCATGGGTCAGTTATAGCCTAAAGGCACAGGCTGCCTTGGGCTGAGGGGCTTCCAGCAGGGGCCCACAGGGGCCTGAGAGGCTTCCCAGCAGGGGCCGAATTACCTGAGTTTCAGTTGTGATCTCACCTCTCCAAACTCCAGCTGGAGCAGTTCATTGTAACAGGCCATGACGCTGGGATTTTCTACATACCTCTACAAACAAATGGGAATTTTGTGAACAAAGGAGCACTTCTGAATAATTTTGTATGCCACAAAAAAATAATCCTTCTCAATTTGGGCAATGAATTTCACAAAATACTTTATAATCATGAGTGAGGAACAGGAGACAAGAGATGAAACACAGGGGCACCAAATTAGCTTTGTAAAAAGTCAGCTTCTCTTCCAATGCCCGAAGAGCACCCTGGTGGTCTGCATGTCACTGATAAAGCAGAGGCAAGGATCACGGAGAAGGAAATTCATTAACCAAAGAGCCTTTCTTATATTGTGCTTTCAGAGTAAGTTCAGGAATATTTTGTCCTCTTTGAAACCAGCCAAGCTCATGGTGAGTAAAAGTGCAGTTGCACTTGGCCTTGTGCCTGCGCTCCACAGAGGGAACGCCTCCCCTGACCTCTGGTGGGCCGTTGATGGTCAGCCTCACGGCAAGGCACTGGCAGAAGTCAGGGATTTGTGGAGTATCTCTTAGTGCAAGGTAGAACATGCCTGCAATTGCAGCATTCGGCAGGCTGAGGTAGGAGGAGCAATACAAGTCCACAGCCAGCTGGGGCTGCACAGTGAGTTCCAGATGAGCCTGGGCTACACAGGAAGACCCTGTCCCAAAAACACAAAAGCCAAAAACCGAGAAGAGAGGAGAGGAGAGGAGAGGAGAGGAGGAGAGGACAAAAAAGGAAAAGAAAAAAAAAAAAGACAAGACAAAAGGAAAGGAAAAGAAAAGAAAGGAGAGGAAAGAAAAATGTGTATTTCATAAAAACATCTTAGTTGTTGGGTCCTGTCACATACAGTTGTCCCTTGGTATCCACAAGAAAGTGATTCTAGGACCCTCTCCACCACCACCTCAGGATACAAAATCCAAGATCCTCAAATCCCTTATATAAAATGGCCTTTTGGTTGTTTATTAGGTGCTGTTCAGTTGAGTCTGACTCATAGTAACCCCATGCACAACAGAATGAAACACTCCCTGACACTGTGCCATGCCCGGCACCATGTAGTGCTTCTTTGCTATTCATAGGGTTTTCAAAGGCTAACTGTCTCACCACATCCTTCTCCCATTTTTGCAGTGCTGGGGATTGAACCTAGGGCCTCAGAGAGCACAGAGCAGCAGCACTCCACCAACTGAGTTAAACCCCAGTCCCATAAAATGGCATCGTATTTACATATAACCTATGCCATCCTCCAGTGTAATTTAAATAATCTCTTATTGTTGTTAGGTACTGTTCAGCTACTCTGACTCAACTCATAGTGACACTCGTAAGGTTTTCAATGGTTGTTTTGGAAATGCTTTGGCAGTGGATTGCCACATCCTTCCATTTTTGCAGTGTGGGGGATTGAGCCCAGCTCCTTAGAGAGTGAGGAACAGGCACTCTTCCAAATGAGCTACACCCCAGCCCAAACAATCTCTAGAATACCTCTAATACCTAATACAGTTAAAGGGCTACACAGCTGTTATACTGCATTTTTGAGGGAATAATAAAGAAGTCTGTCCATGTTGAGCACAGATGGGATTTTCCTGAATATTTTCCACCTGTAGTTGGTTGAATCTACTGATTTGGAAATCTATGAATGTGGAACCCGTGAATATAGAGGGCCAACTGCAGTAGCTTCACTCAAATGTAAGAATAATGATGAGGCTGGGCACAGCGGCACATGTCTGTAACCTCAATGACTCGGAAGCCTGAAGTAGGAGGATCGAAGCCAGAGGCAGTTTGCACAACTTAGCGAGACTCTGCCTTAAGATAAAACAAACCAGCCAGGCACAGTGGTGCACACCTGTAATCTCAACAACTTGAGAGGCAGAGGCAGGAGGATCGCAAGTTCGAGACCAGAGGCAGTCTGGGTAATTTAGTGAGACCCTGTCTCAAAAAGTAAAAAAAAATGGGCTGGGGGTGCAGCTCAGTGCTCCAGCACTTGCAAAGCATGTAAGCACAAGGCCCTGGGTTCAACCCCCAGTACTGAAAAAAAATAAAAATAAATTAAATAAATAAAAAATAATAACAGAAATAAATAAATAAATAAATAAATAAATATTGGGCTGGAGGTGCAGCCCAGTGGTAGAGCACTTGCAAAGAAAAGAAAGAGAACATTTACTCTTTCCCAGTTCCGTGATGAGCTCTTTGCCTTTAACTGGCTGAGGAAGAAGCTGAGGCCCATGAGGTGAAGCTTCTGCAGGCCACTGGGGACGTGGGCCCCTCAAGCAGAGGTCCCTCTCCTGCCAGGGTGAAGACAGATGCCCCGTTTCAATCGTGGTTAGGGGCTTATCTGGGGCCCATCTAAAAATCCAGCCCCAGATTCATGCTTTAAAAGCCATACGAGCCTAAATGAGCCCCTTATCCTTTGTGAGCCAGATTCCTTGCCTGTAAAACAAGACAATAGTGTTGTTCCTGCCCAGCACAGATCACCATGCGGACAAAGACGCAGGAATGTGAAGAGCAGCCAGTGCCATCCCCATTGGCAAGGCAGGGACTGCTGGCCAGGGGCACAATGGTTCCCACACCCAGAGGCCAAAACACAGTCCCTTTCACCCAGAGGTCTGGCAGAGGTGACAGCGGCAAAGCAGTGGACCTGCTGCCCACGTCAGCTAGGACCCCACGGGAACCCCTAAGAATGCTGCCCGTGCACACAGTGCCATTGCTGGCCGGGCAGGCAGGGAGGATGGACTTCCGGGCACAGTGCTTACACCACTCCAGTAAAAAGGGGTGTGGGCCTTGAGACAGACAGAGGTCCCCTGCTGCACTGCAGGGGAGGTTTTAGGACAAGGAAACATGTTTATTTATCCATTTCAACAAATGGGCTCCTGCACAACCAAGTGTTTTCATTGGCTCTGAATTGGCTATTTTCAAACTTTCTTATCCCAAAGGTAGAAATCAACAAATGTTCTCCCATGCAACCAGACTTTCCATTGAGTATGAATGTTATATATTCACCAAAATTTTCACTGGGTACGAATGTTACATACTCACCAACCTTTTTCACCCCAAAGGTAGAAATTAAGGATAAAAACAGCAGCGCCCGGCATATGAATAGCACCTGCTCCTGCTGTTTCCCCTCTGCACCACCTGCTTTGCCCATCTATCTTCCCTGCCCTTCTCCAAGTTTTGTTTCTGTCCTAAGAAACTCACAGAGCAGAGAGGGTGGAGAAGGCGGCCCCATGGTCCTCGGGAAGCAGCCTGCTATTCCTTCTGGTTAAACAGCAGCTTGACTTCTCTCTCCCACCCCATCCCACAAGGGGCTGGGACTACAAACCCTGCAGACTTCCCAAGCAGACCCAACTCACTTCCCCAAGGCAGACCTCGGCCGCTGCTAGGACTGGAGCCCACCCTGGTAGGCCTCCCCCACAGTTCTCAACTCTGGCTGCACAGCAGAATTGCCTGTAATTTTAAAAAACAGTACCACGAGGCAGGCCCTTCCCCGGGCCAACAGAAGCCAACTGACACCAATCCCTAACCCTGCAGACTAATCAGCAAATGCTCAATTGCTAAGCCCATCGGAGGGGCAGGAAGCTCCTCCATCCACTTCGTGATTCTGAACTATGGCTGATCTACAAAATAGCTGACTGCTTTTAGGTCAAGCCTCAGGACCACTATGTTCAAGCCACAGATGTGGGATAATCCCCAAATCCAGCTGCTCTCAGCAACTGCACATCCTTTTGTTCACAAAGGCCAGGGACTATGGATGAGATTAGTTAGCATTTGTGGTCTTTGAGGACTTGCCTACCCACCTGGATCCTCACCTACAAAACCGTGAGCTTGACACAACCTCCCCCTCTCCTCAGTCATGCCTTTAAAGTGGCTACGGTAAAGCTTTTGTGCATGGGAGTGTTCTCATGGGGGCATGCATCTATAAATGGTTCCAGTGAAGGGTTCAGGGGACACCTTGGTCAGTGGTGTGGGCAAGAGGGCAGGAAAGGTGTGTATCAGTTACTTATCAAGTTTCAAGTTCACTCCATGATAACTCAATAATACTAAGAAAATACATAACTGTGGTTTAGTAGACCTTCTATCAGGATGTTCTTTCCAGTCCACTCAGCCGTACTGACAGGACATCCTTGCACAGAATTTCAAACAGAGTACTTCCCAAACACACCAATTCCCAATGCTTCACCTATCCGCCTTCAACAGACCTCATTCAAATACCAGGCAGGGGGAATAATCGACCTCCTAAATTTCACTAGAAAATGGACAATTCTAAGGTCTTTATTAAAAGCGACAGTGCCTTCTGAAGTCTCAGAGTAAGAGTATAATAAATATAAAGATTTTCAAAGTTACCTGGGGAAGCTCTTTTTCTTTGTGTGGATGCTTTGCCAGGCAGCTTACCCAGGGATGATCTAAAGATGCAAGGGGGCAGCAAGGAACAGCTTCCAACCTGGGACTCCTTGCTTAGAGGAACCCTATCCTCATGCTGGCTAAGCTGTTCTCACACAATTCCATAGGGATTATTGGAAGTCAAGAGATGGGAACAGGGGTTGATATGTATCCTGTGGAGGTGTCCAAAAGGGCAGACACAAAAAAGCCACAGAAAGTATGCAATAATAATAACTAAATGTGTGCAATTTATATAAAATTTTATTTCCGTAAAATAAAATCTTAAATTCCATGTTATCTGACATTAATACTGACATTTGTGTTCTTTTGGTCTGCTTTTACTTACTATCTTATTGTTCATTTATTTTTAAGTTCCTTTTACTTTAAGTGTCTTATAAGTATCAAATAACTGTACTTTTTTAACCCAATCTAACAACCTAATTTTAAAAAGAGACTCTAGCCTACTCGTGTGCATTTGTTTTTGTTGTCACTATTGTTTTGTTTTTCTGGTGATTGGGGTTGAATCCAGGACCCTAAGTTTGCTAGGTATGCTCTTCACCACTGAGCTACACCCCAATCCTCTATATTTACTGTTGTTCTACCTTACTTTCGGGCTTATGTACACTGCTGTTTCTTCTTCCTTGTATTTGACAATTTGATCAAGTTGCTGTAATTCCTGTATGCTCCGTTGTTAATTTGAAACTTTTATTAAACTTTTCTATTAGTCATTATCCTTCTTTACACTGAACTCTAATTAGACAGATTTCTCTACTATCACATGAAAATAAGATATGGATTCCCCCCAGAACAAAGTCTGTCCCATAGAGTGATACTCTATTCTGCACATTTCCCACAAAGATGAAAACTTCAGTCTTTCCACTGCCCACCCTCATTCCACATCTCCTAGATAAGCCCACAAGAATGCATTTATCCCTACCTCCTACCCATGAACCTTGCAAACACCTAGGGTTGGCTATAACCGTCTAGAATTAGATCCTGAGCTAAATTAAAATTTCTCCTTCAGTATAACCCTTCTGTTAAGACTACTGCATATTCTACTCTATGTTTATCCATTTGAGACTAATTTTATACACAAACATAATGGATTAAATATACACTTATGCATGTACATATGTGCACACACACGGAGGGAGGCAGGGAGGGAGAGTGAAAAGGAGGAGGGCAGTATGGAGTAGGAGCATGGCAGGGTTTATTGTTCCTACTTTTTCTACTCTTCTTCATCTTTTCTCATCTTAAAGTTTCTGCTCTTAAATGGTTAGGTCATTTCTTATATGGTTAGAGTCCCTCTTTTCTCAATTATTTTCCTTTGATACGGTTCTTGGGAAAATATGCCTCTGAATTTTATGTATATCCCTCAAGAAATACTTTTCTTCTGCCCTGAAAGGTGAACAAAACTTGGCTAAGTGACTGGGATTTGATTTGCAGTCCTTTTCTCAATATAATCTCTAATCAGACAAGACATTATAACTACTATTTTACATAGTAAATATGTGTTTATATTTACCCCATATTCACCATTTTCTTGGGTCTTCATTTCCTACATTTCAGAACTGCCACCCATCTACACAGATACCAACTGCTGACCAGATAGGGATAGGGAGGAGGGAATCACATTCTTTCTGGTTGAAATTACATCCTGTAGAATTTCCTTGTAAGGATCTGCTAGTTACAAATTCTCTATTTTCATTTTCCTGAAAGTCTTTATTTCATCTTCACTTTAGAAAGCTATTTATGCTGGGTATGAAATTCTAGGCTGGCAATTATTTTCTTTTATCACATTGATAATATTACTCCACTACTTTCTGTTTTCCCCTTGCTGTTGTTTGCCATCCTTTTCCAAAGGTAATCCTTTTTTCTCTGGCTGATTTTAAGATCTCTTTCTTAATTTTTTTTTTTGTTTGTTTTGTGTTTTGCTTTTGGTTTTTGCAGTTTCACTGTGATGTGTCCTCTTTCAATGTATTTTACTTTGAACTTGTTGGCATTTTTGAATTTGTGGATTAGTTTTTCATCAGTGTTGGAAAATTCTTGGCCATTCACTCTTCAAACTTTTCCTCTGCCACATTCTTAAATTTTTCCTGGAACTCCATACTTTTTTGTCAGCATTTCTTTTCTTTTCTTTTTTGTGGTAGTAGGGGGTTGAATCCAGGGCATAGTACTTGGCAAGTACTCTACCACTGAGCTTGACCCCAAAAGCCTTTTTCATTTATTTATTTTACCTTGAGACAGGGTCTCACTATGTTATGCAGGGTGCCTCTGGCCTCAAACTTGTAATCCTCCCACCTCAGCCTCCTGAGTTACTGGGATTACAGGTGTGCACCACAGTGCCTGGCTTTTTTTTTTTTTCTTTGAGATAGGGTCTCACTATGTACCCCAGGCTGGCCTGGTACTCATGATCCTCTAGCCTCCACCTCCCTAGTGTTGAGATTTCAGGTGTGTGCCACCACACCCAGCTATTCTCCCAGATGCTTTTTTTTTTTTTCCCCCAATACTAGGGATCAAACCTGGACCTCATGCATGCTTGGCAAGTAACAAACCACTGAGTGACACTCCTACTCCCACATTCCAAGGCCCTGTTTGCAATCAGCTGACCAAAGTCCTCAGCAGCTTTCTGGGATTGGAGATTGGAGGTGGGGGCAGAGAGGAAGGGAGCTATGTTTGAGTTGCCTCATTTCCAAAATGCTTGAACTGGCTTTAAAAATTGCATGTATACGTGTAAGCATCATGATACATTCTGCGGTAGAATTTTGAATGACTATACAAGATTTTATGTTTTGATGATATTAGCAGATTAGATTACCAGATTATAAAGTTAGACCAAACAGTCACACACTACAAGGACAACTTTTTAATTTTTTTCAAATTAAATTAAAACCTGCTGGGCACTAAACTGAGATAAAATAGTGTTAATTATACTTGCATACAGGGAATCGGGTACATACCCTTGTAAAGCCAGCAGCAATGAAGGGCATTACAGACAACTCTTCTTTGTCCACCCTTTAAAAGAATATGGCAAAGGGTTAGACATGCTTCTTATCAATGACATCTCATCTCTTTTACTATTCACTAATTACATAATGCTTTAACTGTCAGAGGAGCAATTTTAGATGAATCAAATGTGAACATAAAGTTGAAAATCATTTCCTGTTTTAATTTCGTACTTAATTTTTTAAATTGCAGTACCAGAGGGTTGAACCCAGGGCTACATGCACACTAGTCTAGTGCTCTACCACTGAGCTGCACCCACAACCCCACAGCCTCCCAAGGCGCGGGCATTATAAGCATATGCACCACACCTGGCCCATAGTTAGGTTTTTGGCAGCATATATGTAATTTTTTTTTTTTAAGACAGGGCCTCACTGCATTGCACAGGTTGGCCTTGAATGCCCAGGCTCAAGAGATCTTCCTGCCTTGGGCTCCCGACACTGAGACCTCACATGTGTGTGCTCAGCTATTAAAACACCTGAAATACAGAGATTACACTGACAGCTGGAACAAAGAAGTAGCCACATATATAATATGTTAAAAAATTAAATGAAATTCTCACCTATTTTCTTCTACTTCCAGCTGATTTTAAAAACTGTTCCCTCCTACAGCTCAGGGAGAAAGAATGAAGGACATGGAAATATCCTTCTATCTACGGTGATGTAGGCACCAAATAACAATGACCTGAATACTTGCCCTTCTCCTCACTTATGTCTCTTCTTTCCTTGCTCCAACTGAAGGATAAGATACCCCGCATTTACACACAATTCAAATCCTCACAGACATCTACAGACAGAGGCCCTGGGAAGGCATCCCTGGAAAACCTCCACACTTACAGGAATGGCTTTCCCCATGGACAGCCTGCTTCTGAAGTTAAAGGCTTTGAAACAAGGAAGCCCAGCTTGAGAGCAGGACTCCTCCCTGAAGTCAGATGGAGACGCAAAATAAAATAGGACAGCACAGAGAAGGACAGGGTGGACTTCAAAGGGGGGGGCTGCCACGTGGGCTGGCTCTTATGCTGACATCTGTTTTCAACATCAAAAAAAAAAAAAAAAAAAAAAAGGTTTACCTGCGTACTACACCAACAATAACTGTGTTTTCTGAGAGTTTTGATGTTCTGATAGACCTTAAAAAACAAACAAATTTTTAAATAAATATAAAAATAATTCTTAAATACACTTTCACAATTTTGGTGGGACAATTAAAGTTGGGGAGGGAAGCAAAGGGTAGAGAAAGATCCCTGCACACTCTGGACTCACCTTCTTGGCTACTCAACCTTTCTCTCCTCATCATTTGGACCAGAATAACCCTAACAATTATGGTGTCTGAGTGTCCTAGCTAAGCAAGGAGATGCGCCTGCTACCTGCTCTGGGCTTTGTTAACCGCAATGTCTCAGGCGGAGAATTTTCCTTACTTTGCGCTTCCATGAAAGGGGCTGCAGTTGTCTCTTCTTCTCCCCTGCTGAGGGGAAATGCGAGTTCGTACGCACTTCCACAGGTTAGTGGCCATGTAGACTGTGCAACAGAGAAGTGCCAGAGCCAGCTCTTCACTGTATTCTAAGCAGCACAAAGGAAGAGATCCCAGGTAAAATGGAGACAAAACTACTACCACCACAAACCCAAAACTAGGAAGTGCAAGAAGAGAAACGAGAACCAACACCTATGAGAAAAGGTGAGGACGGTGGCCTAGTGTAGAAAAGCAGAAGACACTGGTGCCCTGAAGTCACACACAGAACATGAGGCTCTCCAGCCAGCCACACACAGGGCCCTTCAGTGGAAGGAGCTTCAGAGGAGGTGGGAGATGAAAATGCAGTCAAAGCAGCTGGGCCCCTTTGTGCACACCTCTGATCCCAGCAGCTTGGGAGGCTGAGGTGAGAGGATTGGGAGCTCGATGCCATGGTCAGCCTGTGCAACTCAGCGAGATGCCATCTCAAAATAAGAAATAAAAAAAGGGCTCTGGGTACCACTCAGTACAGGAGTACTTGCCTATAGCATGCACGAGGCTTGGGGTTCAATGCTCTAGAACAGGAGGAAAAAGAGTGTGCGTGTGTGTTCATTATATAGCCAAAAGATCAAAGAGGGAAGACAAGGAACATAGAGGTGTAGGAGAAGGAAGAGAAAGTGCTCTACTAGAGGCACACAACAGCTTTGAACGCATCCTCTGCTGGGAAAAGAAAGTGGGGCTCTCTGGAGGAAACAGGAACCCGGCCCCAGAAAGAGGAAGAGACCTAGGCTGCAGAGGGGCTTCAGAAGGAAGGAATGGACAGCACCATATCCAGAGGAAATGTGCTGGCCTCTTGGAGAAAGCATTCAGGGTGGGACAGACACCAGCCAAGGCTAAGTACATGACTTCAGCTCTGTTAGCTCAAGACACAGGGCCATCTCTGAATGACAGAACACAGAAAATGATCTAAGTGGCTATTTCTCAGTTCTCCTAAAGATGGTACATAATATAACCACTCCAGATGTCTCTGAAAGACTCGTCATCTACAGTGGATGCTTCGGTCTTGTCAAACCTTTTCTATAAGGGGCCAGAGAGTAAACACTGTAGGCTGTGTGGGCTGTACGGCTCCCTCTGACCTCAGTCCTACCCCCGAGTTCTACCATTACAGCAGGACTGCAGCAGACTATGCACAAAGGAGTGGGCACGGATGCTCTCCTCTGCCGACCCTGGCTGGATTTACCTGTGGGACTCGGGTTAAGAAGAATTTCAAGTCTAATGATAGAGACCAGCATTGGGTTAGGGGTCACTCAGGAATGGAAAGGCAGCTCTAGGGACCATCCAGGTCCTCCTCGGAGCACGCAGCTCATCTGTCCCTGGGTCTCAACATTCCTGCTTTTCCCAGTGCCCATGCCACTCCCCTAGCTCCTCCCTGTCTGTCCTTCCTGGAAGGAGCCAAACTAAAGGGTGACACAGGCCTCCACTGGAAGAGACCTTCCAAACAGGCCCCTGTGGGGCTTGCCGGCTAGGTGTCCAATCCTGGCTTCCCTGCCTGGATGAGAGCCAGGCTCAATGTCCTGGGGAAGGGCCAGGGCAGGGGTATCTCAGGCACAGCAGACACTCCCACGAACACAGGCAGCACATACCTGGTGACTAACATGCCTCTCAGCACTAATCTCCAATGGGAACAGGAGACAAAGAGGGACACTGTATTTGTTCTTATGTCTATGTTTCCATGATATTACAGAGATTTGGAGGAAAGAAAGGGAGATTTAATTTCAACCACCGGAAACCAGTTCTCAGTTTTTTAGAAGAAAAACAGATGTGAGCGGTAGCACCGCAAGTAGGCAACCATGCAGATGATCCAGTAAGGACCATGGCAGAAGAAAAAGAATGAGGGGCACGGGACTAAGGAAGAAACAGAAGGGAAGACCATGTCTACCTGGAGACAAGCCCTTCAAAGCAGCTCTGAAACTGTATAAAAGGTAGAGGTGCACTCCTGACATTTTCTAACGCATAAGAAAGAAGAACAGGCTAGAAACAGAAATGTCAAGAAACTGGTTTGAGAAAATGATGTCCTTGCTTTAGATTTCATGAAAACTAAGAAAGAAATGACCTGACATAGTAAAAATGTACACCTGGACAGGGAGGCAGATTTCAAGAAGGTGGGAAACCATCCTGTGGCATGAGACTCTAAGAGCTCTTAAAACCACATTAGGTGGAGTGATTTAGGAGTCAGTTTGGTTACACAGGATAGAAAACTCCAAAAAATAGTGGCTCAAGCCCCTGTACCTGTCTCACACATGAAAGATGTGCAGAGGGATCGATTTGGCGCTGCCACGGCACATTGCAGGACCAGGTAGCTGGCTCCTTCCACCGTGGGTTTCTCTTATTGTCTGATTATGGTTTCTTCCTCATGGTCTTAGATGGATGCTGAACACTAGCCATAATGTCCACATTTTAGACAGTAGGAAAGCCAGTATGATCCCTCACGTCAAGGATTCTTTTCAGAAGAGGCATATGGTAGTTCCGCTGGCCAGCTGCAAGAAAGGTTAAGGAATGCAATATATTTCCTAGATGGTCCTATGACCAGACAAATATCAGTGATTCTTTATCAGGAAAATAATAAAAATGGATACCAGGGGAAACTACCAGTCTCAAGTCACATAGGGTAACTACAGGTAATTCTGATGATGGTCTCAGCACAACACTGGAAAAAAGACCAGGATGAAGACTCACAGTAAGAACACAGAAAATCCCCTTCAAGAGTTAAATTTTATAGCTGGGTGCTATGGCGCATGCCTATAATCCCAATGACTTGGGAGGCTGAGGAAAGAGGATCCTCAAGTTTGAGGACAGAGGCAGCTTGTTCCACTTAGCAAGACCCTGACTCAAAATAAAAAATAAAAAAGGAGCTAGGGGTGCAGCTCAGTGGTAGAGCACTTGCCTACCATACGCAAGGCCCTGGGCTCAACATCCCAGTACTGGGGGAAGAAAAAAAGTGAAATTATTCAAAAGTACAATTCTATACCTTGTACTTTGCTACAGTCCTCTGCCATGTGGAATGAATTTCAGATAGAAAAGAATGGAATTTACAGTGGTAAAAAGGACCGGCAGACTGAGGTGAATCAAGACATTGTGTGAAGCATCAGGCACTGACTTCAATCCTGCTTCTGCTTTCAACGCTGATTTTAATTGTGAGTGCACTGTTTCCTCCATTTGCCTTCCTGAAACCTTTGCTTTCATTAGAGTCCTGCTCCTCTTGCACAAAGAAGTATTTCTTCACCTCTTCTGAGTATATTAGGCACATGCTTTCTAAAAGATTCCTCAGTCTCTTATAAAATTAATTTTCTCAACTGTTGTTGTTAGGTGCTATGGAGTCATCTCCGACTCATCAAGACCTTCAGAGGGGTTTTAAATGGCTGATTGCTTTGGGATTGTCTCAGGAGAAAATTAATATATTCTTTTTTTTTTTTTTTTTCAGTGCTAGGGGTCAAACGTGGGTTCTCAGAAAGTGCAGAGCAGCATTCTACTAACTGAGCTGAACCCCAGCCGGCCCTCAGTTGTCAGGGCTAGCCTCCCCACCCTCCATCATGCTGCAAGAGCTCCTCACAAGCCTCCCTCTCTATCCTGTCACGCACCCTTGAACAGGAGCGACATCTATCCACACAGAGTGGGTCAGAAGCTTCCTTCACATCCCCACACTGGGCCCCAGGTGCGAGCAGCCACAGTCATCTTAGGTGTGGGCTGCAGGACAGGTGACTGAGGGCAGCTGAGGCTTGGAGGGTGCTGCCAGCAGGAAGAGGTGTCTGCTGCCTAGAAGAGGTTCCTGGCCGCTCTCTCTGGCTCTCAGAGGAAACCTGAGAACTGATGGAGCTCGCGGTTCTGCAACTCCAGCTTCCCTCCCATCTTGCAACATGGTAGGAAAAAGGATGGCTCTGTCCTACCCATCTTGGGTTTCCAAAGTCAAGAACAAAGGGGCGCAAGGACAAAAGGGGCTGGTGCCCAGGCTCTGGCCAGCTCCAGGAAGCCCTGCTGCTTGCTGGGGCTTAGCCATCTTTCTATGGTCAGTGCAGCTCCAGCATCTCAGGCTAAGCAGAACGCAGCGGGGGAGAAATCAAAGCCTCTTCTCACGGTCTTCCTCTAGGGTCACTGGTATATCAGCTTCAGAGACAGAAGTATGCGGGCACAGTTGGGGAACTGCTCTTCATCAGTCCCCACACTACATGAGACAGGGACAGGAAGTCGGTATGTAGCTCACACTAGCCTCAAACGCACTATGTAGCCTAGGCTGGCCTTGAACTCGCAGTCCTTCTGCCTCCATGTCCTGAGTGCTGGGATTGCAGGCACACACCTCTATGCTTGGCATATCGGTGTCTGAACTGCCCTTGGGAGACAGTACAAAGTCTTTGGCTCAGCACTTGAGGCCTTTGTGATCTGCCTCACATCTGCTGCTCTGGCCTCCCCTGAGCCACACTCCCCATGGCCTGACTCATAGCCACAAACAGAGCAAAGAAGCTGGACGGCCTGCCCGATCCCCCTCTCGGTGCTCTCTCTAAAGGTGGTCTTCCACCTTCATTCCTTCCGGAACTTCGCTCATGCTTCAGGACTCAGGCTGAACACCCTCTGCAAAGCTGCCCTTGATGCAGGCAGCCACACACTCTCCACGAACCTCCTCTGTGGGCTCTCAGGAGCCTGTCCTCAGTAGGATTTAACTCTGCCCCTTCCAAGATTTACATGTTGCCAGGGCAACATGTTGCCAGGGGGCCCACAGAAGGTATGAAGGCCATGAGGACCCCTCTCTCATAAAAGAAACTTCACAGAGCCTTCTGTCTCTCCAGAAGATGCAACCCTCACAGACAACCAACCTGCCAGCGTCTTCCACTGGGATTTCCTAATCGTCAGAACTATGAGAAAGTGAAGTTCTTTATAAATGACCTAGGCTTGAGTTTTTACTTATATCAACACAAAACAAAGATACTCTCTGTGAGGGTTAATTGTCACTGTCACCTTGACTGGATTTAGAATCACCTAGGAGATGGGTGAGGCCTCCTCTAGAGAGCATTAACTGAAGGTGGGAGAGACTCACCCTAAATGTGGGTGGCCCCGTCCCATGGGCTAGGGGCCCCGATGGAATAAGAGGAGAAAAAGGAGAAAGTCCGTGGAGCACCAAGATTCCGTTTCTATGCTTCCTGGCCATCACAATGCTACCTGCTCGGCTGTGCCACCCCTGTCCGCCACTGAGCTGAGCCCTCTGAAACCACAAACCAAAATCAACTCTTCCTCCCTTAAGCTGCCTATGTCAGGTATTTCGGTCACAGTGAAAAAAAGTAAGAAGTACACTCTCCAACTAGAGAATTAATTCCTCAATGCAAGAACCATGATTTACTCTTCTATATAGTTCTTGTACCAATGTAAGTGTCTGGGACCAACACCTATGAGGTAGGGCTCCTAAACCCGTGGATCTGGAAACACAGCAGACAGAAAAGCTCATCTTTAGCATGGAAGCTCATAGAGTGTGAGGAGTTCCAAAAGCCCCCAGTGGAGAGACAGAGGTGCATGCCAGCTGATAGAAGACCCTCCACAGGCTGCCAGTATTGGTCAGGTACCCCAAAAGGGAGGATAAAGGGAAGGACAGTTCTCTGTCAGGTATAAGGTCTCATAGGCTATGTGGGGCTGCTGGGACAGAGGATAAGCCAGTCAAAGGGTTGGAGTCTGGAGAGATTTCTTCAAGAAGCAGTCCATAGTGGGCAAACAACCTTCTAGGGATGATCTCAAGAGAGATGAACAGGTAAAGGCCAAAACCAAGAGAAAACTGAAATAAATCAGGGCCTTTTCTTGTCTCTAGAAAATTCTATGAAAGGCACAAAGAACCCACTCCCACCCCAAATTCCCACCCAACAAGATAAAGATGGCATGGTAGAGAAGAGCTAGCAAGGAAGACCTGCGATTTCTTGGCTAGGGTCATGACTGCCCATCAGGAAAGGAATGTGATCAGGGCTGCATTTATAGCGGTCTGCTTTGTGGGTCACACTGGGAGGGAACTGTTCTGCTGGCTCTTCACTGGTCCATCCAGACCTCGTGTGAGCTTTTCAGTCCTAGAGCTGTGCTACGAGAGCTAGGAGACAGGACAGGGCTGGGTCTCAGGGGCAGCACCCTGGACACAGCCTGTGAGGAGCCACAGGCAGCAGTGAGGACGCTGTCAACCTGGAAACAGAAGATGTCTTGAGGGAACAACTCCTGTCCTCAGTGTTGGAAACTCATTCTGGAGAAGGGGAACAGACCCACTCTAGCAACCCAAATCTGGACAAAGTTGGGCTCAACATGAAGAAAAACCTCTAAAACTCAGAGCTCCTCTCGGGGAATCTCAGGTCCCCAGCAGAGGCCAGATGTGGAGTGGAGACACACACCTAACATTCTAGGCTCTTCAGACCATGTTAAGCAACCCTGTTCCCATTCTTTATTTAAACATTGCATGGAATTACCATTTGCACAATGAGAGAACCCTCGTTAACTATAATGCTTATGGAATTTTTTATTTGCAGAAGTTTTTGACCACAAGTGTTATACAACACTACTGTTTTCATTTAAATGCTTCAACTCCACTAATCTATAATCTCCTAAAAGACAAGAATTTCATTGTATTTACGTGCGGTCTAGAAAATTGTCTTATACAGGGCTCAATAAAAAATTTTATGAATGAATTAAGCCTACTTGTTTAGAATATTCTCAAAATGTGTAAAAATAGTACATTTTCTTCCCTCAAAAAGTGGAGCACAATTTTATGCTATGTATATTTATGCTATATATATTTAATCACAATAAAAAAGTGAATGTAACTAATACAACTTAATTTTTTATTCACAATATGAGATGCCTAGCAGAGCCATCTTTACGAATACAGATTTCTTTTGCCCAGCATCATCTATGGCTAAGTTTGGGGCTAGAAAAGACTGAAGAGGACAAGCTTTCCTCAGCACCCTGCCTCATCTTTTCTATCTCATTAATACTTTAGTCCTCCTTAGATACTTCTCCTGCCTTACGACATGCCACGAAGACCAACAATTTAGACCCTCAAGCATCACATAATTTAGATATTCTCTTCTTTCCTGAGTGAAACCCAATGAATGTTAGGGACAGAAGGGATCTTGGAAACCAAGTGATCCAAATTTAGAGTTCTGATACATACCCACAAACATACCCACAAAAGGCAGAGTTACCCAGAGCTGAGCTATCAGTCAGGGAGAAGCTGAGTAGTGCCCAGGCCTCCCTCTGCCCATCCAGAGCTCTCTCCATCTCTCTTGGCCTGGCATCCCTTATGCATGTACTAGGTGACCAACCAGATGACATATCCAACAAGCCTATGCTGTGGGGAGAATGGCTTACTGCAGAGAAGGCGCAAACAGGCAGGGAACATGGGCAGCACTTTAGGCATGTTAGGTCCACCGGACATGAATCATGCTAGAGCGAAACCTACCTGGCCCGACTACAAATGTGGATTCTCATCACCAGGAAAATGAGCACATGATATGGTATCTGTTCATTCTGTCAATTCTTAACCCTTGTTATATTTGGCTAAAATCTTTTCTACTAAATGTCAAGATTTTAAATAGCCTTAAAATTACGATATTATAAAATTTCACATTATTTTAAAGCTGTGATTTGTCTTCCCCTATTAAATAAAATAAGCATTTTTACTTTGCCTTGTATCCACTGGCAGCAAATAACTTTAATTTGAAAAACATTTTTCTTAGATTTATCCCTGCAACCCAGAATTCTCTCATTAATATTCTGCATGTATGATAAATAAGGCATACTTATCTAACATTAAAAGGTAATTCTGAGTTTTTTATAACTTTAAGAACGACCTGGAAAATTATAATGCAAGTGATAATTGTGGCTATGAAGTTTGGATTTCATCTTGATCCTTAATGGCTGTCATTCATATTTTCTTAGTGTTTGGTTTCTTGTTTGTTTGTTTTGCAGTGCTGGGGATCAAACCCAGGACCTCCCCCATGGTAGGCAATTTCTTATTGTCTTAACGCAAAGCAAGAAAAAAACAAAAGATTAGTCCTAGAAATGATGATGTTTAATGACTTGCTTACTTGATATGGAGGGAAAAGGAGCCTGAGTTTAAGTGATGTTTCCAGGCTGCATTTAGTGTCACAGATGTCAAAGAGACTCTTTAGGACCAAGTCACACCTTACCTGCACAGCGCCTCTGCATCCAGCTGTCGGGGGTTCCTGTGGTCTATGATGATGATGTCATGGTGCTTGTCCAGGAAACAGGCAAGCACAGCCTGCGCATCCTTGGCGACTGTGCACTTAAACCCCGCTTTTTCACATGCCCTGCAGAATCCGATACACTGGTTATCTTCTTTGGTAAACACTAAAAGTACCTGAATCAAAAGAACATGAAAATATTTTTTAAAAAACATATTTTTTAAAATGACAAATGTTAGAATTGTCATTTCTTAATAAGCCGCAGAAATTCTCAAGCATTTCAACACAAAGACACAGATGTGAGCATAACATCTGTCAGTACAAATCCTTCTCTTACCCGTAACTCAGGGATACCATCATTCAGCTCCCCCAAATTAAGGGTATCATATCTGCTCTTAGTCTGCAAATCCAAGTGCTTGCATCATATACTTACTTCTTATGCTGATAAACCGATCAGTTAAACTCAGTAAAAACTTGATTATTTTATCTAGAAACTGATTCAAAACATACAAATACATATTTTTACAAACAAGGTTAACTGAGTTTGCCTTATATGGTAAATACTAATATTTCAGTGAGATTATTGGACACATAATCCTTTAAATAGGGTAGTTAATTGTTCTGGCTCAAGATTTTATGTAATTCCCCCCAATTTAAAATAAAATCACTTTGGCCAGGCACGGTGGCACATGCTTGTAATCCCAGCAGCTCAGGAGGCGGAGGCAGGAGGATCATAAGTTCGAGACCAGAGTCAGTCTGTGTAACTTCGCGAGACCCTGTCTCAAAAAAAGAAAAAAAAAAAAGAAAAAAAAAAAAAAAAAAGGTTAGGGTGCAGCTCAGTGGTCCAGCACTCGCAAAGCAAGCAAGCGCAAAGCCCTAGGTTCAACCTACAGCACTGAAAAAAAAATAAATTAAAAAAAAAAAAGTCAAGTCACTTTGAGTCAGGCACAGTGACGCGTGCCTGTAATCCCAGTGACTCAGGAGGCAGAGGCAGAAGGATCCAAGTTTGAGGCCAGAGGTAGCCTGAGTACCTTGGCAAGACCGTCAAGATAAAAAGTAAAAAATGGGCTGAAAGTGTGGCTCAGCAGTAGAGTATCTGTGAGGCTCTGGATTCAACTCCCCCAGTACTGAAAAAAAAAAAAAAAAAAAAAAACAACAACAACAAAAAACTCATTTTGAAAGTTGGCCACTGTGGTGCACACCTGTAATTCTAGTGACTGAGGAGGCTCAGGCAGGCAGATCTCAAGTTTGAGGCCAGAGGCAGCCTGTGAGATTTAGCAACAGCCTGTTACAAAATAAAAAATATGTAAGAGGCTGGAGATATAACTCAGTGGTCTACCACTTGCCTACCATGTGTGAGGTGAGGCCCTAGAATCAATGTCCCTGTACTACAGGAAAAAAAAAAATCACTTTGAATGTAAGAAGGAAGATTTAAAATAGACCAAAATGTTACATTCCAAAGCCTGCCAGTTAAGAGACACAGGAACACCACCAGGTACAAGAGGCAGCATCTGAGCCAATGCAAGGACAATGGCTTAATGTCCTGGTCCCTGGCCTGTACCGGGTGAGGCTTGGATCTGCTGCCTTTCCTACCTAGCTGGGCCACCCAGCCAAATTGGGTTCAGGAGCGCCTCAGCTCCATCCCTCCAAAGCCTGACTCAGTAACAAGGCAACAGTGGCCCAGCAGAGATGGGCAGCTGTGAGACAGAGGCCTCAAAGCTGAAGAGGTCTTCTTTCCTGAGGCTTCCTTCCTTTACGTTTATCCAGCTGCTCAAATACTACAGCCCCTTCCACACTGTTGAAATTTAACAGCGAACATGTGCTCGTGTGCAGGAAGCCTCAAAGAACTTGGCCTTTTTTTTTTTCACCCCCAGTACTGGGGGTTTGAACTCAGGACCTCATGCATACTTTCCAAGCACCACTGGGCTGCACGCTACTCCCCTTTTTAAAAAGTTTTGAGACAGTCTCACCAAGTTACACAGGCTACCTCTGGCCTCGAACTCATGATTCTCCTGCCTCTGCCTCCACAGTCACTGGGATTACAAGCGTCTGATACACTTGGCAGCTTGGCTATGCTTTAATTGGATATTTTGGATTTTCTTTTTTTTAATACCATGATTGTTTCTGTATTTTCATAGAGGTGCATCTTATATTTTCTGTTTTTTTCTCTCTCTCTTTACCCTTCTATGTTGTCCCCCCACCACTGTCCACTCCCTCCCACTAGTCTCTGCTCATTTGGGGTCCACTTATATTTTCTAGCCTTAGATATCTATCTGTATGTATGTATGTATGTATGTATGTATGTATGTTTTTTCTTTAAGGTAGATTACCTCCCACATACAAGAGAGAACATGCCGTATTTCTCTTTTTGAGTCTGGATTATTTTGCTTAAAATGATGCTCTCCAGTTTCATCCATTTTGATGTAAATGACATAATTTCATTCTTCTTTACTGCTGAATGATATTTCATTATGTAAATATACCACAGAAAAATGGTAGATATTCTCTGATAGAACTGACTTGGCAACACAGAGAAGACTATGTTTTGACTTTTTATTTCTGAATTACAATAAACCTTTAGAATCTCTTCCCCTAGATTAATCAACTGTTAGTACTTGTCACCTTCCTTTTACTCTCTATCCACCCCCACTTCTGCATGCACAAAATTATACACCTTTTTGTCTTTATTGCAACCAACTTAATATAGGTTACAGACAAATTTTTATCCCTAAATACTTCAATGTGTATTTCTAAGACAAGCATATTTTCTTATGATAGAACTGTTATAAATTGGGGAAATTTAACATTGATCCAATGCTATTATCTAAAACAAAAGACTTAATATTTTAAATGTATAACTTTATGCCTGCCTCCTCTTTAAAGAAAATCAACATGTCGTAACTATAGCATTGTTCATTAGTACCTGAATTTGATCTTGATGGAATCTCATGGGGCCAAACTGCACATAGGTTTCTGCTACCTGTAAGAAAGAGATTTGCTTAAAAATAAGAAGACAAATCTTGCTTATCTTTTTCTCTCTCAGCACCACAGATGAAAGTAAAATATCTACTCTATAAAAAAAATTACATAAAGTCATTAGGGAAATAATTACAAAGAATCTCAATAATCTCCTTATAACCCCCCAGGAGAAATGGGAACAGGAAAGGAAAAATCAAATGTATCTGATCTCAAGGGCACGGGAGGAGTGAGGGAGGAAGAGGAGTAGTAGTTCTGGCTAAGGTAGTCACCTTCTTACAGCGTAGCAAGAAGCAAAGCAAGAAACACTGAGAGACCAAGCTGAATGAGTGTTTTGTCTGGTGCTTTCTGTGAACAAAATTTAAAGCAAAGAATGAATGAAAGAATGAGTAAGGAGACTGGAATATATACCTTGAAAAATACAGTGGAACTGACCAGGAAGAAGAGAGAAAGAAAACAACAGGAAGAAGAGAGGTAAGGAAAATCATTTTGTTGATTTTTCTCTAGTCTGAGCTACAGTTTCATAAGAGAAAGTGGAAAAAAAAAATCAACAAGAGGGGCATGGGTGCTACCACTGCCCAAGGTAAGGCAGGACTGGAGAGCACCCGAGCCGTCACAGGAACATGGGTCCCAGCCTCTGACAAAGGATACCAGTAAATTTTGCTATGAATGATCAAAGAAATAAAATACAGAGTTTGAATAGAAAGGAAAAATACTTATGAATAGTATAGAAATGTGTGATATACTTGTTGTTTGGTGCCATCGAGTTGACTCATAGTGACCTTACATACAACAGGTGAAACACTATTGTCAGCACTTCTCTGCTATTTATAGGGTTTTCAATGGCAGACTGATTAATTTTGGGAGTGGAATGCTGGGTCCTTCTCCCAAATAAGAGTCATAATTAATATAAAATATAAAGTTGAAAGTAAAAAAATTGAAAGAGATACTCCAGGTAAATATTAGCCATATATGTTGTTGTTGTTGTTGTTGTTGTTGTTGTTGTTGGGTGCAGTCGAGTCAGTATCCAACTCATAGCGACCCTCATAGGGTTTTCAATGGCTGACTGTTTCGGGATTGCCTTGGGAGTGGATTTCCAGGCCCTTCTCCCATTTTTGGGATGCTGGAAATTGAACTCAGGACCTCAGAGAGTGCAGCGCAGCACTCTACCAACTGAGCTAAATCCCAGCCCGTTGTTGTTGTTAGGTGCCATCAAATCAGTGTCCGACGCATAGCAACCCTACATACATTATTGTCAGTGCTTCTCGGCTATTCATAGGGTTTTCAATGGCTGGTTTTTTGGGGGGAGTGGGTTGCTGGGTCCTTCTCCCAAGCCTACAGCACCTGGTGTTCCCAGGCAGTCTCCCATCCAAGGACTAACCAGGCCCGACCCTGCTTAGCTTCCAAGATCTGATGGGATCGGACACCAAAGGGCAGGTCATATGAAAACCTTAAAACATATTCCTAAAAGTAAAAATTGTAGTTTTTACTTTTCAACCACAACGTAATTAAGCCAGAAACAAAGAAAGTAAGTTTAAGGATTGGGGGTGCAGCTCAGTAGAACACCTGCCTAGCATGCATGCGGCCCTGGATTCAATCACCAGCAGAAAGGAAGAAAGGAAAAAAGAAAGAGAAACAGAGGAGGGGAGGGAGGGAAAAAATGAACAAAAACACAGGTTTAAGTGAACACAATAACAAACCCCCTATCCCTAGAAAATTTTTAAAAACTTTATATAATTGCTGAATGCAAGGTGGAGTTGCAAACCATTCCCGCAGATTATTTGGAAAATAACAAAAGTGAGACTATCATGTAATAAAACTTATAGGATACTGCTAACTTGCACTTGGAGGCAAAATCCATACACTAAAATCTTTTTATAGAGTTTAGGCTTGGCGGTACAGGCCGATAACCCCAGCCTCTGGGGTGTATGCAGGAGGATCACAAGTTTAAAAACAAACAGGACCCTGTCTCACCAAATATAAGGAACCTTTTATCGTGAAATCAGAATTAAATAAATAGACTAAGTTCTCAAATCATTAAGATTGATAAAGTCAAAAGTTAAGGAAACCCTGCTTGCTTCACATACACAAGACCCTCAGCACTCCACCATCACCGCCGCCGCCGCAGGAAACCATTAGGAGAAAGGTAAATACTATGATTAATAAATTGTTTAAGTGTTAATGACTGGAGTGAAACATATCTACAAATAGATGAATAGTGCTGGTTACTGAGGAGGAAGAAGATGAAAGTGTGGAGTGCTCAGGGCAAAGGGTCATCCCTCCTCGGGAAACAACACGGAACACACAGCCCACATCCAAAGATGATGGACAACATAACTTTATGATTTCAACTTTTTACAACCCAACTGTTAGATTTATTTTAAAGCTATAGATTCATATTTAAAAGATTTAAGACTATGTATTTTATACTGTTTAGTTGTAGCAGTATCATTTAAAAATGTGCATGCTTCAGCAAGTCCATTTTACCATTCAACACTTCATTTACTTATCTAGATTACACTTGGCCTCACATCCTGTCTTTGGGGACTATCCGGCTCTTAGGACTGCTATGCACCAAAATCTCAGCACAGCCAGGGAACTACTTACCACTGCCTCCCCACCCCCAAATAACCACCACCAGGAAATCGATGACATTGTGCAATGAATGGACATCAGCAATGGCCCTCAAAGGGTAAACAACTTCCCAACTGGTCAAAGGCATCAGAACTCTTGGAAGTCTTGCATCTATCCCCTCTTAGTATATGAAAATCAGAATCAAACTGACCTAATGCTTCAGGTCACAGCCCTCTTAATAGTAATTTGCTTTTTACATTCATATTTTAGAAGGAATAATTGTTTTCAAATTCATTTTAATAATACACTTTTGATTTCAGCTTTCAGAAGCAACTGACATTTTTGGATAATATAAAAAACAGTATGTTTAAATGATATTAGTAATTATACAAGTTGTTTTTAGCCTGTTGGATTTTTAAATATTTGTAAATTTATTAAGATTTATTATTTAAAAAGATTTAAAAATTAGGATATCAGATAATAAAGACATCTATTTGCATTTTAATATTTTAATTTTTGGCAAATGTGGCTAATCGAAATATGAAACATTACTATGCGAAGGTCTGATGAACTACTATCAGACTTCTTTTGATTGCCTGACTGATTAATAACACTTAACTAGGAGGCAAACTTACCGTGTTATGAGAGTCTTGACCAAGAGGTAGAGGAAAGAGATTTATTGTATAATTCTAATGTATTTTAAATTCTAACTCCCCCAACCCTCCCTATCCATTGCCTATGTTTTTTCTTCTTCACTCCTAATCATTATTTAATGCAGTGAATATCTTATTATTTACCTTCTTATCTACTTCTCCCACTAGAATGTAAAGTTCCATGACAACAGGGAATTCATCTACTTTACTACTATCTTTCCAACACCCAAAATAGTGTCTGACATATGCTAGGCATTAAAAAATGATTCTGAATGAATGTTTACTCAACAGCTAATTTGTTTGAGCCTGCATCAGTACCATCCTGGAGTCTGATCTTGTCAGATCTTGGAAGCTAAACAGGGTAGGGTCTGGTTAGTACTTGGATGGGAAACCACCTAGGAACATAGGGTGCTATAGGCTTGGGAGCCAGACCTAGTAGGCCACTCCCAGAACAATCAGCCACTGAAAACCCTATGAATAGCAGAGAAACACTGACAGAATGCCAGGTATGGCACAGTGTTGGGAGTGTTTTGTTCTGTTGTTCATAGGGTTGCTATGAATCAGACCCAACTTAATAACACTTAACAACACCACATCTGAACCAATCATGTATCTAAAACTTATACCAGCAATTATATATGTGCATGTTACACAGCACTTGTTTTCACAGTAATTTCATATATACCAATACTTTATTTTACTAAGGAACAGAAAGGAAAGAATACTAGGAAAAGTCTAAGAACTGGGAATCACAAAGAACAGTGTGATCTTTTCCCAACATCCCCCTTATTAGAAACAGGCTTACTGGAATCAATTTACCTTAATTATATACACAAATCCGAGGTTGGCCTGAGCCACACTTTTCCTCCTGGCTTTCCCAGAGCAGTCAAGTGGCCATCTTGCCTGTCTGTCTTTCTTTTTCCAAAGAGACATAACTCAGAGGGACCCAACCTGAGCAAGAGTCAGGAGAGACCAGTCCTTAGATGTGGGAATCTATCCAGACAATTTTGGACCACCTATTACTCTGTTATAAACCAAGCATAGCACAAGGTACCAAGTACCTAACCCTGTCCTTGACTAGTAGTGATTAGGTGCCGTCGAGTTAGGGCCCGACTCATAGTGACACTATGTACAACAGAACAAAACACTACCCAATATGGTGCCACACCTGCCACCATGTCAGTGTTTCTCTGCTATTTATAGGGTTTTCAATGGCTGAATGTTTTTTGGGGAGTGGGTTGCTAGGTCTTTCTCCCCAGCCTGCAGCACCTGGTATTCCCAGGAGGTCTCCCATCCAAGGACTAACCAGGCCAACCTTGCTTAGCTTTGAGATCTGATGAGATCAGACACCACAATGGTATGGCTGCAGGCTCCTACAGTAGTAGGAAGGAAAAATGTGAAAAACATGGGGCACTTGTAATAGAAATAGGTGTGTAATGTGTGCTAACATTGCGAAGAATGGCAATAGCCGAACATATAATTGTACTCAGGAGGAATCTGTAGAAGGACCGGAAGGCATCATTCCAACAGAACAAGGAAACACTGCTTGGATTAAAGTCAGGAAAGGTGGCGACAGGGCTGTATTCTCTCACCATACTGCTTCAATCTCTATGCTGAGTAAATTATCAGAGAAGCCGGGCTTTATAAAGAAGAATGTGCCATCAGGATTGGAGGAAGACTCGTTAGCAACCTGTGTTATGCAGACGACACAACTCTGCTTGCTGAAACCGAAGAGAATTTGAAACACGAACCAAGGAAGATCAAAGAACACAGCCTTCAGCATGGGTCAACATCAAGAAAACAAAAATCCTTACAACTAGGTCAGTACACAACTTCACGATAAATGGAGAAAAGATGGAGGCTGTCCAAGGTTTTGCTTTA
Organism: Pedetes capensis; assembly: GCA_007922755.1. Taxonomy (NCBI): domain Eukaryota; kingdom Metazoa; phylum Chordata; class Mammalia; order Rodentia; family Pedetidae; genus Pedetes; species Pedetes capensis. The sequence goes on along the minus strand of VMDO01000369.1, from coordinate 117,079 downwards.
CTTAGTTCTACAATCAACAGACACAAAAGCAGCAGTCAACAAGAAACCAAAAGATGCACTGTATTGGGAAAAGCAATTGCAAAAAAACTCTTTAAAGTGTTGAAAAGTAAAGATGTCACATTGAAGAAGTAGGTGGGCCTGGATCATGCCATGGTATTTTCAGTTGTACTATATGCTTATGAAAGCTGGATAGTGCCTTGCACAGACAGAGGACACAAATAAGCTAAGAACCGAGAGGAGTATGTCACGGCAATCCACTCGTGAAGTAATCCTGAATCAATCAGCCATTGAAAACCTTACAGGGTCGCTATGAGTTGGACCTGACTTGAGGGCACCTAACAACAATAGCAACATCTGAATTCAGCTAACAAAAGAAAGTGAGCTCACCAACAATTTTTATCAATTTCATAAGCATATGTGTAAGCAGGAAATTTTAGTGCATATTTAAAATTTATAAAACATAAACAAATGTCACTGGCTAAGGTCTCTCCTATTTTAAGAGAGTTCTTAAAAGAGGAAATGGAAAAAGACACACTTGCATCTACCACTTATGTATCTACAAGGGGAAATGAGTTGCTTATGCAACTACTACACAGTAGAAAGCTTTGTTTCCATAGCGATTATGACACAGCTGATTTAGGCCTTAAATTAGAATATTCTGATTTGAATTGAGAAATGATCTTTTTGTCTAAATGAATAGTGTATTCAGCATGAATAAAAGCTCCGCACATCTGCTTATATCATTTCCTCTTTACTTCAGTAATAATTAATAATGAGAATACATCTATACAAGTCCTAAAAAGGAATTCATACCCCCCAAATCCCACAAGTGCCTGAAAATACAGGGAATGACATATTACTACAGGATGTACAAAAATACTGACCCCAAATAGCAAGCACAAGACAGTGAAATGTAGCTCTGATTGTCCTGCATCTAACATGTAGGCCTTCTCTTACAGTCTGAACAGCACAAGTTGCTTCTGCCTGCCTTCCTCTCTGTCACCTGAATTCAATAGTAAACAGTAACTGGGGGAGGAGGGAGAATGCATGAAGTTATTAATCCAGATCCCCAAATCGTCAGAACATTCTGTCCCACAAATATAGCAGATGTAAAATCTGTCAGCAGCCTCACACTGCCCTGGTGAAAATTTAGACAACCAGATACGGCCTTCAAGGGTCCTGGTGTCCTTGAAGCCTAAGTTTCAACTTCCCTAAGCCATTTAAAGGGTCTGGGATTTAGCTCAGTTGGTAGAGTGCCACTCTGCACTCTGAGGTCCTGGGTTCGATTCCTAGCAGCGCAAAAATGGGAGAAATACGTGGCAACCCACTCCTGAGGCAATCCTGAAACAGCCATTGAAAACCATATGAGGGTTGCTATGAGTCAGACACCACTCCACGGCACCCAACAACAAAAAGCCATTTAAAATGCCTTAGAAGCTTTATGCCTGTCACTAAGGTACCTTGGATGGGTAGCTCCCTGAGCCTGGCAAACTCCTGCTTTCTTCCTCTTCTCGCCTCAACTCCACCTCCAGCTAACCCATGGGATCTCCTGTGCCTCTGCCTCAGCCTATCTGGATGAGGGGCGATTCCTGAGGGGCTCCACTCCCCTGACCCTTGCACTGGTCTTCATCACAGCACAATTCTGATCACCTGTTTCTGCTACAAACTACTTGCAAGCTTCTGAGCTCTATTCACTTTCATAAAAACAGAACTTAAAGTGCAGTGCTCCATAACTGTTGAATGAACCAATTACTGAATAATGAAACCCCCAACATTTCCTCATATTTTCGTAATAAATGTTTCCAAAGGAAATTTCTAGGAAAAAAGGAGAATTAATCCTAATTGCTAGAGTAAAATGAAAACTGGCCAGATTTCCTGATAGGCTTACATTATAAATCATTCTGTTCTTTTTCTAAATTCTCTATGAAATCTTTCCAGCTGAATGGATATTCTATCTCATTTTCAAAAATCTCCAAGGAAATGATGCAATATTTAATTTTGTCACCATTGAGTATATCTTAAACTTAAGCAAATATTCAAAGTTCTGTTTCATTAGATTTTATCTTGTCACCTTGGGCATTTAGCTCCCCATAGGAATTGCTATTTCCAACTGTATTTTGTATAGGTATCACAGAAAGCTGCTTGACTTCCTTTTGAAAAACTGTTTTCCACTTAAAATATATAATAAATAAAAAACAGCACTAGTTTTGTTGTTGTTGTTAGGTGCCATTGAGTCATATCCAACTCCTATCCATATCCAAACTCTCATAGGGTTTTCAATGGCTGATTGTTTCAGGATTGCCTCGGGAGTGGATTGCCATGTCCTTTTCCATTTTTGTGGTCATGGGAATCAAACCTGGGACCTCAGGACTTCAGAGCATCACTCTACCAACTGAGCTAAATCCCAGGCCTCTGTAAGTATGTATACTTAAAGTATCGCACATCAAGCTAAAGTGAAATTTTCATTTCATCTTGTTAGTTTAATAGTATAAGGTTCTCACAAAAAGTTTTTAGGAAGGGAGAGAAGACTGAACATATATGACAGTGACAAATAATAAATCTAAGACATGAGGTTATGATTACCCTCGGGAAAGGAAATTAGGGTAAACCGCCTCTTTGAGTGACTGCTTTCACTTACTGCATGCTGTTGTTAGGTGTCAATGAGTCAGGTCCGACTCACTGTTAACTTTTCCTAAATAGGTTTTTTAATAAAGAGATGACTGAAGGAAATGGGGCACACAGGTTCCCTGCACCTCAGGAAAGGAGGAGGCTGCAGGACAAGTCCACCAGCTTGCTTTAATCCACTTTATCAGAGGGGGTCTGGAAAAACACTATCAACAGAAGAGAACACATTTGGATGCCTGGTTTTGTTTTTATAACCTTTTATCTTTGATCTGCTCTAGTGTTCCAAGGCAACCACGTGGTGGCACCTGATCTGCAGTGGGTGTAAGGGCAGGGCCCCATCAGGCATCACGGAAGACTTTCTACACCCAGAGGTGAATGAATGGGGACACTGTACTCAGGGAGGAAAAGAGAGCCCCATGGTGATGGAATGCATGAGGTGTACCTGGAGAAGGTCTCGCACCCACGGCCCCTCTGGAGAGTGCATACTCCAGATCCAGTACTGTGGTAGCCAACAGCTTGCTTCTATAATTGCTAGCCTTAATAGACAAAGCTCTTGCAGGGTGACCAAAAAATAAAAAAACAAACATTTTAAGCCATGTTCCCCACTATAAACCTACTCATTGGACTAGTGCCTCCCCTACTCTTGAAACGTGAACAATTCTCCCTTTTCTTTCTTTTGTGCTGGGGAGCAGACTGAGTGTCTTGTGCATGCTAGGCAAGCACTTAACCACAGCCCCAGACCTTGGCTTTTTCCAGACAACATCTCACTGGAGAGCTCAGGCTGACCTTGAACTTGCTATGTAGCCCAGGCTGGTCTCAAATTCACAATCCTCCTGCCTCCACCTCCCAAGTGGTAGGATCACCTCTGGGCAATGGTTACATTTTTTTGAAAATTAAGTTGTACACTCATACATAGTTGTTGATACACTATCCTTTCAAGAGCCTGCAGCCCTAGCACTGTGGCATCTGATTCCATCAGATCTCGGAAGCTGAGCAGGGTCGGGCCTGGTTAGTACTTGGATGGGAGATCGCCTGGGAACACCAGGTGCTGTAGGATTGGGAGAGGGACCCGGCAACCCACTCCCAAACAATCAATCCACCATTGAAAATCCTATGAACAGCAGAAAAGCACTAACAATAGTGTTTCCCCTGTTGTACATAGGGTCGCTATGAGTCCAATACTGACAACAACATGCTTTCAAAAACGGCTCACTTTAAAAAGAAAGTAATCAGTCCGGTAACTTAACAGCACCTCCACCTCCACTTAAAGATTTCTCTCTGCTCGGGGTGTCAGCTGACCTTGGGGAAGAAGGGCTCCAGACGGTTGCTTCCTTTGTCCTCACTTCTTCCTCCACCTGCTGGCTGCTGTTTCCAAGGCGGGGAGGACAGAAAAGACCTGAAGAAGTTCCTGGCTGGTACAAGTGGAGCTGTTACTCTTCGGTGACTGTTTATGGGACACTTCTGTGGACTCTCTTGGGGGTCTGACTGTGTCCCTCCTGCCACAACTCCTTTCAGATGGGCAGAGCCTCCCTTCCCGCCAGCTCTTCCTACTTTCCCTTCACTTGCCACTAAAATGGAGACCTCGTCACCTGTGGTGCTCAGCAAACATTCCAGGCAGGCATCCTTCCGAATGGCCCAGGCTGTCAGCCTACCCAGATCCAGAGTGTGCTCAGAGCCCTGCTCTCTGTGTTCTACGAGGGAAGGCTGACATTCAGACGTGAGCCCACTAGGCTTTAGGGTCAAGTGGCTCTGCCTACTTGACTTGAGTACTTTGTCCTTCCAAGTCTGACCCATGGTCAACTGCTGACGTGTTTCCTGTTTGCTCCTCTATTTTACTTATGGGGTCCTTTAAGAAAGCACCCCCGTTCACTGCTTAGATTTATGCTTAGAGTGGGAATCTCTGCACAGACAGAGAAGGAAGACCCAAAAGGACGCAAGAAGAAAAGCAACGCAGTGTCTGATTGCTGTCAGCAGCAGAGGAGTTCAGATGGCCAAGGATGCAGGCCACACGAAAGGCCATGAGGCAATGAGTCTGCTTCCTTTCATGTTGGCAGAGGTGATGTTTCTGCTGTAAAATATGTTTTTCAATCCATTTCCATCAACTCGAAACAAGTGCCCCACTAGGCCTATATTTTGTATTGTGAGTTTTCAACTTCAGATAATTAAGTTGATAACTTACACACACACATACAAATTCCCATGAAACCAAGGACTCAATAAGGTCTTGGTGGTAAGGGTGAAACTAAAAAAAAAAAAAAAAAAAAAGTGCTGTTTGACACATACACTCCCAGAGCAAACACTGTGACACCTGAGGAAGATGGGCTGTTTATATTCTAAGAGCTCCCAAAGCCAAAGTACTGTATGTTTTCCTGGTCCGCAGGGACAGTTCTTGAGAAAAGAACTTCATCAAAGCCTTCAACATAACTACTGAAAATATATAATAGTTTAACTTTTTCCTTCTTAGTTTCATTCATTAGTTTTGAATTTTCCATTTCTTCAAAGGAGTGAAGCTAATCACCTTAAACCAGATGCTGAGTACATGTACCATAGTTGGGGGAATGAAAAGAGGTATTAGGCAGGCACCACAGTGCACACCAGTAATCCAGCTCCTTGGGACGCTGACACAGAAGGATGGCAGGTCTGAGGCCAGAAGCAGCCTGCTCAATATAGCAAGACTCTGTCTCAAAATAAAACAGAAAGGGCTGAGGGTGCAGCTCAGTGGTAGAGTACTTGCCTAGCATGCATGAGGTCATGGGTTCAAATCTCAGTACTGCAAAAATAAAAATAAATAGTAAGCTTAAAGTGAATACCCAGAGTAAAACAGTGTTCCTGCTAACCTCAAGACTTCTGAAACATTAGGTTTTGAGTTGCTCTTTCTTCCTGATGACTAAGTTGGTGAATCCCATCTTGTGACCCCCAACTCCTATTTATATTTGTGGCTATGACAGATATTGGCCTTAGCTCTATCAAGAACCTTTGTTACCCTTTATAGGGACTATTTGCTTTCCTTTGTATGTGTATCTTGATGTTTACTTTCTATTTTTTGTCTCATGATTACTTATTAATAACTATAAACCTTATTTCTTTAGACATCTATTTAATCCTCTGAAAGTAATAGAATTAAAATATTTTCTTCCCTGACCATCCCTTTGCCATCCTAAGTCAGTTATACTATTTCTTACAGTTTAGCTTTGTACTCTTAAATATATCTAGACCTGCACTAGTTTATCCATCAGCATTAAACATTACCTTGTGAGTCCTGGCTATTAAAGATGTCAGTGTCTGCTCTTATAAGCTTCACAGGCTGTTCTATTGCACTGATCTCTACATTTGTTTTACCCCCAGTTAAACAGAGTCAATATCCATCCCTAGTTCTTTTGCTATAATTTTTCCAGTTATCTCTTGGTAGACTAAAGTTTGTCTTTGACTAGATTCCTCAAGAAAGGCTTTGTGAGAAAATTCTCTTTCAACTTCTCACATTTAAAAACTTACCTGTTGGTTTTACACTTTAAAAATGATTTTACTGAATATAACATCTTTGGGCTGCACTTAGGGGCTTTGTCACTGCTGCTCAGTGTCCTTCCATGTTGACTAATAATATGGAGCAGCTGAGCATTCCCCCTTTGTAAGTGCCTTGATCTTTCACCTTCCCACCTAAATATCCTTTACATGTGAGCTCCAATAACTACTTGAATCTATTACAAGACTGGCCAATTTAAGATGTCCTGGGCACAGTGTGTCCTCTCAAAGTATAGATTCAAGCTTTCTCTTATTTCTGGAAACTTTTTTTTAGTTTGTAACTTACATTTTTTGTCTACTACCTGTCTTTCCTTCTTCAGGGAATTTCTGTGTTTTTCAGCCCTTGCTACCATTAGTTCTTTTTAAATATTTGTATTTCACTTAGCTTACTTAATTCCTATTTTCCATACACTGTTTTGTGTTACTTTACATTTTGCCTTTATTGCTTTAACTGTTTTATTTTTCTTTCACTTTCTTTCCTGGACTAGGGTCCCTTTTCCCACTGGCTGGCCATCTTGTCCCTGAGCTTTTGTACTTCCAATTTATGCTCTAGTTTTTTATAGAGTCGGACTAACACTTTGTTTTAACTTGGCAAAATAGTTGGCTATGGTTTTCATTTACTCTGGACCAAAATTTTTCTATTGAGTATGCTTCCTCATCCATGTTTTTCATATTTTTTATCCCTTATGTTTGACTAGATCCTGAACTGGTACATTTTTTGATGATCCATTTTTGAGGACAGTTTCTCTTGGTTCAGTTATATGCAGAAAATTCCCTTGAGACAACAGCCAAGTCCGTGTTTTTTTCAGGGTGCATGGAGGGTGTGGGTAGGTATTCTTCAGCTGCTCTTGCCTCCCAACAAAAAGCCAAGGGCAGCTGAGGGACTGCACAGCGCAAGCCTCCTTTCTTCCTAATCCTGCACAGCCAGCCCACTTCCTGCAGGTTCCGCTTGTCTGCGTCCTTCAACCAGTCTCCTCTGCACTTTGGAATCAAACCCCAGGAAGCTCCTCCACCAGCATATGTCCTCACTCCCACATGTGAAGTGGAAGATCTCAGTTCTGAATTCCAGGGCCTAACCTTCACCTTGGAAAATGTTAGGCCAGGGTTTTTGTTTGTCTTGCCTTTGTTTTTGTTTCTCTTTTCCTGAGACTCCATGTGTCCATGTAGCTCCATGTGTCTTGTCTACTGCTCCTACTCCTGGTTCAGTCTTTCAACAACTCTTATTTATTTTCTGGATTGGTTTCAGGTATCTCCTAACTGCTTCAAAGATAGAATTTTCATTTCTTCTAGTTCCTTGGAGTAATTTCCAAAGGGAGGATGGAGAAAGCCTAATTTTGCCATATTCAAATACTTTCCTAGTTTATTTCCTCCAAAATGGCTTTAAAATTATTTTTAATATAAGCAAACACCATCATTCCAACATCCAGATGAGAAAGAGTTCAGAGGGGGAAAAAACCTATTACCTGAAATGTCATTTCTCTAAAGTATTTCCTATTAACATACAACCAAGTATCCTCTTTCGTTTTTCTAGTACACAAAAAGTCAACTTTTCCCTTGTTTGAGTTCTCAGTTATATTTTGGTTTGGTTTGGTTTGGTTTTTGAGACAGGGTCTCACTGTGTAGCCCAAGCTGGCCTTGAACTTGCACTGATCCTCCAGCCTCAGCCTCCTGAGTGCTGGGAATTGCAAGCATGTGCCACCACACCTGGTCTTATTTTCCTACATAAATCTGAGTTTTTTCTTGGAAACAGATCTAAATTATATTTTATTTTCCTAGTTACCTGGTATTCAAGAAAACGTCCTTTTAAACAAGAATATTATATGGTACTAAAATGTTTAAACAATCCCATAGACCAGAAGTCATGCCCCTTAATGATCAAGTTTTCCACATTTTAGTTTCCTTATACATAAGAGGGAAATGAAGGGTTTATTCCACAGGCTTTTAGAAATAAAACAAACAGGCATGGATCTTTAAAAGCTATCTAACCAAGGTTCCTTTAAAAAGTTACTGCCAGGCTCCATGGTGCACACCTGTAATCCCAGGGACTTGGGAGACCAAGGCAGGAAGATCACGAGTTTGAGGTCAGAGGCAGCCTGTACAACTTACAGAGACCCTGTCAGGAAATGAAAAATTAAAAAGGGGCTTAGGATGCATCTCAGAGGTAGCTCTTGCCTGGAATGCTCCAGGCCCTGGGGTGGTGGGGCAGAGTAGTTACCACTTCTATGATCTTTGTTCCTTCTGTAATAAATACAAGGTGTTTTCTTGGTTTCTCATTCACAAGATGTATAAAATCCAAAGAGTAAAATTATCTAAGTCTTTTACCATGGATGGATAATCTCTGCAGGTTAGTGATCAGGAAGACAGTCAAGAGAATTACAGACTGCTTCTTGTATATCAAAGTGAGCTTGCAATAAGGTGTCAATCAAGTGAGTATGTACAAAGTGCCTGCAGCCTGTGAGTTTTCATTACACTGACCTTCCTGATCCATTTCCTTAACTAGTAGCATTCATGCTGTACACACTGAACCTCAAACCTGGTTGTAGCTGGGAAGGAAAGAGAGAAAACACTTTTTTTTGTCCTCTTTCATCAGGCTTTAGGAACAACTTTTTCAAAGAAACATCCCCTACACAAATGAACAAACCTCCAGGTGGCAGAATACTGGCCTGGGCCAGTAAACAAAAGTTATAGGTGAATGTCATTTGCTAAAATATTCCAATAAGTAAGTGTTTGAGGGTAGGAAGGCCACGGCCCTTACAAAACATGCAGCTCCTCATTCAGCAAACCAATGGTCAGGCACAGGAAGCACTAGCAAGAGAAATCCAGCCAGCAGTCTCCAGTGACTTGTCAAGCAAGCCACCACCACCAGCAGCAACCTGTAACATCTGGGGGCTTTCTGTGTACCAGGGAACATCTGCATCCTCACACCAACCCTATAAAGTCAGAATGGCAATTATTATGCCTACTTATAGATCTGAAAACAGACTCTGAGAGGGTAACCTACTCACCAGTGACGCTGCTGGGAAGCAGGGGTATAGACTGCGGCCTAGCCAGTGTGGCACTGATGGCCCATATGCAGTCTTGCGTGTACAACAGCTGCACAAACTCAGAGGAGGGTGTAAGTGGTTTTGACTGAGATGGTCAGAAAAGGCAACAATCAGGTTGGGTCTGGAATGGCAGGCAAGCACTGGGCAAACAGGCATAGAAAGATCCATGGGGCAGAGGCCCACAGAAGAGGAAAGCCAAGGCAAGTGGCTGGGAGCCACATGGATGACATTAACTACAAACCCAGTCATCTAGCTGGTAAGATGATGTTACAGAAAGTGGAAGTCATGGCATGAAGAGAGAGATGTTCAAGGTTAGTCCCACCCAGCTTCTTGTCATGATGTGACCTTAGCAGACTAGTCACAAACCCAGTGTGGGCCTCAGTCTGGTCTTCCAACTAAGAAATACCTGGGTATCAAGTTCAGTTCCAGATAATAATAATGTATAATCTTTTCATACATAGATTTACTATCATGAGGAGGATAAGTAGGCATCAATCGGCAGGTTTAGATGTGATATGTCATTCATTCATTCACTCCAATATTTATTATTGTTGTTATTAAGTGCTGTCAAGTTGGTGTCCAACTCATAGTGACCCCATGTATAACATGAAGCACTATTGTTAGTGCTTCTCTGCTGTTCATAGGGTTTTCAATGGCTGATTGTTTCTTAGGAGTGGGTTGCCAGATCCTTCTCCCAAGCCTACAGCACCTAGTGTTCCCAGGAAGTCTCCCATCCAAGTACTAACCAGGCCCAACCCTGCTTAGCTTCTGAGATCTGATGCCACAGTGGTATGGCTGCAGGCACATTTATAGAGGAGATTTTATGCACTAAACCTACAGAGCACTGAAGTTATAGAAATTCAAATATGGATCCTATCTTCCAGAAGCTAAATATAGAAGAACTGAAAAATATAAACAGACAATTACAACACTTTGTGAATGTTTAACAACAAAAACTTGTACAGAGTGTGACTGAGAAGTGACTAATTAACTCTGCCTAAAGGAGGGGGAAAAAAATCACAAAAATTTTCAGAGCAGTCACGCCTGCAGAGGTCAACCTTGAAGAAGTAAGGCTCTGCCGGGAAAGAGCATTTGAGAGAGAAAGCAGTGTGAGGCAAGGCATGGAGGGGCGAATCCACTGGGTCCGCTGAGAAAAGTGAATGCCAGAGGGCTGCTGAGAAGGAAGGTTCCAGGTACACGGAGCTGCAGAAGGGGCAGGGGCAGGAGACCGAGGCCATGGTTCTCTGGTCTCAGCCATTACCAGTGCCACAGTCAGGTGAGCCACAGTGCCCAGCACAAGTACCAGGTTAAAATAACCAGACTAATTCCAACCCCCCGTGGCTCCATTCCCCATGCGGCTCAGGGCCAGCACAGAGTGAGTGGCCCATCCCACTTCTCCCAGGAGGATACCATCGCTGAGGCTGGTCACGATTCCAAGGAGGCCTCTGAAGCCCAACAAAGCCACGCCACAGTCTCAAGGACTGGAGGAGGCAACACTCAGGCAGAGTCCCCAGGGCTGTTTTAACCCCCGCAGGACTTCACCAAAGGCAAGGAAGTGGAAGGGGGGGGTCTCCCTGAGGTGGAACCAGAGCCCACCCTGGAGGAATGGAGGAGAGACTCAGTTCCACGTGACAGATTCTGCCCATGGCAGCCCCCGCAGGGCACATTCTCAGCCATCTCTTCCCCCACACCTGCTAGTGACTGGGGAGATGCAGAGTCCCTGGCAGGGGGACCTGCTGGTGGGGAAGTGGGTGGTGGGAAACTTCCTCCTCCCTGCTAAAGTAAGAGTGGTCCCACCTGCTGGCCTTAGCCACTGTCATTTCTGTACATGATGCCTGAAGGCACAGCCACCACCTCATATCCAAAGACTGCTGTCATGCTGGGCGGGCCAGCTCCCCATCCTCAGTCTCTCCTCAAGACATCTTGTTATGTCACTGTGCTAGCAGCGAATGTCCCTGGCTGCGGCTGAAGAGACCTAAATGATGAGGTCTAACTCTCGGACGGACAGTGACAGGTCCAGCAGCCTCAAAGGACGGCCCCAGCAAAGGCTCGGCCAGAGGGCTGTCTGATGGAATCGGGCACCAGAAAACATTCCTATTTCTTAGTTGATTTGTTTTTTTGAGACAGGGTCTCACTACGTAGCCCAGGCTGGCCTTGAACTCAGGATCCTCCTGCTTCAGCCTCCCCATGCTGCAATGACAGGAGGGCACAGTGGGCTTGGAGCCTGCACAGGTGGCGACTGCTCTCCCGTCCAGCTGGACCTCACAGAACTACCACACTCGCAGGAATGGGGATCGCACCAGATTCACTGCGGACAGAGGGCACACACGCCTGAAAGAAGACAATGTCAAGACGCAGTAGCCACTTCCAAGCTAAGCGTATGCTCAGCCAGCCAGACCCCCAAGCAGCCAAGGTAATCCGGGCCAACATGAGAAAAACAGCACAGGATGTCAAAATAAGAAGGCGAGAAAGTCACCAAGAAACATCAGTATGAGATCTGGACCTGGCCTCCTGTATTATCTGGGGGAGCAGGTCCTTACATTATTATTGAAATTCCCCATTCAACAGACAGGAGCCAGTGAGTTCTCCTGACTTACAAGTCACAGATTTAAAAATCTTTTTATCAATCCTTTCCCTTTGCCAGATTTAAGATAGGGATGTTCAAAGGAGGTTTGGCCAAACCTGTTTCTAAAGAAGAGCTGATATGGAGGTGACAAACATTTTGAAGGGTTACCTTCTGACTGGGAACCACAGATGATGTTGATGCTGCTACACTGGCTTTGAGAGATGTATGAAGTACACAAACTTCACAGGGAAACATGTTATCTTGCACAAGACTTTGATAGATTTATGTTAACACAAAAGGACACCAATAAAAATATGCTTCAACTCATTGGAATTACTTTCAGACTTGAGAAGATCTATGCTTCAAAACTCCAAGAGTTTGCTTATGTCACTGATGGTGTTTGCAATGACAGGGACACATTAAGGAATGAATTCATTATGTTAAAGGCTTTCACATGGGAACTTCGTCCCGTATCCATCTCTTCCTGGTTAAATCTCTTTCTCCAAGTTGCTCTTAAAGATGCTCCTAAAGTTCTTCTATGTCAGATTTCTCGGGAAATCTTCATTCCGATAGCTCAGCTTTTAGGTCTATGCGCTCTAGCCATCCCCTCATTTCAGTTTCAGTCCAGAAGACAGGCTGGGGCTGCCTTATGCCATTTGACTTCCACTGAAGTGGTTAAAAAAGCCTCACGTCTGGAATGAATGTGTGAGCGGATGGCCCCTTTGTCAGTATAACACATAGCACTGGTTTAGTGAAGGCGAAGACTTTTAAGATATCTTCGGAAGACAAAGATCCAGACACATACAAATTATTTGGCTTTGCTGGGTGAAGTTAAGTGATATAAACACCTTCAGAAAAGGACAGTTGTTGCAGGTGTGCAATGGAAACACTATGACACCACTGAAGAGCACCGAAAAACTACCAGCAGAACACTGAAGTTGTTAACAAAGCAAACAATTTGGAATTGAGCAAGTATAGGTAGAATTTTACACAACTCACCTAGAGTTTTCTAGGAAAATAATGCTGTGATTGTCCTTGCCTAATCAGAAGTTACACTGCCATTCTTTGACTTAAAAAACACCTTAAAATTGGCACTAATGTAGAAATTTGTTTATTAGCTGTTTAAAAAACCTGCAGGACTTGTTTACAAAGATAACTTCATTCCCAAAGTTATACCACAGTCATGAGTTATACCACGGCAATTGTCTTGGGCACTTTGGTTGGTTGGTTGGTTGGTTGGTTGGTTTTTGTTTTTTGATCTAGTGTTACTATGTTTATCTTAACTAGGAATTTTATCATCAGTGTTTTGGACAAGTGCTAATTTAAAGGGTGTTGTTGTAAGGTGCCAGGGTATTGGGTCCAACTCATAGCTACCTTTTTGTATAACAGAACAAAACACTCCCCAACATTGTGCCAAGCCCAGCACATGGTATTCATAGCGTTATTAATAGGGTCTTCAATGGCTGATTGCTTCAGGAGTGGGTTGCCAGGTCCTCTTCCCATTTTTGTAGTTCCTGGGATTAAACCCAGGTCCTCAGAGTGTGCAGAGCAAGCACTGTACCAGCTGAGCTAAACCCCAGCTCCACTTTAAAGGATACATGAAGTGAATATAGTACTTAATCTAGCTCTTGGATTCTGAAAATTCCTACACTCTTGACTAGTGCAATTTGGTTTTTGAAAATAAAATTTAAATTTGTTTACAAAGATTTAGTTTTGTAATAAGGTGATTAATTTACCTAAAGTTGCTGCAGCAAGCTATGACAAAACTTTAATTTTTACAAACAGTGAAATTTAACCTGCTTTTTTTGTGTGTGTGTGTGGTACTGGGGGTTGAACCCAGGGCCTCGCGCCTGCATGCTCTGCAAGTGCTGGACCACTGAGCTGCACCTCAGCCCATTTTTTTTTTACTTTTTGAGATAGGGTCTCGCTAAGTTACGCAGACTGCACTGCCTCTGGTCTCGAATTTGCGATCCTCCCACCTCCGCCTCCCGGGCCGCTGGGATTACAGGCGTGCGCCACCACGCCCGGCCCTTAACCTGCTTTTTAACTAGTTTATTTGCCTTACCATAACATTTTTTTATTAGTAAGGCTGCGATGAACTTGATGTTTAACCTATAAACAGTAGGAGAATCAAGGAAATTATAAACAAATGTTTTGGCTCCTACTTGGAGTTTTGGCATGTCAGCTGCGTTATAATGACCTTCTTGTATATCACAGTTTGGCTGAAAAACTTAAGCACCTTTTCAAATCATTTCCATGAGAAAGTCATTTTATTACTCTAAGATATCTCTAGAGTGTTTTGTTTGTTTTTTACATCTTGCGTGACTAAGGTTTTACTTATGTCTGCAAAGCTGTTAAGATCCACTTTAAATTCTTACCTCATGAGATAAGGACAGTGTTAAGGCAATAAAGCTTAACACTTGACCTAAACTTCCATCTTCTTAAGGCAGAAAAATATTAAATATATACAGACTCACAGAAATATATTTAAACTTGCTGTATATAAACTAGCTACCTCAACAGAAATATCTTAAATTAGTCTTTTAAAAAGAAATTTGAGCCTCAAAAAGTAAATTTAAGTAGGAAAAATAAATCATACTAGATTGCTAGTCCGTTACCAAACATTAATTTCTTCTCCTTTTGAAGAAATTATAAATTTATTTTTAGGGTATAATGTCTTCTGCATATTTTTCATTTTTAAAATAATATTTCAGTATTTTGTCTGAAAAGAAAACTAAATGTATATATATTATATAAAGTTAATCTTTTAATACTGTATGCTAACCCATTGTTTAAAAAATAAAAGTTAATTTTTAGTTTAAAAAGGTTAAAAAGTAAAGAAAAGTTCTTAGAAAAACTTAGTGTTCATAAACGAAATTAGCTATAGTTAAGGGATGTTTAAAAAAAATCTGTAATCTATGGTAAGAAGTCATTATATCATAAATCAGAATGTACACCTTGTAACTGAAACACAATTTCGTAGTACTTACTATACACAGGGCACTCCTATTTTATATTCTATGTTTATTTAAAACAAAGCTATAGCACCTTTTATACAGCAGCAAATATTCTGTCCCTCCACCCACTGAGAAGTGGGGACCTACGTACCCTTCCCTGGAATCTGGGCAGGCTCGTGACTGGCTCTATTAATCAAAAACAGAAGTGACGCCCTGTGGTTTCTGAGGCAAGGTTATTAAGTGTCATGCCAGTATCTACCTGGTACTTTTGGAATGCTCGCTCTCTAAAAGGTTCCTCTAGGGAAACTGTCTCTCAGACCCAGCTACCGTGCTGTGAGGAGCCCCAAACCCGGGGAAAGCCTACAGATAAAGCACTGTGGGCACCAGACCTAGCTAATCCAACCAGCCCTCAAGGCCACCCAGCCTAGGCATCAGAAATGTGAAAGAGCCTCCAAAGGATTCCAACCCTCAGCTGTCATGGAGCAGAGACAAGCCGTTCTGACCACAGGATCCAAAATCATCGGAAATGGTTATTGTTTAATGCTACTATATTTGGGGTGGCTTGTTTCACAGGAATAGTAACCAGCACAGTACTGCTAGGTAGAACCTGCTAAACCAACGTCAGGATCCATCAGGGGGCAGTTGGACCAACACTGGTTTATAGGACACGAGCTCTGTATTTGGAGCCTGGCACTCAATGTGAAAAGTTCCCACAGTTATCTGTATACATTCCGACAGGCTGATATTTCTGCAATTGGGAATGGATGGGACAGGAGGAGTGTGAGGTGTTTTACTTCATACACACAGGCCAGCACTACAATTAGGGTGCTGACGTACTAATGGGAGAAAAGAAAGGAAATACCACAGCAAAATCGGAAAGCACATACACAGATAGATATGTTGTTGTTAGGTACCATCGAGTCGGTATCTGACTCATAGTGACCCTGCGTACAACAGATGAAACACTATTATCAGTGCTTGTCTGCTGTTCATAGGGTTTTCAATGGCAGATTGATTTTTGGGAGTGGGTTGCTGGGTCCTTCTCCCAGGCCTACAGCCTGGTGGTATTCCCAGGCGGTCTCCCATCCAAGCACTAACCAGGCCCGACCCTGCTTAGCTTCCAAGATCTGACGGGATTGGACGCCGCAGAACTATGGCTGCAGGCACAGATAGATATACTCACAAAAAAATACATGCAAGTAGAAGGGAGACCACTGGTGGGGGAGGGAGAGACGGGGAACAGGTCCTGAGAGGCTAAGGAAAAAATGAGATGCATGTATGGAAATGTCATAATGAGATCCGTTAAGTTATATGCTAAAAATTACCAATAAAAAAAGTTTTAAATAAATAAATAATGCTGAGAAACACGGGGGCCAAAACCCTGAAGCTCAAAGATGGGCCATGTTGCTCTGGCCTGAGTTTCCAGGCATTCCTGACTTCCCAGGGATGGGATGAAGTTGCTGCATATAACTACCTCCCAAAAGAGACACTCAAAGTCCCCATGCCCTGCGAAGACTTTTTGGTCTAAACTGCTATGTACCTCTCTGTCCACTTCCAGGCTATCAGTCCTGCCTACAGTTTCAGACTCTCCTGTTAATGGGTAACTTCCACTTAATCATAAACTCAGATTAACCTCCTAAAGATTAGCAGAGTCTGAAAAGGGGGGAGGGGTAAATAAGTATTTCTGGTGAATAGAGAGAGTCCAGTGGGCCTCAGACCAGAGAATTTAAGTGCAATTGGTTTATTGAGGTTTCTTTCTTTAAATGTCATTAGTTATGCTAATGGACTGGGATTTAGCAGAGTGCTGCTCTGCAGTTTCTGAGGTTCTGAGTTTGATTCCCAGCACCAAAAAATGGGAGGAGGACATGGCAATCCACTCTGGAGGCAATCCCAAAACAATCAGCCACTGAAAATTCTATGAGGGTCGCTATGAGTCAGACACGACTCAATGGCACCTAACAACAACAACAGTTATGCTAATTTTCTGCAGCCCTACCACTGTGGTGTCCAATCCTGTCAGCTCTTGGAAGGTAAGCAGGGTCAGGCCTGGTTAGTGCTTGGATGGGAGACCGCCTGGGAATACCACCAGGCTGTAGGCCTGGGAGAAGGACCCAGCAACCCACTCCCAAAAATCAATCTGCCATTGAAAACCCTATGAATAGCAGAGAAGCACGCCAATAGTGTTTCACCTGCTGTATGTAGGGTTGCTATGACTTGGACACTGACTCAGCGGTACCTAAAAACAAGAACTCATGCTAACAAATTAAAATTGGCCCTGAAGACAAAAAGAAATTTATGACTAAGACAATACTCCCAAGAAGAACACCCTGGAATGGGAGCATTGAGGAAAACTCCTCAAAGGAAGGGGAAGTTCTTTAAGCAAGCCTCTCCACCCCCCAAAAGCAGGCAATCTCAGAACTGGCCTCAAGCGAGTGCCTCTTAATATGGAAGGTCCAATTCCGGGGGACAGTGGGGATAAAGAGGGGCTGGGAGAGGCCTCAGTCGGAACACAGGTGATTTCAAGTGGAGGTCTCAGCCGGACATAGGCTTTGGGAGGCAAAGAGTATATTCACGTTATGCCTCAGTTGGAGACAGGGAAGCAAAGATCAGCTAGGAAGGGAATGAGAATCCACTGAGACGGTCGAGACTGACGAGCCTGACTGGTACCTGGCATATCTGCTCCAGCCCATGGAGGAAAATGTTTTACTGTTATATCATAAATCTGGCTGGTTTGGTTTTAGCCAGAATATGTTGTTGCTCAATTCCCTTTTAAATGTATAATGCACCCAGATCATTAACTTTCTGGAAAACTGTACCTGGAACAACTGATGAGCCAAAGTCACTGTTCTAAACAGTGACCCACAGCCAGAACATCAGCAGCCCCATCAGCAAACTTAAGCCAACAGACTGCAACATGGGACACGCGAGAAAGGGGAAACTACAATGAGTCCCGATTTGTACACGGCACACAGGTAGCTCATTAAGAACAGGAGGCTGGGCAGGGGTGGTGCAAGCCTTAATCCCACCTCTTAGGAGGCTGGGGTGGGAGGATCACAAGGTCAAGGCCTGCCTGGGCTACACAGCAAGACCCAATCTCAATCCCCTTCACACACAACTAAAGGGGGAAAAAAGAATCAGTTGGAGGATGAAATGGACAAACAGCTGAAAAAATCGGGGTAGCTGGGGAAGACTGAGTAGAAAGTAGTTTCTTTTGACCTTTCTACCAACTACAGAGAAAAGCAGAAGGGAAGTTACCGGAACAGAAGTCTAAGCAGGATGAATAGGTTGACTGTGGCCCATTTGGACATCAGTTAGTCACAAAGGAGGAAGAAAATCTGTACCTCCACAGGGAACTTGGCTAACACCAAACTGAGAAAGGGCTGTGACTTCAGAGAATCACTCAAGATGAGCTCCTGTTAGGGAGGAGAATACCAGGCTAGACCAAATTCACTTACTATATGGCAGTCTCATGCAATTCAAACAAATACATGGCAGAGGTATAAAGCTACAGTCCCCTCGGGAAGACAGCAGACAATGACGATATGGTGTGCTTCCTGCTGATCTAGTGGTAAGCCCAAGAATAATGGGGACAGACAGACAGACCACAGGGTTCAAGAAAGACTTCCTGGAAAAGGTTATCTCACAGCTCATTCTTAAATGGTTAGCAGGAGTGAGCTAAGTGGAAAAGGCAGAGGATGGAAGGGAGTTCCAGGAAGAGGAAGACAACCCCAATACCTAATTTTTGTTAGGGAACCTGGGCAAATGCCATTCTTTACCAGCCAGAGGCTGTGGACAGCCAGTTTCAACAAACCTTGAGATCCAACCCTCCTTTTTCCCCTGGAAGTCAAAATGTTACCATCTTTGAAAGTTTGTTCCCACCATTTGCCTATAATGCTTCATTCCTGTTCAACCCTTCCTCCTTCTCTGAGCACTTGAAACAGTCCTCCTCCACCACCACTGCCTGGCCATCAGCATCCATGTAAATAATCCACCCAGCAACTTCCACCGGTTTCCTCACACCTCAGTAATCTTTACCTCCATATATCAAATATGATAGAATCCCTGAGTTTATAATAATAATTAAAAAATAAAATTTAACTGATCCCCTTAGAAAGATACCAAGGAGTCAGGCACCGTGGCACACACCTGTAATCCCAGCAACTTGAGAAGCTGAGGCAGGAGGATCACAAGTTTGAGGCCAGAAGTAGCCTGTGCAATTTAGCAAGACCATTTCAAAAGAGCTTAGGGTGGAGCCCAGTGGCAGGGCACCTGCCTAACACGCACAAAGCCTTGGATTCAACCCTCAGTACTGAATAACGGAGGCAGAGGAGGAGGCAGAGGCAGAAGAGGAGGAGGCAGTGGCAGCGGTGGCAGTGGAAGCAGCAGTTGTGGTAGCTAGGGAACCAAAGTATTATTCTAAAAACGGGTAAATGAAGGGTGAGAAATGAGCATTTACCCTGCCTGTTATTCAAATCTTATCCCATAGTTACAGAGGGAAGTTTCTCTTTGTAGACGTATTTAGTAGTAAATGAGAACAGAACAACAGAATATCACCATTTGCTCCCATATCACCACTAATGAATTAAAGATATGAAGATTATCACCAAGTCTTATGTGGGCTCTACTTTCACCGAGTCAAGGCCGGTCTATGTGACTAACAGAATATGGTGGAACTGAAGATATCTGACTTCCAAGCTACATCAAAAAGGGCATTGAAGCTTCTGGGCCTCTCGGATGGCTTCTCTGGGGACACCAGCCACCATGCTGTGAGGACACCCGAGCAGCCCTGAGAAGATGGCTCGCATGGAGAGGAGCAGGGCCTTCCCTCCACTCCCAGTCATGCAAGGGAAGCTTAGAGATGAACCAGGTGGCCCAGCCAAGCTGGGGATGCCTTGGCTCCAGCCAACCCTGGACAGCAACCTTACAAGGGACTTTGAGCCAGAACCGCCTCTCCAAGCCACTCTCAAATCCTGACCCACAGAAACCATGAGAAACCAGTCTTAACTAGTAAATGTCTTAAACTAGTAAATGTTGAGTCATTTGTTATGCAACAAATGTAACACTATTCTACTTTTGTATCTACTGTAAATTCTCTAGATAAAAATACTTCAGAACATTAAGTCAACTAATTATAGAGAATCCTTTAAATGGAATTCCTTTATTCTCACCAGAGCATATAATAGGATAAACTGAAGGAGAAGAGCAAGCTAATAGAAACTCACTCCTTTCCATCAATCTCATTGTCTCTTAGGAAAAGTACAGTTTACCACAGTATCTCAAAAATTCTGTAAGGAGAATTTATCATTTCCATGTTATAAATAAGAAAGCAATGCTGAGAGAAATTAGTAACTTGTTCAGTGTGCAGCGGTAGAGACATAATACAGAGTCTCCGTTCTTTCCACCACATCTTAAAGCCCTTCTGACCTTATAATTATCCATTAAGCCCTTCAGGGCCAAAGACACTGAGGCCCAAATCTGTACACTTTACATTTAAGTACCATCTCCCATTCTTTGCAAGACAATTCTCTGTTCACCCCCATTCTCACTAACACATGCAGGGCCATGAACTGTAGCCCTCAATACTAAGCCACTGCTGGTGAAGGAAAAACTGGCAAGGGTTCCAGGCTCCCAGATTTTGGTGCAATGCTGGATGGGGCTGTTCTCTAGAAAATAGTTTTTACAGTGGATCGGGTTCTCCAAAATTCTCTCTGCCCCTACTCTTTTTTGTTTCCTAAGCAAAAGCGGATGGGGAAAATTATATAAACAAATATAATGATATTACACTTCTTTCTTCATTCTTCAGGGTAAGTTGTATAGTTGGGTATTGTGTAATCACTTTTAAGTCATTAAGAAAGTCCTAGCCAGGCACGGTGGCGCACACCTGTAATCCCAGAGGCTCGGGAGGCAGAGGCAGGAGGATCACAAGTTCGAGACCAGAGGCAGTCTGTGTAACTTAGTGACTCTGTCTCAAAAAAAAAGTTAAAAAAAAAAAAAAAAGGCCTAATCTACTTTTTAGTGTCTATTAGGTACTATATATTCAAACCATTCATTTTCTATTCTTTTCTTTTTTTTTTTATAGTACTCATGGGCTGAACCCAGGGCCTTGCACATACTTTCCAAGTGCTCCACCACTGAGCTGCAGCCCCAGCTCCTTTTTTATTTTTCATCTCAAGATAGGGTCTCACTAAGTTACTTGGGCTGCCTCTGGCCTTGAACTCATGATCCTCCTGCCTCTACCTCCAGAGACCCTCAGATTACAGGCACGCGCCACCGCCACCCACTAGCAAATCATTCTTTTTCTAACAATGAAGGTTAGCTATCCATTTTAGGTAACTGCTATTTATTGTTTATAATTTTCTGACATTTAGCAGACCATTTTACTTTCACAAGTTAATTAGATCTCGATGCCTACCCCCATTTTTACAAATAAGAAAAGGCTGTGATGTATGACTTTCTAAAAGGCAAAAGTAGGGAGTGGCAACACTGGGGTTTGGACTGGTACTGTCTGGCTCCAGATCTGTCTCCTAACCACATCACACAAGATGGAAAAAAGGCCCACACAAATCATCCAACAGATAAAATCTAAAGGTAAGTGTCTTGTCTAAAATTCTTCCTACTGGGTTAGCTTTATTGCTTTGGGCTAAATTCAGTGAAGTTAGAACAGTAAATGAGAATGTGTTATTTTTCCTATATCTAATTGAGAAAGAACAACTGAAATCCAAAGGAAAATCAAAATAAAGGATATTTATGATACTTGCAAAGTTTTTTTGCAGGGAGGGGATGGGATGGACAGCCAAGATTTCAATGGCAAGGAAAGAAAAAGGAAATAAGGACTTTGGAGCTGACTTCCAGGACATAATTCTCAGGCTTAAAATAGACTTGACCTTAGGGCTGTCATGCGAAAAGCTAGAACAGATGAAGTCATCATATATAAATGTCCATTCTCAGGAACACGATTCATAGCACAGATCTAGGTTAAAAGACACCGATAAGCCCACCCTACTTTCCTCGACCAGCTGAATCTCTCTACAGGTCACAATGCAAGGCTATTAAAGTTACTCTAATCTCAAAAACGTTCCAGGGAGCTTCATGGGGCTTCAAAACCATGGCTTCCTAAACC
This sequence comes from Pedetes capensis, assembly GCA_007922755.1. Taxonomy (NCBI): domain Eukaryota; kingdom Metazoa; phylum Chordata; class Mammalia; order Rodentia; family Pedetidae; genus Pedetes; species Pedetes capensis. The sequence continues at coordinate 95,248 of VMDO01000369.1, read as the reverse complement.
TCACTCCTCCCCTAACTAAAAGTTGAAAGATGGGGGAAGTTTGCTTCCTTTGAAGTTAGTCACCCAGTTCATTTGCTGGACAGGCACCTCCAAGTGCAGGCACAAAGTGGGGGGCAGCGCCTAGAGACACCATGACTGCCCTGAGCTGGCCAGGCCTCTGCTCTCCTGAAGCTCAGGGTCAGGAGGCGAGCCATCATCTGCTCACACATGGACACGTGAAATCAGAACCGTGGTGCCAATGGCGCGTAACAGGGAATGTGGCAAGGGAGGGAGAGGCTCCCAAAGGATGAGTAAGTAGGAGCTGCATGAAGAGGCCTGGGAATGGACTGAGACCAAAGCACAGGCCAAGTCCCTGAGAACATACATGAATGAAAACTCTAGTCCAAGTAGATCAGGTACTGGAGGTTTTCTAATAGAAATTTCTACTGAAGGCTGACACATACTTGCAGCAAGTAAGTCTTAAGTGTGTAGCCTGGTGCATGCCCACATAGTGAACTCACTTGTACAACCACTACCAGGTCAAGAAACAGAACATTACTGGTACTCAGAAGCCCTCTTGCCTCTCCACACCACTGCCCCTTCCTGACTTCCAACACTACAATGTGGCTTGCTTTTGAATTTTATATAAACCACATCATTTAATAGGTAATAGTCTGTTGTTTGGCTTCCTTCACTCATCACTGTGCTGATGAAATTTACCTATGCTGCTGCGTGTGGCAATGCGCTTTCATTTCCATTGTTATGGAGAATTTCATTGTCTGCCTGCACCACAGCTCACTCTCCTTCTGATGGGGGGGAGGGGTCATTCCTGGCTGTCAGGTGGGATGAATAATAATGTAATGGAATAATGTAATGAACATTCTAGTATCTGACTTTTGCATCACGGTGACAGAAATACTTGACAGAGGCAACTCAAGGACACCAAGGATTGGTCTGGCTTACAGTTTCAGAGAGTTTCAGCCCAAGGGAGGGGGGGAGGTGCATGGCTGAGGAGCTCAGTCCATGGCAGGTACATGTGGTGGAAGTTCTTCACATCGTGGGGAACCAGAGAGCAGAGAGAGTGAGACCAGAATCAGGAACTGGGTATCACCTGCAAAGGCCAGCCCTCAAGGCAGGACTGGTGGCAGAAGCCTATAATCCCAGTGACTCGGGAGGTGGAGGCAAGAGGATCGCCAAGTCTGAGGCCAGCGGCATCCAGTAACACTGTGAGATCTCGACACAAAATAAAGATGGGGTAGTGGGACAGCACCCACAGAGTCTGTGCAAAGCCTTGGGCTCCACTCCCAGGTACTGATAAAACATCTGCCTCCCAGTGACCTCCTTCTTCCAGTGAGGGCTCAGCTCCTGAAGGTTCCATAGCCTCTCAGAAACAGCACCAGCAGCTGGGGACCAAGTGTCCAGACATGAGCCTTTGGGGGACACTTAATACCTGAACCACACAGCGAGTTTGGGTGAACTTGTGCATCCATCTCTGCCAGCTGTATACCTCGAGGCCAACTTGGCGGGTAAAGCTGGGTGTGCTGCTGCCACTCCTGCTGCTCCCATGCCTCGGAAGGCGAGAGGCAGAGCTCAGTGGCTGAGTGCTTGCGAAATACGCAGAAGGCCTTTGACTCACCCCCACACTCCGTACCACGAAAATAAATAAATAGGAATTGTTGGGTGAGAGAATATGCATATTTTAAACTTCAGACTACCAAAAATTTTCCAAAGTAATCTTACTAATATGCATTTCTACTAACAACATATAATATTTGTTTTGTCATTAGATGAACTTTGCCATTACAGACAAGGTAACCTATCACAATCTGGAGAATATCTCAATTTTTGGTGAAAATTGGCCAGGAAAAAATGACGATCAATGGTCCTTCTCAAGGCTAAAATCCTTGTGTGCATTCCTTTACAAAAACTTCCCCCAAAATTCCTTAATTTTACACTGGCCAAACTCTTAGGACAACAAATCCCATTATAAAAAGTGATCTGTAACATTATTTCCGTGTCACAAGAAATATGTGTAGGAATGATAGTTTGTTGATCTGATTATAAAACATTCTATGTCACCTACCGCCTGAAAGGCTTTCCTAACGCCAGCTTCAGAAGAGGCCACATTCTCATGGCACTCGTTTTATACTAATAGGTAAAAGAGAATGGTCTCTATACTCGGGTTTTTTAGATGTCATTTGCCTACTCACAAAACGAAGATGATTTCCAACCTTCCTACCCTTCTCCAGTTTGAATACCCTCAGCCCCTAAATGACCGAACCTCACACATTCACACAGGCAAACTAATACCAGGAAGAACGAGCCAAAAGAGCAGTTGTGTGCCAGACACTTCCCCCCTTTCTCCTGTAAGAGGTCTCAGAACCTGTCCTTCCCACGTACCCACCATCAGAAGGGATGCCCTGAGCACAAGGGCAGGCTGGCCCGGGAGAAGGTGCCCAGGAAGCCTCGCAGCTCACCGGGGTGGGGTGGGTGGTGAATCCAGACACAGGGAGAGGGAGACGACGTCCCCAGCACACATTGGGGCAGACGCTGCTTCAGGGGAATTCAGCAAAGACAGATGGCTGAGCAAGACAGGGTGGGACAGGACGAAGGTCACAGCAAAGGATTCAGGTAGGAATCAGGTAAAGGGAGCAAGTCCATGGTGGGTGACAGGATCCATCCTTGGGGCCTGGGTCAGAAAAGGGTTTGCCAAACACAAAGAAGACCCCTGCTGTGGGCAACCGGAGCACAGGCAGGCAGCCAGGACAGGGCACAAGAGCAAGACCTGTCCCTGACAGAATTTCAGACAGGAGTGTGTCCACAGCCACGGGCTCGGACATTAGAAATACAACCAAACGGCCGGGCATGGCGGTGTACACCTGTAATCCCAGCAACTCAGGAGGTGGAGGCAGGAGGCAGTCTGCATAATTTAGTGAAACCTTATCTCAAAAAAGTAAAAAAAAAAAAAAAAAAAGGGAGGTGGGGTGGGGCTGGGGGTACAGCTCAGTGGTCCAGCACTTGCAAAACATGCAAGCACAAGGCCCTGGGTTCAACCTCCAGTACTACAGAAAAAAAGAAAAAAGAAAGAAAGAAAGAAATGGGACCGAGGCCCAGAGTGTGGAGCTAGAATGATGTTAGCTTCTAGCAGCTGGACTGAGGGTAGAGGTGGGTCAGAGAGTGCAGAGGAAGTATATGTCAGGGTCAGAAAAATCTAGCCAAGGTTCCAGGAGAAAGGCGAATCCGAGAGCCAGACCGACCATCACAGGATCAGCAGGCGGAGAGCGGAATTCTGCAAACATGGAAACAAGCACAACTAACCCAGATCTCGATGGCTCCTGGCTGCACAGGCAGAGACTCCTGGGAAAGTCACAGCTCCCCTCCGCCAGGCCACTGCCCCTATGTCAGCCTGCTCCTTGCTCCCCAATGTCACTCTTGGAGAGTCCCTGAGGCCACATCACCCAGGATGCCACCCTTGCCACCTTCCCTTGACCTCTGGGCCACTTACGTTCATTAAGGGCCTCAGTGCCTCCTGCTCAGTCTTCTCCACTCCACATCCTACCTGGGCAAAGTCAGGGTTCATATGGCAACACCACCCCTCACAGTTCCCTTTCTTTAATTCTATTACCTGCAGCCAAATCCTGCTCCACTCTAATCACCACTGCATGTCACACTCAGGATATCATCTCTGACCACCACATCCCAATCATCAACTCTCCCTCAGGCATATTCTCATTAGTAATAACCATTATTAACAATAATAATTGACAGCAGGTGATACTCAGAAAGTGTTTACCATGTAGCAGACACCACTCATGTGCCTGACATGTTTCAAATGGTTTAAACCTCATGGCCCTCCATGAATATTTCACATGATTTGAAATTTCAGGCACAGAGAGGTTAAGGAATTTTCCCAAGGTCCCACAGTTATAAACTAGCAGAACTAAGATCTGAAAACAAGTGGTTTGGCGCCAAAGCACTCACTCTTTTTTTAACTCTTCACTGAACACATGAAAAGTGCATAAGTGTACTAACAACGCATCTTCACAAACTGAATGCGCCTGTTTAACCAGCACCACTGCCAGCCTGTTAGATGCAGTCTCCCCTCAAGGCCCCTCCCAGGACCACTGCGCTGACTTCTGACCACACAGGTCTGATTTGCCTGTCCAGCTTTTGCAGCTGGCCAGCTGCTGCAATCCTCACTGGGACACAGAGTTAATGGTGCTGAGCAGTTCCACTTACCAGGGCACCGCACTAATCTCTCAGCTCTCTGTCCCCCTTCCCCATCTCCCCTGCTCTCCTAGTCCCCAGGTCCCCTCTACTCTTGTCACTTCTGTCAAACCCACCCTCCTCACTCTGGCTCTCTTATCTGGCTTGTCAGCAGCTAGTGGACAAAGTGGGGCACACAAAACTCCAACTCCAGACCAATCCAATTGTCCACATTTAGCCCTCACCCCACATCTACAGCTGGACCACCCTGGTGTCCAATGCCACCTGATCACAAAAGCTAAGCAAGGTCCCGCCTGGTTAGTACTTGGATGGGAGACCATCTGGGAACAGCAAGTGTTGTAGGCTTGGGAGACGGACCCAGTAATCCACTCCCAAAAATCAATGTGACATTGAAAACCCTATGACATGGTGCCGGGCATGGCACAAGGCTGGGAGTGTTTCCTTCTACTGTGCACAGGGTCGCTATGAGTTGGACCTTACTCAATGGCACCTAACTATGACCCCACCACAAGGGTGACCAAGCACTCTTGAAGATCACACAACCCTGTAGATGGGACTTAAACGCACCTGGTCCCACGGCAGCCAGGCTCCAAGTGCTGCCGGGGTGCTTGCTCCACGTGCCTCCCCCTCTCCTCACGCACTCCCCACCACATGCACCAGGGCACGTGGGGAGCCTCAACCCTCAAAAGTGCCCAGGAGAACAATCTCTCTGGGCCTCAGCTCAGAAACGACTCCTGAGTGGCTGCTGGTTCTCTGTGTGGGGAGGCTGTGGGAAGCAAATGCTCAGCCCAGTCCCTTGTCAACCACACATGCCCCGTAGCATGACCCTGCCCATACTGCCCTGACCCCTGACTGAGCTGACCAAGCCACCTTGTGTTCCCGTGGCCCTGACCCCTGCTCTGCTTATTTTTTACCCTACTGTACACGTTGTTTAAGTTACATCAAACCCTTCTGGAACAAGCAAGGGAGGCCAGTTCTATGGTGAGGGTGGCACCCTCTGCTGTCTCTTCTCCACGCTCTGGGAGAAGTGAGTCTGGGTGGACTTTCAGGGTTTACGTGTGTCACCCCAGGGGGCAGAGGTGTCCATGTACTGAGCCAACAACTTCTGGCTGTACAAAGAGCTTCCTGAGCAACAGTCCCTCAGTACCTACCAAGTTATTTCCAATTGTCTTACTGAATGCCACACAATTCCCTCAAAATGTCCCTTTAGGAACCCCAAGTGGCATTTTTCTCAAGTTGGAGGTGCCATAAAAAAGTTAATAAATTTGACAAACTATTAAAAAGAGTTTGCAACATTCACCTCAAAAATATTTTAAATTCTACACTAATTTTAGGAGAAGGATGTGGCAGTCTTCTACTGATACAATCCCCAAAACAATCAGCCCACGAGGGTCACTATGAGTCAGACTTGATGGCACCTAGCAACAACAACATACTAACATAGTGCTGGGGTTCAGCTCAGGTGGTGGAGGGCTGCTCTGTGCTCTCTGAGGCCCTGGGTTTGATCTCCAACATCACAAAAATGGAAGAAGGACCTGGCAGTCCACTGCCAAAACAATCCCGAAACTATCACCACTTAAAACCCTATGAAAAACAGAGAAGTACTGACACAGTGATGGGCATGGCACAGAGCTGGGAAGTGTTCCATTCTGCTGCACACAGGGTCAGACCTGACTCGAGGGCACCTAACAACCACCACCACATATTGATATAAATATACAGTTATAAACCAATGTGTTCTGTAATGTGTATATCTATTCTGAATAGTTACTTAATGAAAAGACAAACTTTAGAGAAGTTGCTAAAAGAAAACATGGGAAATCATATTACTATGCTCCACTGATTTTGGTGGGAGAGAAATAAAATATCATAACTTATTCTTCAAAAGAATTTGACTCAGGGAGAAATCATTATCCAACAGTTTAAAAGAAGAATATTAAAGAATGTAATGTAAGCCTGCTGTAATTCCAGGGTTCTGAGAAGATAAACTAAGATAACATCAATTCAGATCCTGCTTGGGTGTGTTCAATTGTTAAAAAATAATCACAGGAAGTTAGAAATGACAGGAAGCTAAGCTTAAGAGATCCAGACTCTATCCTTCCTCTCTCCCTGCTCCCTTTCCATTTTATAAGCTGTATCAATCGGGATGCCTGTGGCTGCATGTAAGGAAAGTTAACCTCAAATTATTATGCGATAAAGTGAATTTAATGGTTCATACAAATGCAAAGTCCATCAGATCTTCTGAGCTTCAGGCAATATTCAACAGAACTCTAGCTTTATGGCTGCAATTATCTAAGCTTGTTCTCCAAGAGTAGCTTCTGCCCTCACTGGGGTGGGATGCTGGGTGGGTGGTATTTCCCCCCAACCACCCCAGTGACTGGGGCAGTTTGTATGACATGCCTGCCCATGAACTAGTACCTGGAACCAGAGGCACTCCATGCCCTACTTGGCTTAGGCCTGGGTTAGTATCTATTGTTGTTGTTAGGTGCCATCGAGTCGGTATCCAACTCATAGCGACCCTCTGTGCAATAGGGGAAACACTATTGTCAGTGCTTCTCTGCTGTGCATAGGGTTTTCAATGGCAGATTGATTTTTGGGAGGGGGTTGCCAGGTCCTTCTCCCAAGCCTACAGCTTCTGGTGTTCCCAGGCGGTCTCCCATCCAAGTACTAACCAGGCCCAATCCTGCTTAGCTTCCGAGATCTGATGGGATCGGATGCCACAGGGCTTTCAGTTGGTAGAGCGATGCGCTGCAGTCTCTGAGGTCCCGAGTTCAATTCCCTGCACCGCAAAAATGGGAGAAGGACCTGGCAATCCACTCCCAAGGCAATCCCTAAACAGTCTGCCATTGAAAACCCTGTGAGGGTCGCTATGAGTTGGATACCAACTTGACGGCACCTAACAACAACAACAATATCTATTACTGGATCAAAAATTTGAGCAAGGAGCATGTAGGAACCCAGCCCGGAGCTGGGAGTGGGCTCAATCCCCCCTAAACTACACTGGTGCTACCTACTGGAAAGGGAAAAATAACAAATGTTACCAAGAAGTGTGGCCAAGACTAGCAAGCACTTCAAACCTAGGTCCTTCTCTTCCTGGCACCCAGCTGGATGACATTTCCCAGCCTTTGGTGAAGTTAGGTGTATCCATGCCACCAAAAGTCTGAACACAGTGACATGGACCACTTCCACCTGGCCCTGAGGAACCTCTCATCCGTGACGCTTCTGTAAGCTTGCCCATGCTGATAAGCAGAAAGTGACTGCAGGACCCCACGTGCTCAAGACTGGTATCGCCACGGACAGGAGCCTTGGTCCCTGAACCACCACTTAAAGAACAGGGCATCACTGACTGAAACCACCTATTTTAGATCTCTTGGTTCTGAGGTTGAGTCTTTTGTACGTTTTTCAGCCTGTTACAACGGTTAGCCTAACTCAATAGGGGAAGAAATCAAGACCCTCAAGACTGGATGACTTGCCCCAACATACAGCTAGCTGATCAATGAGAACACAAGACAGTGACCTCACCATTGGAACACAAAGCCGGAACTGAGACTGAACAGTAATTACACAAGCCCTGGGTGAAAGGAGACAGAATGAGCGGTGCAGAGGGATGAAGTGTCTTTTAGGCAGACGACTCAGAGAGAGAAGGTCAGCCGGAAGCCCTTTCTGTGTTGACCTTTGTTGCAATTTTCCCAGAAGTTACTGTCCATTCTTCTCTCAGCAAAGAGAAGTGGAAATTTTCTCTGATAACTCCTCACACAAACGGTCTCAGAGTCAGTGTAAGGATAACTGTCATTCCACACACAAGTGGCATCAACTCTTAAGCCAGAAAGCATCTGGGGACCTGGGTTTAACCCTGGCACAGGGCAGCTCAGCACCCTCCCTTTCTCTGAGGGCTGTTCTTCTCTACTCTAACTGCCCAGCTCTAGGAAGACTGTCACTTGCCACTGACTGGGCAAGGCCAGGTCTACCTCGGAGCCTCCAAGAACTTTATACACTGGAATTAAGAGAGGAGGCTCTCCAGTGATGGCTACGAGAGGAGGCCAGGTGGGTCAAAAGCAGGCCAAGAAAACAAAGATGGCACTGGTGAGAGGAGAAGATGGAGAGTCTACTCTCATTCGTCTCAGAGGCCAGGCAATGGGGCTGCAAGGTCCTCTTCTGGGTGGATGTCACATAGCACTTACATGCATTAGGTGTAAGTCATCTAGAGATGACTTAAAAGACACGGGAGGATATGCATTGATCATGTGCAAATATTATGCCATTTTATACAAGGGCCTTGAGCACCTGCAGCTTTTTCTATCTGAGGTGGTCCTAAAACCAATCTCCCTTGATTCTAAGAGATGACTGTAACCAGGAAACTTGTCTCAAAAACCAGACAAAAAATATTCGTAGCATCTCCCTAAACTCAAAAAAATAAAAAGAAAAACGTAGATGTAGCAAAGTGTTGTTGTTGTTAGGTGCCGTTGAGTCGGTATCCGGCATAGCAACCCTATGTACAACAGGCAAAACACTATCATCATGCTTCTCTGCTATTCATAAGTTTTTTGATGGCTGTCTTTTGGGAATGGGCTGCCGGGTCCTTCCCCCAAGCCTACAGCACCTGGTGTTCCCATGCGGTCTCCCATTCAAGTACTAATCAGGCCAATCCTGCTTAGCCTCAGAGATCTGATGGGATTGGATGCCACAGTGGTACGGCTACAGGCTAACAAAGCATAGTTGTGTTATAATATGAAATAAGTACAGTTCCTGGCTCATACCTTTTCATTTTTTATATTTTGGTTTTTGTCCTAAAACAGATCTGGAGCAAGAACAGAAAATAAGGACAAAAAGTTGGATGTGGTGGCACATGCCTGTAATCTCACCACTTAGGAGGCTGAGTGAGGAGGACTGGAAGTTCAAGGCCAGCCTGGGTTGCAGTGCAAGACCCTATCTAAAAATAAATAAAGACAAAAGAGGTGTCCTTTGTTACTCAAAACAGCTCCTCCCAATCACCTGAGTCTATGTTAATGAGGTGACTTATGAAAAGTCCTTTGATAACCATAGTAGGGGAGGCTAGTTGCCAGAGGAACCAACCATGTGACTAGACAGCTAGCATTTTCCAGGGCCCTTCCCAGAAGAGAACAGAGGGGCTGAAAGTTGAGTTGATGACCAATGCCCAGTGATTTAATCAATCATGTTTATGTAATGAAGCCTTCATAAAAATCCAATATTGGAAGTTCAGGGAGCTCTAAAACTGTGGAACAACAATGGATCCAGGTTATAGGAGGTAGCAAACCTAACTTTACCTGGGCAGAAGCCACTGTGCTTAGGACCTATGCTCACTTTCTAGTCATTGTGATGAAATATCGAGAAAAGAACTGAAGGGGAGGAATTCATTTTGGCTCCTGGTGGCAGGGGTTTTGTCCAGAGTTGGCCGGCTCCACTGCTTCTAAGCTTGGGGCACAGAAACATGGTAGAAATGCCTGGCAGAGGAAAGATGCTCACCTCAAGGAAGCCAGGGAGCAGAGACAGGAAGGGGCCAGGAACAGGGTACACCTGTCAAAGACACGCCTCCAGCGACCCACTTCCTCCAATGAGGCACCACCTCCAGATCGCCCATTCAGCCAGGAATTCACAAGTGGATTAATCCATTGAGGAAGGTAGAACACTCCTGATCCAATCGCCTCTCAGAAGTCCATCAGTGGACAAACAAGCCTCTAACACAGGAGCCTTCAAGGAACATGTTTAGATTTAAACCACAATAGGATGCTTCCAAATCTCGCGCTTGTATCTCTCCTCTGCTGTAATTTGTACTCTTTAACATATCCTTCATAATAAGCTGGTCTAGTAAGGAAACTGTTCCCCGGGGTTCTGCAAGGCACTCTAGCAAATTCTCTTACCTAAGGAGGAGGTCACGAGAGCCTCTACTCTGTAAGCAAAATGGACAGAAATTGTGGGTTATGTGGGTCCTACTACTTGCAATTGACATCTGAAATGCGGGCAGTCTTGTTGAACTGAGCCCTTCACCTGTGGTCTGTACACAAATCCCACTTTAGTGTCAGAACTGAATTGATTTGTAGGATGCCTACGTGCTGTTCACAGAGAACTGGGGACTTGCTGTATGAGGCAGAATACACACACACACACACACACACACACACACACACACACACACACCCTGGTAGCAGAAGGGAAGCACAGAAAAGGATGTAAGAATAGAACAAACATTTTCCTACGCCATAGTAATTAGGAACATGGACTTAGGCTGCCTGGGTTTAGTCCAAGCGCTCCCAGTACTCCCTATGAAGCTTTGAGGGAACTGTTTGCCCCCAGTCACCCTGTTTTTCCACTCCTTAGAGGTGAGTCTTATAGGAAACACCAAGTTCACTGGGCTATCAGAAGGATGTGTCAATATAGGCAAAGTGCTTAGAACAGTACTTGGGGTGTCGTATACCGTCAGGACACGATCATTGTGTTATACTGTCTTAGTGCTGGTTGATTTCTAGTTGTTGATCTGCTTTAATAAGATGTCACAGCTAGATGAAAATGCCATCAAGCATTTGTCCTGTGTGCCCATGCAACAAGCCAGCACTCAGCAATGCACCCTCAAACCCAGAAAGTCTGATTTGTAATGACAGCCTAACATCTCCACGTGCCTCACCAGGCAGGCCACTTCAGTACTCTCAACTTCTCTAGGAGGCCAGCAAGAAACCGCAGCACCCTCCTCTGGTCCCTAGGCCATCTATCCATTTTCTGCTGATCTTCAACTCTGGGCCATAGTGCAATATCTGGGAGGGGCAGACTGTCTCAGAACAGCCCACAGGAATCTCCCCATCCTCTGAGTGCAAATGACCTTGAGAGTTTGAACTCTTCATCCTATCTTAAGCCTTGACTTTTTGTTTTTATTTTGATAATGGAATATCACAAACACAAAATTCTGAGGACATCTGTTCCAGACATAAAATACTGCCTCTAATTGTGACCTACTTCTTTCTTAGACCTCTGCCTTGATCAAGGTACTTTTACTAATTATGCTAAGTTGGGGAGAATTTCTCCTCAGAGCTTTGGCAAGTAAACAGGCAAAAGCCCAGAGGTCATCAAGTCCCTGGAGTACGTGGATGTGGGGTGTCCAGTGTGTGAGGCATGGGATGAAGTTGGGGAGAAGGTAGGAGGCCATCAGGCCAAAGCCAGGAGTCTGAACTTGACCCTGCGGACTTAGAGAGGGGTTTAGGCAGGGTGGTGGCATAACCAGGTTTGTATTTGCTCACTGTGCTCCTCCTCCGAACCTCTGCTTTTGCAGGGTAAAGATCGGCACCACTGCATGCAGGTTCTGGGGACCTGGCAACTACACAAATGAGGTCTGAAGACTTGTTTTTTTTTTTTGGTACACTACTTGGGGTTTGAACCCAGGGCCTCCCACATACTTTGTAAGTGCTCTACCATTCAGTTGCTCCCCTAGTCCATTTTTAATTTTTTATCTTGAGATAAGGTCTTGCTAAGTTACTCAGACTGCCTCTGGCCTCAAACTCTATCTCTAGCCTCCATCCCGAGTCGCTGGGACTACAGGCGTGTGCCACCATACCCCACTAAGACGTGGCACAGATTAAGTGAGGTAGAAATTCTAGCAAATCTCCTCATGAAGGAAAAAATAAGAGATTATTTTAGTTCCCTGGCTCTACAGCAGCAGGCACAGCTACAAATGCTAAGGGCACAAGCTAAGCCCTCACTGATACCATTTAGAAACCAGTGACTCCAAATCAACCTGGGGGAGGGGAGCCGGGGCCCAGTTCCAGTACCAGGCTTGGAGGTTTTTCCAGGGCCTGGCTATGGGACTGGCACATGGCCCTGATAAGCAAGGACCTGCACACTGGAGGAACAAGTTCAATTCATAGGTGCCCTGACCAGAGATCACCCCAGCCAGCATACGTTTTTTACCACAGCAGGTCGTCCTGAATGAAGCTAGCAAGTCCCATCAACGACTGAATCTCAACAAAAACATGATTGACTGCTCAAGAGATTCACCATGGGATCTGAAGCTATCCTACATTTTAGAAACATTCTTGGCCTCAATAGACAGTTTCTGGCAGTGCAAGGTGTTTTTTGGTTTATAGGCCAGAAAATCAGTGCACCTCTGTTTATTTTTCCATTATCAGTACATTCAGCAGCACCAAAAAGATTATAACACAGCTTCCTTCTCCACTGCCCCACTGGTGAGAAAACAATCATAGATAATGCACAGAAAGAAGAGAAGCCTGTCACGTGTACAGTACATAACAGATCAGTAGCCAGGTCCCCATACCTGCTCTCTTACCCGCATTTTACATACAAGGTAGTGTGGCTCACAGATCAGCTACATGATTTAGTCCATCTTACACAGTTAAGTAAGTACCAAAGCTAAAGCCTAGCACAGTCCTGGACCCACAGGAGGCACCAAAGAAATGTGTGGAGTGAACAAGGAAATACTTCATTGTTCATGAAAATTTGCCAAATCAGATATGGCGAACTGAAGAGTGAATGCCTATAGTGGAGCTCAAGAAGCAAGGCTAGCAGTCCACTAAAACTCTTTCTAGCTTTCCCCCAGTACTGAGGGTTTAAATCCAGGCCCTTGCACATGCTAGGTAAGGGCTCTACCACTGAGCTGCACCCCCAGACCCTGTTTTAATTTTTTTTTTAAGACAATGTCTTGCTAAATTGCACAGGTGGCCTCTGGCCTCAAAGTCATGATCCTCCTGCCTCAGTCTCCTGAGCTGCTGGGATTATAGGCATGCACCACAGAGCCTGGCCACTTTCTCTTTGTCTCTGAAAATTAATTTCACTAGAGATTAGTATCTAAAGGAAGTACTGACTTTTATCAGTACTGAAAATGGCTACATATTTACTCATATAGTCCCCTATCAGTGATTACCATAGAGGTTTTCTGAGACTTCTGATAATCCTGCTGGACCACAGGGCCAGGCCAATGTCATGCCTGCCTTCTTCATCCCACAGCAAAGTTCTGCTATAGTTCTCCTCACTTGGAATTTCTAGCTTTTCAAGACCCTGTTTCTTAATCCTAGAATAACAAAAAGGCATAGCTTAAAGGCTTTAGGGAAGAAAAATGAACAAGATGCCATATTTTTTTACTAAAAATGTTAAGAGTAAAAAAAGAAGAAATCTAGTCAAATATCTCATGAATAACTATACCAATACTGTAGGCAGGTTTCAGGGCATGCCAATTCTAACTTTTATGTTGTTAGGTGCAATTGAGTGGGGTCCAACTCATATGTATAACAGAACAAAACACTCCTTGACACTGTGCCATACCTGGCACTGTATCAGTGCTTCTCTGCTATTCATAGGATTTTCAATGGCTATTTCATGCATGGGCTGCCAGGTTCTCCCATTTTTGTGGTGCAGGGGATCGAACCCAGGGCCACAGAGTACACAGGGGTAAGCACTCTACCAACTGAGCTAAACCTCACCCCTTTCTATCTTATATATAGAGTGCAAACTGAAAAAACAGGCCTTTAAAATAAAAACAGAGACATTTTGCAATAATCAAGCATCTAATATCCAAGCTAGAAATCCCAAGTCTTTAATTTCTTTATTGCTGTTAACACAGTAAAGTCATAGGACAATGACACTTTGCAAACCTGAATCAGATGACTATAAAACAGTTGGATGCCTAGGCATCTCAGTGAAATGACCAGAGCGAGTAACCACCTCTAGTCCACTTTCCATGAATACAGGAACATGAGCCAAGTGTTAGCACAGGGTTCTTTTCCCAGTCTTGTCCCAGTGTTGCCAATACCTACAGTGTGATCTTGGACGTGTTGCTAAATGCCTTAGGGTTTCAACCTGACCCTGCCTAAGATGAAGACATTAGATATGGTTAAGTCCAAAGGCCTATTAAGGAATGAATTTCTTAAGAAAATTAAAGATTTCAACAAGAAAATGAAACTTATCTAAGCCAAGTTTACAAAGAAACAACTTTAATAAGATGTAATGCTCCTTCATTAGAGCCCCCCCTCAAATGTTTTAAAACTTGACCTAATAAAATTGTATTTTAAGTCAAGACTTAAAAATAGATTCAACTTCCAAGAACAAACCAAGAAAATCACAGATATGCACAAAGACTTACATAGGAAGATACACATGGCACCAGTATCATGCAAACTGTTTTGAAGAAATTTTAGTAAGTAGATGCAGCTTATTAAATTTTAAACTTATAGGATACAAAACTATACAGCAGCATTTATTTAAGATTTATATTTAAAAATTTAAATTTAGGTCTGGTGATGTAACTCAGTGGTGCAGCACTTGTATAGCATCTGTGGGGGCCTAGGTTTGATCCTTAGCAGCACAAAAGTGTTTTTCATTTAAAATTTCTATGCATGCATAAGTTACCCGGGGCTGGGATGTAGCTCAGTTGGTAGAGTGCTGTGCTGCAGTCTCTGAGGTCCCGAGTTCAATTCCCAGCACCGCAAAAATGGGAGAAGGACCTCGCAATCCACTCCCAAGGCAATCCCGAAACAGTCTGCCATTGAAAACCCTATGACGGTCGCTATGAGTCAGATACCAACTGGACGGCACCTAACAACAAAAACAACAACATGCATACATAGGAAAAAGGAATGCAAACAATTGTTATGTATGTTAAACATATGCATATCAACATAGTAAAATAAGGATTTATCACTAGAATGAAACCGTAGATGACTTTTCTTTCATTCATGCACACAGAAAACTGTAGAAGTTATTACAAATTGAATTCAGGAGTATGTTTCAAATCTTAAAAATTATCTATGACAAGTAAACAGGATTTATTTCAGGAATGCAAACTTTTTTAGTAAAAAAAATTGATTTATATGCAATGTAATATCAGTAAGAAAAGCAGGTAATTATTTAATATGCAAAAAGGCATTTGATTAGATTTGGCACTTGTAACTCAAAAAAACACTCACAGAAAACAAAGTCCAACAAAATAATAAACAAACAAAAAACGGGGTCCAAGGCAGAGGTAATAGCACACACCTGTAGTCCCATCTACTCAGAAAGCTGAGGTAGGAGGAGCCTAAGCCCAGCCAGGGGTACACAGCGAGACTCTAGCTTTAAAGAATCTAGAAAGCTATTTCCTAAATATGATACAGTACATCTAATCATACCTGTCTTTAAACCAACAGCCAATATCATACTTAAGAGTTAAGAAGTGGATATATATCATTAAAATCAGGATAAAACAAAAATGCATGATAACATCATTAGCATGTAATAATTTTCTGAAACTCCAAAGCAATAAAGGGAAAAAATATTCAAAAGTATGCTTTTAATCAGTTGTGATGGTGCTATCTGTAATCCCAGCACTTGGAAGGCTGAGGCAGGAAGTTCTTGAGTTTGAGGTCAGTCTGAACAACATATAAAGATCCTGCTCCAAAAAACCAAACCACCCAGGTGTCCTGGCTTACACCTGTAATCCCAGTGACTTGAGAGGTGGAGGCAGAAGGATCACAGGTTCAGGGCCAGAGGCAGCCTGCGTAACTTAATAAGCTCCTGTCTCAATATAAAAAATGAAAAATGGGCTGGAGGTGCAGCCCAGTTGTAGAGCAATTTCAAAATATGTGCACGACCCTGAGATCAACCCCAAATACTAGAAAACAAAACAAAAAAACAAAATCAAGTATGCTTTCAGAAAGAAAGATCTGTCAGTGAACTAACAACATTAACATCTCAACAATCCAAAATACTGTGCACTTGAGATTTACATATTTCAAAATAAAAAATTAAGACAATCTGTTGAAAAACTATAAGGCTTAGAAAACGTTTTACAGCAACATCAATTTATTTTGTCTAATTGAAGTAGGTAAAATATTTGATGAAAATACTATTCTGACTACACAAAATCATCCTAAAAACATAAGACATGTGAAAATACATAAACTCGGATAAATAGTAAATATGTCACTGGTGGGGGAGGAGAATATGCACCACTGCTGTGGTTGGAGTGTGACTCCCGAGAGCTCACGTGTTGGAATCTTGGTCCTCAGGGTGGTGATGTTATGAACTAGTGGAACCTTTAACAGCTAAAGCCTAGTGGGAGATGATGAGGGTAGGGTCCCTGGGAACACCGACCCCAATGTAGTTCCTCTGGGACTCTGCTTAGTCCCTGGGAGAAAGGGTTGTTATAAACAACAAGACTGGCCCTACCCCATTTTGGATGTTTAAAAAAAAAAAAAAAAATCATTCCAAAATTGGCCTGGAGGCTGGGAGTTTAACACATGCTTAGCATGCCAAGACCTTGGGTTTAATTCCTATCACTAAATAAATGCAGCCTGCAGCCACATCATCCTGGCATCCATCCCTGCCTGGAAGCTAAGCAGGGTTGGGCCCGGTTGGTCCTTGGATGGGAGACCACCTGGGAACACCAGGGGCCATAGGCTAGGGAGAAGGACCCAACAACCCACTCCCCCGGCAACCCACTCCCAAAAAACAATCAGCCATTGAAAACCCTATGAATAGCAGAGAAGCACTGACAATAGTGCTGAGTACAGCACACTGTCAAGTAGTGTTTCATCTGTTGTATATAGGGTTGTTATGAGTTAGACTCAACTTGATAGCACCTAACAGCAACAAATAAATACAAACAAAATTGGCATGGAAGAATAAACAAGAATGTGTTAAAGTTTTTATAAGCCAAGCATCATGTTCCATGCCTGTGATCCCAGCACTTGGGCGGCTGACACAGGAGGACTGCTGTTGAGTTTGAGGCCAGTAGGGCCACATACTGATTGTGAGTTCCAGGCTAGCAAGGGCTCCACAGTGAGACCGTCTGCAAAAAAAGAAAAAGAAAAAGAAAAAGAGAGACAGAGAGAGAGGAAAGAAAGAAAGAGAGACAGAGACAGAGACAGAGAGACAGAGGGAGGGAGGGAGGGAGGGAGGGGAGAAGGAAGGAAGAAAGGAGGAGGGAGGGAGGGAAAGAGACAGAAAAGGAAAAAAGGAAGGAAAAAAGGAGAGGAAAGAAGGAAGGAAGGAAGGAAGGAAAAAAATACTTTTGTATAGGGTATAAAGAAAATAGTTAACCTTATCAGGCACTATTAAAACATAGTATAAAGTCATAAAAAAGGAATCAGTGCAGTAAGAGCATAGAATAAATACTTGAAAATAGACAAACCAGAGATGATGAAAGTACAAATGTGCTGGGGAAAAAAGTACACATAAAAGGTACTAGAATAAATAGCTATTACAAAGAGCTAAAATCCTTACCTCATGCCATATACTTACATTTCAAATTTTAAAAAAGGTAAATGTAGAAATTAAATAAAACAAAAACTTTGAATACTTAACTGTTATATATCCGGACATATAAAAACTGAAGCTTCAGAGCAAAGGAAAAAAAACCAAAGCTGTCAGTATAAGAGAAAAAGGATACAATTAAAAATCAAACAATAAGACAAAACACTGAATTAATAAACCTAAACTGAAAACATATAAATACATAGTTTGGGTTTTTTAATGTATATATTTTCCAGATCTAGTGATTAAAATGCACTGAGACTGTAGTTTTCAACACCATTTCCCACTAAAAGAAACCAGGACAATTTAGAGAAAAGACCCATTCTTGATCTGGGATGAGGAAGGTATAAATTAAGACTGAGACAATTGGTTATACTTTCAAAGATTAAGAGGATAATGTTAAAAGGGCAGAGGAATCAATCTGAAGGAACTTCAACTAGCCAAAGATATCACACTTTCAGTCTTAAGAAAAAAATAGGTGACAATAACAGATCCAGAAACACATCCAGCCAATAAAAATTCACGTCCACAATTACCCTGAAAAAAAGTGAAATCCACAAAAAGTAATTCTTTACCACCTGAGGCAGTAAGCCCTATTAAAATTATTAATTAAAACAAAGCCTAACAATAAGCCTTGATCCTGCCTTTCCAATAGGAACATTTACTGTGGTCAAATAGCCCCAACTAATGCGGGAAACTTCTAGTGTACAAAACACCACCAGCAACTATATGGAGAAAAGGAACTGAATGAAGAAACATCATTCAGCCGGGCGCGGTGGTACACACCTGTAATCCCAGTGGCTCAGGAGGCGGAGGCAAGAGGATTGCAAGTTTGAGACCAGAGGCAGTCTGCGTAACTTAGAAAGACCCTGTCTCAAAAAAGTAAAAATATGGGCTGGGGGTGCAGTTCAGTGGTCCAGCACTTGCAAAGCATGCAAATGTGAGGCCCTGGGTTCAAGCCCCAGTACCACACACACAAAAAAAAATCACTCAATAACTGATCAGAATTGTTATTTTAGATAAGGATCATCAATTGGTTCCTAAACTAAAAGCCGCAGGTAAATAGCCAATGGGAAAGTGAGCCTCCACAGAGTGCCCAATGCCACACGGGTCCTTTTCAGATCCTGTGAAGGTAAGCGAAGTCGTCAGCTTCCTGCCACTGTGTCAGGACACCTGGGACACGTGGCTTGTGAGGAGGAAAGGCCCAGTCTGGCTCAAGGGTGAGAGGCTTCAGTCCATGGTTAGCTGGCCGTTGCTTTAGCACTGAGGCACAGTGGCATGCGGTGGTGTGAGCACAGGACAGAGGCAGAGGAGGCTGCTCACCTCTTGGCAGCCAGGAAGCAGAGAAGGAAAGGAGGGGCTGGGGTCCCAACACTCCTTCAAGCGCATGCCCCCAGGGACCTAACTTCCTGCCACAAAGCCCCACCTCCCAAAGGTTCCTCCAACTTCCCAGCAGTACCACAGGCTGGTGACCATACTTTTAATGCACGGGCCTTTGGGTGACACCCAAACCACAGCAGAAACCTAGCCAACGATAAAGGAGATGACTGCCACTCTCCTAACCCAGTCAACCTGAGCATCTAAAACGTCGGCTCAACCAAACACATACACACATCCCCCACATGTCTGTCAGCTGGCCATGCTGTGGGGGTTGCATGTTGCTGTGATGATCAACGCTGTGCCATTAATGTTTCAGATACCAGCAGGGCCACACACCCCCACACTGGCAATCCTTTTAGATACATACCCAGAAGTCTATGGGGGCATGACATAATTTTATACCTTGACAGAGGTCTGAATCACACAGATATACCGGGGGTGCCAAAAACATGTATATACATTTTAAGAGATGTTATCTAGGTATTACTTTTGAAAGTTGAGTTGAATTACAGTAGCAACATGTAGCATGACATTCAATAAAAAGATGGCATTGATCAAATGAATGCTAATGCCACCATGTGACAGGCAGGGCAGTCAAAGAAAATGGCGGAGACATGGCTGTCCTTGGAGGGGTGCAAGACCTGTACTCAGGATCAATGAGTCAGACCTGACTCTATGGCATCTAACAACAATTTGAAATTTGAGAACACAGTGGGGTACAATGACAGTGGAGGCATGGGTATGCAACAGAACCTCCAACATGCCTGACAACTGCACACATCTGTGTAAGTGTGGGACTCGTGGTACTGTGTGTGAGATACACTAGGGAAGGTCAGGGAGCCCTCACAGAGCACACATCCTGCTTCTTCTGCTACAGTGTCAGAACAGCTCACACTCTAGTGACAACAGTCTACCATACAATGTGCACACGAGATAGGAGTTAGCAAAACAAGCTCATGATGCTTTCTTAAAACAACATGGAAAGTGTTCATCCCAAGATGTTTATACACTTTTTGGTACCCTCTGAATATTTATTTGTCAGAACTCAGCAAATGTTCATTAATAATTGCACATTTAAATCTATGTAAATTTTATCTGAAAAGAAAAATAACTCTTAAAGTCCACTGCCATGGCACACACCTATAATCCCAGTGTCTCAAGAGGATGCAGGAGGATTGGGAGTTTGAGGCCAGAGGCAGTCTGCTCAACTTAGCTGAGACCCTGTCTCAAAGTAGAAAATAAAAAAGAGGATAGGGATGCAGCCAGTGGTAGAGCACTTCCCTAGCATGCAGGAGGCCTGGGGCTCAATGCCCTGGATGAAAGGAAGGAAGGAAGGCAGGAAGGCAGGCAGGCTGGCTGGCTAAACAAATACTGAACTCTAGTTAACTACAAGTGTAGTGAAATATTTAAGAGGAAGCATACTGACATTGTCAATTTCCTTAAAATATGTCAAAAAAAGATGTTCAGATAAAAGAATGGATAAACATGTAATAAGGCAATTACAATAAAATGTCAACGAAAAATTCAAGCACTGGGTATACAGAAGTACACTATGAAATTCCTTCAAGACTGCTATATGTTTGAGATTTTTTTAATAATAAAATGTCAAAAATACTAAAACATATTGAATAACCACAATAAGGCTTTCTGGAGTACAACACAGGTTCTGTCTTTATTTGGGTGGTAGTGGTGGTGGTTGTTAGGTGCCATCAAGTTGTGTCTGACTCATAGCGACCTTTATAGGGTTTTCAATGGTTCCTTGTTTTGGGATAGCCTTGGGAGCGGATTGCCACGTCCTTCTCCCATTTTTGTCGTGCTGAGAATCAAATCCAGGACCTCAGAGACTGCAGAGCAGGGCTCTACCAATTGAGCTAAATCCCAGCTCTGCGTGGTGGTTACATGGGCACATATATAGGTAAAAATGCATTAAGGTGCGCACTTAAAAGATTTTGTACACTTTGTTGACTGTATTTATAAATGTTTATAAATGTTTATAAATGTTTTAAGCTAAGCATCGTTATACACACCTGTAATCCCAGTACTTGGGAGGCTGAGGCAGAAGGATGACAAGTTTGAGGCCACCCTGGGCTACATAATAAGACCTTGTCTCAAAAAGAAAAAAAAAAAGTGTTTTAAACAAATAGCAATCAGAACTGTAGAACTTTAACCAATGGAGCTAATCAGCCAGGTAGAACTATAGGACTTTTAAGTGAGTATAATTAATATCTTCAAAGAGATAAGGGCATACGGTACAACCATGAAACAAGAATGAGCAGTTATGAAAAAAGAGCAAACCATAATTGATAAACACAAAACCTGTCAAATTTAAAAATTCAGAAGACTGGAAGGGCAGAGTAGCTCCTCAGAAATAAATTAGTAGACTACAAGATTGAACTAAAAATTCTTCCCAGAAGATAGCACTGAGAAAAGAAGTAAAAGAAAAGTGGAGAGAGATGGAAGACAGATCAAGCTGTGTCTAAATCCTTTATCATTTGGAGAGAAATGCAAAATAAGAGAATGTAGGAGAAAAGTATTTGAAGAAATAATGGCTAATTACTTCCTAGAACTAAAGAATAACATTTAAAATGGTTTTTAATTATAGTTATTTAAAGCAGTGCACATCAAGGAAACACAGCACCATTTTAGGAGAAGCCATCTCCTACCTGTGTAATTTAAGTGATTTTACAATTTAAGTGATCCTTGTTCTTTTCTGTATTTTTCAAGTTTTCTCCCTTAAACATAGCTCTTTCAATGAGTAAAAGTTTGCTTTTATAAAATGAACTAAGAACCAAAAACTGAGAAAGCCTTTTTTGTTCTTTGGTGACACTTGAAGGTTGAACCCTGGGCCTCACACATACTTTTGCAAGTGTTCTACCACTGGGATGCACCCCTAGCCCATTTTTCACTTTTTATTTTCAGTCAGTCTCACTAAATTGCCCAGGCTGACACAGCCTCCCAAATCACTGGGATTACAGGCAAATGCGACCATGCCTGGCCCCCAGACAAAGACTTTTTAAAAAAAGAAAAACACAACAACTCTCTAACCTCCCTTTCCTCTGGCATCTACCCTATGTAATTATAATGAACCTGTTTCTGTAATTGGTCACCACAACCTTAGACAAGTCTTTGGATCTCTTTGGATTTCTACTTCTTTAGATCTTAAACTGGGAAAATAAAATCTCTCCATTCTACCTCACAGGAATTTGAGGGAACATCAAATGAGATGACATGCAAAAATAGCATTTGGTAAACCATAAAGCACTGTACAAATTGTGGCATGTTATCGCAGTGCTCCTAAGCTGGTAAACCCCAAGCTCTGAGTCACCCGCCCCCCCTCTTTCCCTCCCCATCCCTCTCCAGGCCCAGTCTGCCCCCAGCCTCTCAGGTTTTCCTTGGCTTCTTCTCCCCTTTCCCAAACCACTGCATGGAGTTAGTTACTCCTGGTCATGTATTTGCCTGACCCACAGCAGCTGGACCCAGGAATGCCCTGCCCCTAGCCTTCCTTAGCCCCTTCACTGCAGTTTCGGCCTGAAACCTAGTCTTCATAGAATGTGTTTACCCTAGAACTACCCCGCTGACAATGAAGAGTGTTTGGGAGCTCCCTGAGGCTTACAAGACTGCCTTCAAACCCCTCATCCTGGCCATCAGGCCTTCCCTGTCCCTGTCAGCCCTCACTCCACTGACATCACCATCCCCATTTTCCACTGATCCAGGTCCTCCCAACCTTCTCAGGCCAGGCCACACTCTCCCTCCCTCCCTCTCTCTGCATCTTAGGACCAATCCCCTGCCTCTTCTCTAAACACCCACACCCTCCCTCAGCACCCCACCTCCAGGTCACCTTAGAAGAGGACTAATAGTTCCCTGAGATCAGGGTCCAGCATATTCCTCCTATATACTTTATGTTGGGCTGGGATTTAGCTCAGTTGGTATGAGTGCTGCTCTGTACTCTCTGAGGACCCAGGTTCAATCCCCAGCTCAGCAAAAACAGGAGAAGGATGTGGCAATCCACTCCTGAAACAATTAGTCATTGAACACCCTCACAGACCAGACTTGACAGCACCTAACAACAACAACAACATATACCTTTTATTGGGCACTCAAATTAAACTGTTAACTACTTAAATCCTTAACATTTCTTTACCTAATTGAATTTTTCTTTTGAGACACGGTCTCCCTATGTAGCCCAATCTGTCCCTAAATTTGTGATCCTCCTGTCTGTTTCCCAAATCCTAGGATTTACAAGGATGCATCACCATGCCCACTGCCCAAATGAATTTTATAGCAGTCAATTCTTTAGTTTTTTAAAGTAGTTCTAACATCTATGTGTATATTCCTATATATTGTTTACCCATTACATTTTAAATAAAAAGAATCTAACTTTATAAATTCTTCCATAATTTCTTCTCTCAACATTAAGTTTTTGAGATTGACCTAGATGACTCCTGTACTTATAATCCATTCATATTCACAGCTATAAAGTATACCTGTCTTTGAGCAAATCACAACATGGTTTGTCATGACGTTGATGAACATCTGACTTTAGAGGAAAGTTTCCAATTAACAACAATGCTGCTCTGAACACTGTACATATTTCCAGTAAAGAAGTTTAAGAGTTTTTACCAGTGAAACTGCCAGGTCAAAGGATCACATGTTCAACTCTACTTCTAATGGCAATGGCTTTCCCCAGCAGTTGAAAAAATTTACACCTTTACCTACAGTGCCAAGGAATTCCTCAAAACACTGCAGGTTTTCAAATGTTTGCCAAATTGTTGTTAGGTGTTGTCAAGTCATATCTGACTCATAGCGACCCTCAGAGGGTTTTCAATGGCTGTTCTGGGATTGCCTTGGGAGTGGATTGCCACATCCTTCTCCCACTTTTGCAGTGCTGGGAATTGAACTCGGGGCCTCAGAGACTGCAGAGCAGCACTCTACCAACTGAGCTAAATCTCCGATGGGCGTAAAATGTTATGTCATTATGGTTTTAATTTACATTTCCCCAATAGGGGTGAAAGATCTTTTCACAGATTTATGAGTCCTGTTGTTGTGTCTTTAGTGACATGCCTGTCCATATCTTTGTCCATTTTCAAATGGCTATCTTTTCATATTGACTTGCAGAAGTTCTATATACTGGGTATGTGCTTTGAATGCTAACTCATTATTGGTATTACGCATTGCAAACATCTTCTTCCAGTGGGTGGCTTTTCTTTTCATTCTCTTTTGATGAGAAGTTCTTTATTTTAATGTTGAGTTTATCAACCTTTCCCTTATGGTAAATGCCTTGTTGTTGTTAGGTGCCGTTGAGTCGTGTCCCACTCATGGTGACCCTCATAGGGTTTTCAATGGCAGATTGTTTCGGGATTGCCTTGGGAGTGGGTTGCCCTGTCCTTCTCCCATTTTTGCGGTGCTGGGAACTGAACTTGGGACCTCAGAGACTGCAGAGCAGCGCTCTACCAACTGAGCTAAATCCCAGCCCAAATGCCTTGTACAACCTGCTTATTGCTTCCCTCCATACCCAGAGATCATGACCACATTTATGTTTCCTTTTAATAAAAAAGTGTTAAGATTAAAACTTCAAAAGGAAAGTTATTTAAATAAGCACATGAGAAAGGACTCAAAATCATCAGCCATCGAGGATATGCAAATCAAACCCACAGTAAAACACTACTACACACCTAATCGTTAAAATTAAGGTTGATAACACCAAATGATGGCAAAGATGCAGAGCAACAAAACTTGTGTCACACACTGTTGGCCTGAGTCTAACACTGTATACAACCATTTTAGAAAAGGCAGTCTTTTAGAAAGCTAAATATATACCTATCCTATGTCCCAGCAATTCTACTTCTTGGTCTTTATCTTAGAGAAATGAAAGCATATGTCTACAAAATAACTTATACTATAATATTCATCCCCCACACGTCTGTCAGTTTGCTGCACTGTGGGGGCTTGTGTGTTGCAATGAGGCTGAGAGCTCTGCCACTGTAACCTCGGACATGAGCAAGGTTACCCATGGTGCACAGGTTTTCAGCTGAGCTTCCAGACTAAGACAGACTAGGGAGTAGGACCTGGTGAACCACTCCCGAAACAACTAGCCATTGAAAACCCTATGAATAGCAAAGAAACACTGTCAGATATAGTGCTGGAAAATGAGCCCCCGAGGTTAGAAGGCACTCAAAAGACTACTGGGGAAGAGTTGCCGCCTCCAAGTAGAGTCTCCCGTGATGACAGAAATGAAGTAAAGCCCCAGGGTGCTCAACTTGCTGATGTGGCACCACTCAAAATGAGGAGAAACAACTGTAAACATCCATTAATAATTGGAACATGGAATGTACATAGTATGAATCTAGGAAAATTAGAAATTGTTAAAAGAGAAATGGAGAGCATAAACATTGACATTCTAGGCATCAGTGAGCTAAAATGGACCGGCATAGGCCATTTTGAGTCAGACAATCATGGTCTACTATGCTGGGAATGATAAACTAAAGAGAAATGGGGTTGCATTCATCATCAAAAAAGACATTTCAAGATCCGTCATGAAATACAATGTTGTCAGTGACAGAATAATATCCATATGCCTACAAGGAAGGCCAGCTAATATGACTATTATTCAAATTTATGCACCCACCACTAAGGCCACAAATGAAGAAAGGGAAGACTTTTATCAGCTTCTGCAATCTGAAATAGATCAAACATGCAATCAAGACACACTGATAATCACTGGTGACTGGAATGCAAAGGTTGGAAACAAAGAAGGCTCAGTAGTTGGAAAATATGGTCTTGGTGACAGAAACGAAGCTGGAGATCGCATGATAGAATTTTGTCAGACCAATGACCTTTTCATTGCAAATACATTTTTTCAACATCATAAACGGAGACTATACACATGGACTTCACCAGATGGAACATACAGGAATCAAATTGACTACATATGTGGAAAGAGACGATG
>VMDO01000369.1:0-69368 GCA_007922755.1 Pedetes capensis | reverse complement strand
CAAGAGCCATGGTACGGTCTTGAGTATATCCCACCTGAGTTCAGAGACCACCCCAAAAATAGGTTTAATGCATTAGACACAAATGATAGGAGACCAGAGGAGTTGTGGCATCACATAAAAGATATCATTCAAGAAGGAAGCAAAAAGTTCTTAGAAAGACAAGAAAAAAGAAAAGACCAAATTACATGTCAAAAGAGACAATAGAACTTGCCCTTGAACGTCGAGCAGCTAAAGTAAAAGGAAGACATGATGAAGTTAAGGAACTAAACAGAAGATTTCAGAAGGCAGCTCGAGAAGACCAAAACAAATATTATAATGACATGTGCAAGGAACTGGAGGCAGAAAACCAAAAGGGAAGAACACACTCTGTGTTTCTCAAGCTTAAGGAAGTGAAGAAAAAATTCAAGCCTTGAGTGGCAGTAGTGAAAGATTCTACAGGGAAAATATTCAATGATGCAGGAGACATCAAAAGAAGATGGGAAGAATACACAGAGTCATTATACAAGAAAGAATTGGTAGATGGCCAGCCATTCCAAGAGCTTGCATATGAAGAGGAACCAATGGTGAAGGACGAAGTGGAAGCTGCCTTGAAAGAACTGGCGAAACACAAGGCTCCAGCAATTGATGGGATACCAATAGAGATGTTTCAACAAACAGATGCAGCACTGGAGGTGTTAACATGTTTGTGCCAACAGATTTGGAAAACAGCTACTTGGCCAACTGGCTGGAAGAGATCCATATTTGTGCCTATTCCCAAAAAAGGGGATCCAACTGAATGTGCAAACTATCGGACAATGTCATTAATATCACACACCAGCAAAATTCTACTAAAGATCATTCAGAAGCGACTACAGCAGTATATAGACAGGGAATTACTGGAAAATCAAGCGGGATTCAGAAGAGGGTGGGGAACCAGGGACATCATTGATGATGTCAGGTGGATATTAGCTGAAAGCAGAGAATATCAGAAAGATGTCTATCTATGTTTTACTGACTATGCAAAAGCATTTGATTGTGTGGATCATAACAAATTATGGATAACACTTCAGAAAATGGGAATACCAGAACACCTAATTGTGCTCATGAGAAGTCTGTACATGAACCAGGAGGCAGTTGTTCGAATAGAACAGGGAAACACTGAGTGGTTTAAAGTAGAGAAAGGTGTGCATCAGGGCTGTATACTTTCACCCTATCTCTTCAATTTATACGCTGAGCAAATAATCCGAGAAGCTGGACTTTATGAGGAAGAACGTGGCATCAAGATTGGAGGAAGACTCATTAACAACCTGCGTTATGCAGATGACATAACTCTGCTTGCTGAAAGTGAAGAGGATTTAAAATATTTACTGATAACGATCAAAGATCATAGCCTTCAATATGGGTTACGACTAAACATCAACAAAACAAAAATCCTTGCGACTGGGTCAGTACCCAACTTCACAATAAATGGAGAAAAGACTGAGGTTGTCCAAGATTTTGCTTTGCTTGGCTCTATAATCAACACCCGTGGAAGCAGCAGTCAAGAAATCAAAAGATGCAGTGCTCTAGGAAAAGCTGTGGCAAAAGATCTCTTTAGAGTATTGAAAAGCAAAGATGTCACATTGAAGACAAGGTGCGTCTGACTCATGCCATGGTATTTTCAGTTGCACTATATGGTTGTGAAAGCTGGACATTGAACAAGGAGACAGAAAAAGAATTGATGCTTTTGAATTGTGATGCTGGAGACGTCTACTGAATATACCATGGACTGCCAAAAGAACCAACAAATCTGTCCTAGAAGAAGTGCAACCAGAGTGCTCCTTGGAATCAAGAATGGCCAGACTGCATCTTACACATTTCAGACATGTAGTCAGGAGAGATCAATCCCTGGAAAAGGACATCATGTTTGGGAGAATGGCAGGTCAACACAAAAGAGGAAAACCCTCCACCAGTTGGATTGACACAGTGTCTGCAACAATGGGCTTAAAGATAAATAAGATCGTTTGCCTGGCACAGAATCAGCAAGTGTTTCGGACTCGACTCGATGGCACCTAACAACAACAACAACATAATATTCATGGACTGGGGTTTAGCTCTGTTGGTAGCATGCTGATCTCTATACTTTGAGGCACTGGGTTCAATCCCCAGTGCTGCAAAAATGGGAGAAGGACCTGACAACCCACTCCTGAAACAATCAGCCATTGAAAATCTGATGAATAGCAGAGAAGTGCTGACATAGTGCTGGGCATGGCACAGTGTCAGGGAGTGTTTCCTCTGTTATACATAGGGTTGCTATGAGTCAGACCCCACTCTAGGGCACCTAACAACATAATATTCATGGTTGTTTTAATCATAACAGCCAAAAATTAGAAACAATATCCATCAGCAAGAGAATGGATAAGGGAATTGTGATTTATTCACATAACAGAATACTACTAAGGAAGAAAACAGAACAAACTACATACTACATACTTCAAGAATCTACTTATAATGGAAAAGATCAGAATAGTGGTTGCTGGGGAATAGAGTAAGAATAGGGAAGGAGCACAAGAGAACTTCTGAAGCCAGGTGCGGTGGTACACACTTGGAATCCCAGCAACTCAAGAGGTAGGAGCAGGAGGATCACAGGCTCCAGGCCAGAGGCAGCCTGTGTAATTCAGCAAGACCTCTCTCAAGATAAAAAATAAACAAGGGGCTGAGGATGCAGCCCAGTGGTACAGGGCTTGCAAAATATATGCAAAGCCCTGGGTTCAATTCCTTAGTACGGAGCGGGGGGACTTTTGAGGGTGACGGTAATATCTTGTATCTTCATAGAGATTTGTGTTGTAGAGGTATATAAATTTGTAACACCTGTGAATGATGTCCATAAGATTTATACATTTTACTCATCTTATTTTACCTAAAGAAGAAAATGAAACAAATGTGAATTCTAGTAAATGACTCCGAGGTGTTCAGGGGTTAAGTATACTGTGATATAAGCAAATTATATAATAAAAGCAAATGTAGACCTTTAAGAAAGATGCCTGTGAAGCCAAGTGAGGTGACACAAACCTGTAATCCCAGCACTGGGAAGGCTGAGGAAGGAGGATCCCTGTGAGCTGGAGGGAGAGACAGAGGTAGTAAAGAAAAATGAGGAGAAGGAGAAGAAGAAGGGGAAGAGGAGGAGGGAAGAGGAAGAGGAGAAGAAGAGAGAGGAGGAGGAGGAGCAGGAAGAAAGAGGAAGGAAGGAGGGGGGAAATGAGGATAAGGAGATTACTGTGAGAAAATGATCAATTCTTACATGTGATAATGGCTTGGTGTTTACAGAACACTTTCACTTTCACAGACATTATTTTTAATAATCCTCATTATGGCCCATGTATTCCACCCTCCTTTTATACTTGGGAAAGTTCAAGATCAAGACTTGCCAAATATCACACCATCATCCAGATGGAGGCAGACCTAAACCCACGCCTCTGGCTCCCCATCCTGTGTTCTTTCAACACTGCTTCCCTGGGGTGCTGCCATCAACTCCAAACACTGGAGGATGACGGCAATTGCTTGAGTGGAAAGCGCTGAAGTGGCTTCCCTACTCCCTAGCAGGACATGAAAGGAGGCAGAGACAGACAGTGAGAGAGGATGAATTCAATACACCGAAGGCATGTTTCCAGCCCACACAGAACAAAAGCCCTGGCAGGCCCCACATCTGAAGGCTGAGGTCACGCTCACAAGCCAGGGAAATCTGCGATATCCTTCCTGGCGGTGGGGATGGGCAAGGACAGTTCATGCCTGTAGCTAAGAAACTGCAACACAAAACTTGTCACAACAGTGCTCTAACGTGGTATTCTACCACTGTTCTCACCGAACCAAGCAGAACAGGAGGGGACCTCGGAACATTGCTCAACCCAAATGCAGCCAAAATTAGAAGTAAAAGCTTTGCTAATAACCCCACAGATTAATCATTGGCTCGGGTGATTTGGTGTTTTCTTAGAACACATACAACACGCTCTAAACGGCTTTTGTTAAATTTAAACACTTAGGGGAAAGAGGAGAGATATAACATTTTGCTCTCAAAGGCAGAATCCAAAGATAGGTAGATAGATTAGATACACACACACACACACACACACACACACACACACACACACACGACATATAAACAGAAGGGGGGCCACGGGTGGGGAGGAAGGAGGTCGGGAGGGGCATGGGGAGGTGAACACAAGCTGTATGCAACAAAACACCCATTTGGAAAGGTCACAATGAAACCCACTAAGTTGAACACTCAATTAAAAAAATGACCAATAAAAAATTGAAAAATAGTTAAACTATGAAGCCCAAGGAGCATGAGTCAAAGTCCTCTCAGCGGAGACAAGGGTGTCTGTCCAAGGGTTTACTGAGCCCACAAGCCCTCAGGAATTGTCAGGAAACCGGGACACAGTCCTTGCCCTCAAGCAGCCGAGCATCCAGCTGCAGGCCCAGCACAGAAATCCCAACCCCACTGAGGCTACCAGGGAAGGTCCCCAGAGTGTAGAGGCAAAGTCCAGCCAGGGACGTAAGAGAGCTCTTGGCTGGGCCCTGAAGGACTCTGGCTCCCCAGGGGCTCCTGGCTAAGTAAAGCTGGCTGTCATCCCAGGAAGGGGACAGGAAAGAGTCCCGAAGGAGTCCCTGTCCCCTCATTCCAGACAGCAGAGAGGCCAGGCTGGAGGGCATCTCCAGAGGGCTCATTTCAGGAGGTAACTAGGACGGGGCTGGAGATAGCGGCAGCTTCTGCAGACACAGGAATCTGAGGTGGGGGCTGCAGCCACCCTCCTCAGCAAGTGGAGACGCCTGCTTGAAATCCGGGTGACGAAATCCAGCTGTCACCTACCAGAAGGCCAGAGAATGGGAGGTGTAAGGAACATAGGCTGCCAACAGAGAGCAGCAACACAGGGGATGAGGGCCAGGAAGGAGAGGCTGGACCCCAGCAGATGGAACCTTGGGTGCCATCTGCAGGGAGAATGCCAGCCGCCTAACAGGGCTGCAAAGATTAACGGAGATAACACTGGCAAGGCATCGAGCACAGAGCCTACAAGGCAGAGGGCAAATGGGAAACGGTGGGGGCTAGGGCAGCTATCAGGGCTTGGCTCAGGCCCGGCAGAGGTCAGAGCTGCAGGAACAGTCTGCAGGTTCAGAACTTCAGGGTCCGTTACAGCCCGCTGCCTCACTGCACTCAGAAGGCAGGCTGAAGCCAGCAACCTTGGGAAAGACTCGGCTTCCTCACAGCTTAAGCAACCTCTCCCTGTCCTTTGATGTTTTGGGGTTTTTTTGTTGTTGTTGTTTTTTATTTTTTATTTTTGGTTTAATTTTTTTAACTTTTTTTTCTGTCCTTTAAAGCGTTTTAGGCTATTTTGAGATGTATGCCTCACTCTGTGGCTGCACGTCATGAACCTTCCCCCATGTAAGAACCCAATCCAAATGGGCAAACCACCCAAGGGAAAACCAGTGTCATACGCCACTTCAAAGGGAACATCTGTGCCAGAAGGGACCACAGGCCCCAATCGTGACCCTCATTCCAGCAAGGAAAGAGTCAAAGCCGGACCAGAGCCAGTCCAAGCTGACAGAATGGAGACATTATATACGGTAAGAGTCGCACTTAAAAAGCTCTGGGGATAATGACACTAATCATTAAAAACACGTAACAAACGATGCACATGTGAAGCATCTCATGCACGTAAGAATTCACGACAGAAATCTTTATAGTGAAGCCCGGCAAGATGATCAAACTGTTATGTTCTGAAAGGCCTAAGAACACAATGAGGAGGAAACTCACCACCCTGAGGGCCAGAGATAAATTAGAGCCATTTATAATAGGAGCAGAAAGGTAATCTCATCTTTTCAGTGACATTTTCAAAGGGAAACTGTCAGCAATTTCTTATTATCTACCAAAAGACCCTTGGGTGGATGAACAAAATCAGGCAATGCACAAAAAGAAAATTGCTTTAATTTAGGTAAATATAAAAATGTGATTAGTCGACTTGTAAGTTAAGATGAGACACCAAATTTCACTCCACAGCTAAGAAACCGCTTTACTTTGGTTGACTAAAATGGCTAATGTGGCCAGTTCTGTGGAGAAAAGGGCTTGGCAGGGAAAAAAAGGAGGGAAGACGACTGGAAAGAGGGAGGAGAATGTAGGGAAACAGACAAGCATATGGAGAGGACAGAAGGAAAGCAGTACGGCAGGGAGTGGGACCAACGGAGGGCAGGGCGATCAAGGAGTCTGATCTGGGGGACCAGGGGCTGAGCGTCACTCCCCTGCTGTGCCTGCCCAGGCAGCTACAGCAACCTCTGAATCTCCATAGGGAAATGGACACTGCTCAGCTGGGTGGCAATGTGCACTCCCTGGGTGGCACAGTACTCCAAAGAGCAGTAACTAGAGATTCCCACAAAACCAAACCCAAGGTTTACAGGCTCCACTGTAGATAAAACTGGATTCTATTTCTTCTTAGTATGAACTCAGTACATTTTCCACTTCCACAGCTGGGCTCACACAATCCTCTAATTCAACAACTGTTTCCAGAAGGCCTACTGTGCACCCCGCCTAGTGGATACAGCAGAACAGATGTGACTGCCACCTCCCAGAGCTGATCAGTGAGACCAGGGCAGCAGGCACCAATCATTAGTAATGCACTGGGTGTTGGGAAAAAGAGAGGGACAGTGAGCAGAGGGTCTCCTCTAACAAGTCTTCCCACACAGAAATGTTTCAAGGGCAACTCAAGTCCTAGCTAAGAAAAAGGGAAACAGAGTAAATCCAAAGGCTGACAGGAAAATACTGAAATGTTACAGTTAAAACTCACCCAGATTAAAAGCAAACAAAACTGTAAGTGTTCTGACTGAACACTGCATTCATTATCTGTAACCACACAGCCTATAACTCCTGAAATGAATAAACACCCAGAATATTTTTAGTAATACTTAAATAAATTCAAATACTCAACCCAGCCTAATGTATTATGAGGTCCTAAAGTACCTTTGGACTCATTAAAAAGGCAAATCACATGTGTTGAGTTTTACTGTCAAGAATATTTCTTGTACTTGGAATATTGGTATATCCTGTAAGGAACCGGGTCTTAATATGCAGTTTGCCTAAGGTAAAACCACAAGAAAAAGGCTCTATAATCAAATAAGTTTGGGAAATGCCAAACACTAGCACCTGGCGATCACAAGATATTTTAAGAAATTAAGGTCTCTGACAAGTCCTGCATAAAACAGCCTGGCTGAACTTAGTTGGAGCCAGTACTTCCTAAACTGATTTGACCATGGAACCCTTTATTAATGTAGTGGTTATTAATAGTCTGCAAATTGGTCCATGGAATATATGTGAGATACAGTATAGTATAGAGCACACACTGTTTAATCTGAAAATGCATTTAATTATCAATCCCTCAGCCACTTTAAGGAATTGCCATTAAAGGAATATAAAACTTCCCCCTACTGAACTTCTGGCTGAAATTCATTCAAAGATATGCTGACTTATTATATTTTTAAGAATTTTAAAAAATGAAATAAAATCAGGTCTTGAAATGTTAATATAAAGAAATTCTAAATGTAATTTGATTTTCCTATATTGCTGGAAGCTTATCTTTTTCTCTAACATGTATTTTTCAACTTCCAGAGTATATTTATACCTTAATTTTAAAAGAAAAAAATATTAAACTTAAAAAAATTGGTAATTACCTCTGCTCTATCACTTGATAAGCCTAAATACAAATATCTGGTGGTACACTCCTGTAATCCCAGCACTGGGGAGGCTGAGGCAGGAGGACAGATGAAAATTTGAGTCCAGCCTGATCTGTACAGTGAGTTCAGGGACAGACTGTGTTACAGGAGACCCTGTCTCAAAAAAAAAAAATCTATAACTGAGATGTGCTATCAATGTATACAGTTGATGAATAGCACGTACGGGAGGAGCTGCCATTTCTATTATTGTGCTGCTGTTATTTATAATTTGATTCCTTCTCTGGAAACACTGTCTTGGTATTATCTTAAAGCTTATCTTGGAGACTTTACGGGATCAAATCCCAGTGACTTAAAAAGTATCTTCATTCCATTAACAATAAAAAATAAATTCAACAAACACGTACCTATACCTACCATATGCACATCACTGGATTAGGCACCGTTAATGATCAATGTATTTTCTGGGCCCCAACACAAGGCAATGATCTGCCAATGGAGCACCCACAGGCTTTGTGGATCGCAGAAAACTAAAGTGCTACGCTGGACAGCTTCATAAAGATACCTGGGTGACATTCAGAAGGCCACAAAAAGGCCTCCAAGAACCAAGGCTTCTTACTGCAAAGACTACTTTGGAAGACTAATAGTAAATGCAAAAAAACCAACGTCAGATGTGGGTCAGAAAATGTGAATGCTATAGAGTTTCCATAATCAACCTCAACTGTAATTTTTTAAGCCAGCAAGTAGCTTTAACATATAAGTGTCTCAATGACATTAAAACAGCCTGGCCTAACAGTCTACTATCACAGGTTTTTTTAAAGAAGCTATAGGAGAACTTTTTTGTTTTGCTTTGTTTTTGTTTGTTTGTTTGTTTTGGAGACAGGGTCTCCCCAAGTAGTCCAGGCTGGCCTCATCCTCCCGAGTGCTGGAATTACAAGTGTGTACCACCAGGCCCAGCAGAATTCAACTTTTGACAATCAAAACAAAGTAGAATTTTCACTTGGGATAAAGTAGGGGTGGGGAATCACTTCAGTTTTGCAATACTGAAAAAGACTTTTCCTTTTTTGCTAGAAAAAGTATCGCAATGACAGCTATAAATTTAAGCCTGTAAGGAGATCAAACTATATCCTTCAAATCTGGGAGGTCTAGCAGTCCTCAGTAAGCAAGAAAAAAAAAATTGCAAGTGACTTTAAACAAACAAAAAAAGAAATGATATTCAACTCTCTGCAGCCAAGTACACCAGAGTTGTTTACTACTTTAACAAAACATAAACCACTGAATTAGTTCTAGCTCTAAAATTCCAAACCTGAGACCTGGAAAGCTGCTGTATGTCCTAATGGATTTCCTTTTTCCTACTTATCTTTTTTTGTAGAGAGGCTCAGCAAAGAATGAGCCTAGAAACTCTGACAAAACACAAGCCGAAGCAACACACGCTGGGGAAGACACGCAATTGAAAGAAAGGAAGGAAAAGAAAAGAAAAGAAAAGAAAGTCATAAATGTCCCAGTAAGACTGCCTAACGAAAGATTAACTTTGTCCCAATGAATGCTTACAAAGCCGCGTTTCCGACAGCGTTTTCCAAGTACACAGGCTTTAAGTACAACACATACGCTTCATAAACGCGAACCTCGAATGCGAGAATGCCAGCGCAGCGGAGCAAAGCTGATGTCCAGAGTGCGCCTCAGCGGTCCCCGATGGAAAGCTGCAACCCCGCGCGCGCAAGGCGGACGGGGCGGACGGTCGGGTCCCCTGCGCAGGGCCGGAGCCCCTCGCTCCCTCCTGCCACCGGGACCTCGAGAAAAAACTCCACGCTGCCTCCGGGGTGCTCCGGGGTGTCCCGGGGGGCGCCAACCCGAGCGGGCGTCCCAGGAACCCAGCCGGCGGCTCGGTCCTTCCTCTGACCGCCAGGGCTGGGCGGACGGCGTCGGTCAAAGCCGCGCAACGGGGCGCGGGCCCGGGAAGGAGACCCCGCACCCTTCCGCCCTCCTGGCCGGGAGACCCCGCGCCGCCCACCCGCCCGGCCGGGAGACCCCGCGCCCGTCTGCCCTCCTAGCCGGGAGACCCCAGCGCCCGTCCATCCGCCGGCCCGGCGGGGAGACCCCGCACCGTCCGCCCGACCCCTGCAGGAAGCCGTCGGGGACCGGGGCCCCGCCCGGAGCTCCTACCTTAGGGCCGCTGCCATCGCCCGGCTCGGGCTCCGCGAGGCTGGGGCGCCGAGGCCCCAGCGGGGCGGCCGCCCCGGGGCCGCGGGAAGGGCAGCGGCCGGCGGCCGGCAGCGGCGCACCTTCCCCCTCGGCCCGACGCGCCGCCCGCGGCCCGGAGACGTGGATGCTGGGGTTGCAGCCCATGCCGGCGCGGCGGCTCAGCAAACGGCCCGCCCGGCGCCTCGGGGCGGCCGCGAGCTCCGAGTCATCGCGGCGGGCGGCGCGGGCCGCGTCCGGAAGCGCGGCCTTTTTTATCTCGGCGCGGGCGGGAGCGCGCGGCCGCCCCTGCGAACGCCGCCCGCCCGGCGGGAGCTCCGCGCCGCGCTTCCGGGGGCCCTCGGGGCGGTGTCGGGGCCGGGGCCGGGGCGGGG
Source organism: Pedetes capensis (assembly GCA_007922755.1). Taxonomy (NCBI): domain Eukaryota; kingdom Metazoa; phylum Chordata; class Mammalia; order Rodentia; family Pedetidae; genus Pedetes; species Pedetes capensis. The sequence goes on along the minus strand of VMDO01000369.1, from coordinate 59,124 downwards.
CCGCGCCGTCGAGGAGACGCAGGCGCTCGTGCGGCGCCGGCCCGATCCGTGGTCCCGGCCGGGTCTTCGCGCCGCCCGTCGCGCGCGGCCCCCAGCGGTGACCTCCAGCGGCCGCTGGCGTCAGTGCGGAGCCGCAGGGGCGCCTCCCACCACCGGGCATGCGCGGCTTCGGCCGCAGGGGCGCCCAGCCAGGCAGCCCAGCGACTGACAGAACTCGCCTGAAGACGCACAGCCCGCGCTGGCGCGTCGCCGCTAGGACTCCAGCCTCGAGGTTCGTGCGCGGCGGGGCGACGTGGAGGCCGCGTGACCGCGGTGAGGCCACGGCGGGGCGCTTGGCGCTGTCCTCGCGGAGGCGAGGGAGGACGTCCCCGGGGTGGGCAGGGCACTCGCCGGACCCCGGCTCCTCAGCGCCCAGGCGCTGCTGCCAGGAGCCTCTGTCCCCGCGCGCTCTGCGCCGGGGTCGCGCTGGGCGCGGAGCTAAGCGGCCACCGCTCGCGACGGGCTGGGGACGCGGGGCTCCCCTCTCCTAACCAAAGGGTCGGCGAGGCGTCTGGGGCCCCCTGACTGCTTGCTTGCGGGATCAGAACCAGAAAAGGGGGAGTCCGCCGTGCGGGACCCCGAACACAATGTCAGGCCAACACCGCGCACACGCGCTGCCATCAGCCTGCTGTGTGACCTCGGAGGAGTCGCTGAACCTCTCTGTGGCCGCGACTCCTCCCCCGTGAGCCGGAGGGCTGCGCCCCTGGGTGTTCATCGCGTGCCCCAGGGCGACCACCTCGGGCCCTCCCGCCCTCCCCAGTGCGCGCGGTCCGCAGGGACCGCTACTTCGGCCCTGGCGCGACCCAGAGAGGCCGCCGCTCCTGCCTCGGACAGGCTTCTGTCAAGACCCGGAGGAGGACTCCGTGCTGGGACACCTACCGCACCCCAGACACCCTTGGGGCCCCCAGCTTTGGGGTCCAGGGAGCGGACCCGGTGGATTTTCAAGAACAATCCAAGAGCAGCTCTGTGAAATTAGCCCTTTTTACTGGCAGAACTGGTCCTGGCCACAGGCACGCGGCTCCCTGGTCAAGTTAAAGCACGTGGGCAATAATCACGATCCTGGCTCCCTGTCGTGTAAAAGCCCCAATGCCTCCACGAGGATGTCCTGAATAACTGGGAAGGATTTTTAACATCACCCACCCGTGATTCCACCTAAAATGTAGCGCTTCCTGCTTTCGACCTGCAACTTTAGGAAGTAATTTTTTTCAAGGAGCGTTTGGATCTCTGCAAATTAAGAGTCATTTGTGGAGAAAGATGCTTTGGGCCACCAAAGTACATGAAGTCTAACGCGTCCCCTCTGTCTTCTTCCCACCCCGTTCAGTGCGGCCTTGACAACTCTGACAGGGTGCCTGACAACTCCTGGAGCTGACCTTGCCCTCTTTGGGCCTCCAGGCAGCTCCAGCTCTCTTGGTGGCTCTGCCCTCGAAGGCCGGATCAGGCTCGCTGCCTCCCCTTGGGAATGCTTGACCCTCATGCCAATGACACGGGGCGGAGGGCAAGGGGCTCCCTAGCGACTAAAGGCTGCTTCTGCCCCTCCTCCACCTCCACTCAGCCAGCCTAAGGGTGTCACTTACCCTCTGTGTTCCCAGCTCTGCAGTTGGGCAACCTCAGACTTAGAAACCTAAGGCTAAGAAAGGTGCGGAAGCAGACAGGAAGGTGGCGTCACCTGCCAGCTTCTGGGGTCACAGAGAGCCCCCTGTCCTGCACTCAGACTCTTAGCCTAGGACACTCCAGGAAGTTATAGCCCCTAACACCTGACAATAACTCTGCCCCATCAGCTCCTGCCTGGGTTCTGACCTGCAGCTGGAGGTCCCTGAACTCTTCTCTGTGCTGTGTAACTAGAGTTTCTGCAGGCATCATGGACTGTGATCCTCAAAAGGGCCACACTAACAGAAGGAACCCAACCTCCCTGGCATGTGCCCCTCAGTAATTCCCCAGGTTTCCCAGGCAAGGCAGAGAATCCCACCCCAAGGATGCATCGGGGGGTTAAGAATAATCTCTGTCCTCTGGAGGATAGGCACCCTGCGGGCCAGTGGGAGCCTCACATTGGTAGCACACAGCAGAACCCACCCCACCAGCACCCCTGTCCATCCCACACAGGTGTAGGGACCCCAGCCACAGTGGCCCAAACTTGTAGTTAAATGTCTATTTCAGTTCTTACTCCCAGGACTCAGACATGAGGTCAGTGAGGCCGGAAAGGGAGACAGAGTGAGGGACGTTGACCCAGTCTCCTGACCACCACAGTTTTGTGGGGTACAGGTCAGTCTGTTCCCAGGAGCCCCCACAGTCTTCGCACCCCCTTTTGCCAGTTCATTAGGGGCGTGAACTGCTTGGCTCATCTAAAATCCGAACCTGCTCCATTTCTACACAACTCCTACTAGAGCTGATCCCTTCGTGCAGCCGTTCTCCCTCCTGGCCTGCCTTCCTTCTCCACCCAGGGGCCAGCCATTCAGAGACTGTGCCACTGAGCATGCCTTCCCTTGGTGGAATTGGCTAGAGGTCACAGGAGAGTGAGGTCTGAAGCCCAGTCCTGCCCTTTCCTAGACCTTGGGCTGCAGCCTTCTCCTCTCTGAGCTGCTTTTCCCCACTGTAAATCTAGGATTAATGATATCTACCTCACAGAGCTTAAATAGGCTGGTGTCAAATGCCTAGAATAACTCCTGAGCCCCTGCACCAGAGCTTCTTGCCTTCCTCTCAATCACCTTCCTTCAGTCTTGGCCCCACATTGCTAAAAACTATTGGAACAAATGAAATTACCATAAGCCTCAACACCCCTATAAACCTATGGCTTCCATCGTCATCAGGCTTTTCTCCATAACTTCCAGAATTTTGTATAATGTGATTCTTTAAAAGATGTCATTGTTTTTAGATTATATATTCTACATGTACACATGGAGCAATAGTAAAACATGCAGACTAAGAAGAAGTATACAAAGTATGCTCTTCTTTCCCCAACTTGTGAACAGTTTGGACCAGAGCTTTAAACCCATAAAAAATTGGGTTCAGGTTTAGGTGCAGAGTCAATATTTTTAAATGTAGAGGGCTTGGGTTTGGTTCAGGTTTAGGTTTAAAATTTTAATCCTCTATGTAGGCAAATTATTTTCAATTTCTTTTCAATTTTTAAATAGCTAATGTGCAGATGATTTCCTAGGACTGGGCCTGATTGCTATATTGATACGAAACATGAGGGCAGGGTAGAAATTGTCTTGGTCTTGCCACCATGGCCACAGAACCCACAAAATGTAAAAATTGGTTAAGCCTATTCATAAAGTATCACCATTCCCTACTGGAGGGAAGGGTAGGTCAGTCTCAAGACTCTCCAGTGAAATATGTGTGTGTGGGGGGGGGGCGGTTAACAACAGGCTAGAGAGCAGAGGAGAAAAGAAGGGGACACTTGCAGGTGGTACAGCTGTCTATAAGCCTGCCAGGGATTCACACGCCATTTGTGGAAAGAAGCTCACTTGGGAGAGAAGGGCCCATTCCTGTGAGGAAGCCCACTTGTTAGATGCCATCAAGTGGGGTCTGATTGTTCAACAGCTGATTGTTTTAAGGATTGCTTCGGGAGTAGGTTGCCACATCCTTCTCCCATTTTTGCAACATTGGGGATCAAACCCGGGTCCTCAGAGAATGCAGCGTGGCACCCTACCAACTGAGAGAACCCCAGCCCAAAGCCCACTTGTTGTTGTTAGATGCCATAGAGTTGTGTCCGACTCATAGTCGGACCCTCATAGGGTTTTTAATGGCTTATTGTTTCGGGATGGCCTCAGGAATGGACTGCCATGTCCTTCTCCCACTTTTGCAGTGCTGGGAATCAAACTCAGGACCTCAGAAATTATAGAGCAGTGTTCTACCAACTGAGCTAACTCCAGCCCAAAGCCCACACTAGAGCGCAAAAATGAGCAAAGAGCCCAAAAATGACCAAAGAACCCTGCCTTCTCGGAACATGTCACCTGGTGTGAGAGCCAGGCATCATCCAACTTCACAAGAGTGTAATTCCACACCAATGAGGGCAGTGACATACAAGGAGCTCTGAGTGTGGGTCACAGGAGTGACTTCATCTTGGACAAGGGAGATAGTGAGCATCTGGAAACCTCCCTGAGCTGAGCTTTGAGAGGAAAGCTGTTTCTCATACCCCAGATATTACTCGCCCTTCTTATAACTGTACCTAATTTTCCTCCAGGAAACCACAGTCACCCCAGTATTAGCCCAAGGGATCTGGGTAGGACCTTTAGTGAGTGCCACTTCCTTGGTCACAGCAATGGGTTGAGATGGACACATGAGCGAATCCATAGTTGACAAATATTACTATCATTGGTTGAGTCCCTGATCAGGCCATAGCTGGAGTTAGAATTAGGCTTGGGCCTTTCAGGTTTAATGACCAGTAACTTCTGCCCTGTGCCATCTGATCCCGTCAGATCTCAGAAGCTAAGCAGGGTCGGGCCTGGATAGTACTTGGATGGGAGGGAAAACTAGGTACTGTAGGCTTGGGAGACCAGATACTGGGAACACCAGATACTGTAGGCTTGGGAGACAGACCCAGCAACCCACTCCCGAAAATCAGTCCGCCATTGAAAACCCTATGAACAGCAGAGAAGCACTGACAATAGTGTTTCTCCTGTTTTACGCAGGATCGCTATGAGTAAGATACCAACTCGATGGCACCTAACAAGAACAACTTCTGCCTCTGCTTAAGTCACTTTGGGTCTTGGTTTTGGTCTCTTGCAACCAAAATATCTGTACTATGAGGATGAGTCGGAAGAATAAGATGAAAAATATAGGAGAGAACATTCCAGGAAGAGGTGAGAGAAAGCACAAAGACCTTGAGATGGAAGAAAGGAGTAGAGTATGTTCAGGAAATAAAGAGGCCTAGGTGTAGGTCTTAGAAAACGGAAAGCGGCGAACTGAGTGTGATGGTAAATGCCTGTGGTCTCAGCTACTTGGGAGGCTGAGGCAAGAAGATCACTGTGGCCCACCATTCAAGGCCATGGTGAGATCCCACTGGAGGGAAGGAAGAAAGGGAGGGAAGGAGGAAGAAAGGAAGGGAGAGAGGGAGGGTGAAAGCATAGGATAAGTGGCAGAAGTGAGGTGAGAAAGGCAGGCATGAGATACAGTGAGACTGTGCAGGGACTTGTCAGCCATGGCTAGGTCTTCAACCTCAGAATAATGGGAACCCCCGCTCAAGCTAAAAGGCTCTTGATGTGAAGGAGGTGGCCCTAGGTCCAGGTAAAGTTGCTCAAGGAATCCACTAGTCTTTAAGTAACCTAATAAGTTATGAGGTCTTTCAAAAGTGCACTTGAGTTCATGCGAGCATCTGTTACTTCATTTTCTCAGTCAGGAGACTGGAAACACAGCCGTTATGTACAAATCCAAGAGCATCTCGAAATCCAAAAGGAGTCCTGGTAAAAGATCTACAGGAGCCCCACCTACCCACGGGGAGGTATAGGATCCGGGAGGCTGATGCGAAGGGCCCAGCAGCTTGTTGTGAAAGCTGTGGCCAGAGGCACTGGGGCGACTGGTGTGGACGGCGAGGATGATAAACACATGTGCAGGGTCCTTTCAATGAGTCCCCGCCAAGTGGCTGGGCCCTGGGCCGAAGTCCTTTATGAGAACTTTCTTCTTGAGCCTTCACAGCACCACTCTGAGACCCACATACCATCTTTCCCATTTCACGAGTAAGTAATCTGAGTCCCTCCAGCCAGGTTAATGGCAGCAGTAGTGTGGGGTGAGGGATGCAGTGGGGCACAGCACCTGCCGCAGCTCGGCCATGAGGTGTGTGAGCTCCTGGGACATGGCAGCTTCCTGATCCCTGGGTGACATCCTTGCCCTGCTTTTGTTCCTCCAGGCCTTCCAACACCTTCACAAACAGTCCTCCTCTTTACAACTGCTATATTTAGCCAGCGTGGTGGCACACGGCTGTAATCCCAGCAACCTGGGAGAGGCAGGAGGATCGTGAGCTCGAAGCCAGAGACAGCCAGCGTAATTTAGCGAGACCCTGTCTCAAGATAAAAAGTTAAAAAGTGGTCTGGGGGTGCAGCTCAGTGATAGAAAATAGAATAAAATAAACCAAAATAAAATAATAAAACAGCTGTACTTGAAATATCTCTGGGGGTTTCCATTTTTCCAGCTGGCCACTGGCTGACCCAAGGATGACTGTCAGGGCTGCTGCTTGCATGGACAGAGGGCTTCACTGCCAGCATGCACCAGGATATTCTTCTGGTATCAATGAGCAGTGGATGTGGCAGGGGTGGCACCAATCCTGCCCAAGCCCTTTCTCCAATGATGCAGACTTTTGCTAAAGAGATGTTGTGCCTAAGGTGTGCTCTGTCTTCTCAGTCACCTATGCTCCTCTGAGATGGAATGAACAGAACGCAATCCCAAATGATTTTCCACTCTGCAGCCTACCTCTCTGCCTCTGTGCCCTTGGGACCCCAGAGATCACAGAAGCCAGACTAGAGGGCAGGGCACTGCGTTCCCAGCACATAATTACCATGCTTGGCGGGTGGGGCTTCTGTGGGCCACCCAGCTGCAACTGATGCCGAGGATCAGAATGGATGAGTTCCCGGGCACATCTCCCCTCGCACAACAGCTTGCCAGTGCCCACTGGTGGGCCACAGAGGCTCTGCGAAGCCTCATTCCCTGGCCTGAGATCAAACTCGTGTAAATTCAGTGTTCTCCTGGCCAGCGGCCACAACCTCAGAGATTCTGCTAGTTGCTGGCCATCTAAGCAACGGAGCCTGGGCATCTCGCCTGGAATCTGCCCAATCCCAGAGTTAAGCAGGGCATCTAGGGAAAGAGAGACAGAGGGAAGAGGATTCTGACCCCTGCTGGGGCTCAGCCACAGAGCCAGCTAGGGAAGCAGGCAGAACCGTCATGTCATTACTACAAATGATTCTTTTTAACTAACTGGACTATGTATGCATGAAAACACTGGGCTTTCTTGCCCTTGTGGTGGTGCTTATTCCCAAGCTCCAGAAGACCAAGTCAGGTTTGTGAGGCTCAGAGCAACAGTCACCAATGGTGTCCGTAGCCCAGGAGGCCCCTTTCCCTCACTCCTTAACTTAGTCATAGAATTCAACCGTGGCTACTTCAGCAAGAAAAAGAACTTTGGGAAAGAAATACATGGACACTCTGAGCTGAGTGTAACACAATGCCACCAGGACTTCCTAGAGTCTGTAACGGAGGCGAGCAAGGGCTTCCACTTAGAGATTGGCTTGGCAGCTCCATAGGTATTGCTGGTAGCAGCCTTCAGGATGGTTGGGTCATAAAAAACTGTGGCTCCCACCTTGTTCTCTCCCTTGAGGAAGCTCCATGATGATACTCAATCAGCTGTGTGGAGAGGCCCATGTACAGGGCAACTGAGGCTTCCTGACAATCCTTGTGAGTGCGCCATCTTGGCAGCAGCCCCTTCCGGCCCCAGAGGGCCGCAGGCCTGAGCAACCAGCTAAGCCACATCCAAGCAGATGGTGGTGCACTGATGTTTTTGCACCCAGCCTTCACAATATCCACAAGGAAGGATGTTTTTAATTTTTAATTTTCTTTTTTAAGACAGGGTCTCGCTGTGTAGCCCAGCCTGACCTTGAACTCACAGCAATCCTCCTTCCTCAGCCTCCCAAGTGCTGGGATTACATGCATTCACCACCAGGCCCAGCACGAAGGAGGCTTTATTATTAATTATTCCATACTACAGAAGAAGAAACTGAGGCACAACCAAGAAGCAACAGGGATGGGATACAACAAAGCCCTCTCTTCAAGGGTTGGGTTGGAGGGACAGTCCAGCTGTGCTTACCTCCAGGAGCTTCAGAAGCCCCTGGACCACACCACTTGCCCAGGGCACTGTGGTCCCCAGCTAACCCCATAGCACAGCACTCTGCTTGGACCTTCCAGGCTAACCAGTGGCAGGGCCAGAAGGAAATCTTGACTCCCAGGCTCACTAAATCTCAGGCTTCCTCTTGTCCCAGCCTCCTCAGTGCGTCTGCCCACCCTAGCTCCTGCCCTCATTCCCAGGCCTGGCAGCCAGCTCTGAGACTCACCTTCAGCCCCACAGCACCTGGGTGGCGCAGGTCCTCCTGGAGCCATTGTGTCCGGGAACAGTGATACTCTGTTAGAAAACACCGTCACCTGGGGCATGACGCAACACCCCGGAGTCATGTATGTTCCTTTCCAAGGTAGTCCCCAGAGAAGTCTGCATGGCACCAAGTCCCCTCCATGACTGCTTCTGGTGACAGCATCTGCTGCCAGGTCTCAGGGGGCGGGGGGTCAGGCTTATGCAACTTTTCTAGGATTTAACTTCCTCTCTCTTTTTGGTCTCTACATTCATGATCATGTCTGCATCTGAGTGAACTTTGTGCAGTTTTTCATGTGTAAGTGATCAAGAGGTGGCTAAATTGCCAGGAAGGATGGGACAGAGCCCTTCCTCGCCATCCTTTGAAGATCCAGTGGCTCTGAAATCGCTTTCCAGGAAGGGGACAATTCCACCCAGGGTTCAACCCTCCTGCCAAAGCCTTTGGCCAGGCAAGGACATGCGCATTACCATAGTGACCGCCCCTCACTCCCTTCTTGGGAAGCTCTGGAAGCACCACTATGAAAAATGGTCACAATGTGCCAGGAGCAGTGGCGCATACCTGTAATCCCAGTGGTTTGGGAGGTGGAGACAGGAGGATCACAGGTTCGAGACCAGAGGCAGTCTGTGCAATTTGGCGAGACCCTGTCTCAAAAAAGTAAACAAACAAACAACAACAACAACAAAAACGGGCTGGGGGTGTAGCTCAGTGGTCCAGCACGTGCAGAGCATGCAAGTGCAAGGCCCTGGGTTCAACCCCCAGTACCGAAAAGAAAAAAAAAAACAAAAAACCTGTTACGATGTTAGGACTAATGCCTCCTCTGACAGCATGGCCCTCTGACGGCAGAACAAAGCAGATCTCTAGCACCCCAGCATCCCACATGGCTTTGGTCCTGTTTCTGTATCAGTTAGGGCCAGGTGCAGCTGCTTGTGACAGAAATCCCCAAATAACTGAAGCTTCCACATGTGTATTCTTCCTTTAGATTAAAAAATAAATGAAAAACAAAACTCAAAAAATCCCTAAAGAAAGAAATTAGACCTAGGCTCGGGGCACCTCTGTATCGAAACAATCTGAGTGGCATAAGACCCATGTGCCAGCACCAGTCTAGCAACCCAATCCTCTGAGATCTTCAGTGTGTGATTTCCACCTCCTGGGGCCAAAATGGCGCCCATCACACATTCTAGCCAGAAGGAAAGAGCAAGGGATGAATGTGAGCAACTAAGCCTATTTGCCCAGGAATGAGGAATTTCCCAGACTGCAGTACTTTCAGTGATAAAACCAGCAAAGTCTCAAGCAAATGGGGATAAGTTGGTCACTGTGTAGAGAGGTGTGGCTCCACTAAGCCAAAGTCCCCCTCTAGGGACGTGGCAATTGTAGGGAAAGTACACAAACTGTGTGCTCAAGACCTTGCATGTACCACAAAGCCATTGCCTCCCACACTGCCTTTCGAATCAGGGTATGGGACCTTTCCTCACTACTTCCAGTCTAAGTTCCACTCCTCCCCTTCCCCTTCCGGGATAAACATTTCTCCCTCTCCCTTCTTGCTGCTCTGGAAGGCCACTCTTTCTTCCTTCTCCCTTCAGGACATCTCACAGATAGAGTCAAGATTATTACAAAAGTCAGAAAGAGAGGGCAGGGCACCATGGCACATACCCATAATCCCAGTGACTCAGGGGGCTGAAGCAGGAAGATCTCAAGGTTGAGGCCAGAGGTAGCCCGCACCAGTTAGCCAGACCCTGTCTCAAAAGTAAAAAATAAAAAATTACACAGGGGCTGAAAGTGCAGCTCCGTGGGACAGTGCCTGCCTAGTGTGCACAAGGCCCTAGGTTCAATACCCAGCAGCGTAAGAAAGTAATTAACTTAATATAAAAAATTCACTAATGGTGGGCTCCAACTACCCAAGGCAAGAAAACAACAAAGGACTGCCTCTCTGCTTGAAAGGGCCACAGAAGGGGAACAGGAAGCCAGTAGTACAAGGTGACGTCTCCCTAAGTTATCTTGCCTCTGCTGCCACAGGTTCTGCTGTTGCCACGATCACCCACGTCCTGGCTCTGTCGCCCAGCAGCCTTACCAGGCTTGAGCTACCCTCACCCCACATCTTTCTGGAGAGCCAGGACCACCTGAGACTGCTGTTGTCTCCGTTAGCTTTTACCTGGTGATGCTGTAGCGACCAACTTTCTCAGACTCTAGTGCTGACAGCCATGGAGATTGACCTCTTGCTCCCAGTCTTAGTCAACTGGGGTTGCTGGGGCTCTGATCTACAGCCGTCTGAAGGAGCAGCCCTATTCTGAGTCAGGCTGGTCTTCAGGTGGATGGGTTTGATGGTTCAGAGCATGGCCTTGCACTCAGACAGACCAGGGCAGAAACCACCCCCCCAGGGGTGGGGTGCAGAGTTAATGCATACGACACCGGCAGGAGTTCCAAGGGGGCTGTTCTTATCTTACAGAGGAGAAATCAGAAGCTCAGAAAGGTTAATTTTCTTGCCCAAAGACACACGGGAATGAGAAGTGAAACTGGAGATCACCCGTTGATCTGCCTGGCCCTAAAGCTCACGTTTTCACTGTCTCTGCTAGTCCGACCCTGCAAAGGCAACTAGGAACCACTACATAAACACGGTGAATTGAGCAGGTGTGTTGAGCACTGTTCCCTCTCAAAACCCCAATAAAAAATTATCAAAGAACTGAAGGAATTATAAACCAAAAGGAAGAGAACGAGCGAGGCAACAATAGAGAAAAGAGATGATGACAAGAAGAAAGAGGAGGGCCAGAGCTGAGAGAGGCTGGGACTCGGAGACACCTGTTCCTGAGAGGAGAGGCTGGACACAGGGCACTTGGCTGGGCCCAGCCACTGCCTGCAGGTGGCCTCTCCTGACAGGAGGCTTGGAGGGGTGGAGTCCAGGAAGCAGGCACAGGGCAAGGGAAGAGCTTCTGCCTCCAAAAAAGGGATGGCGAGAGGGTTTTCTACACTGAATGCTGGGCACCACTGCCACCTCTTTGGTACAACTCCAGCCTCAGAATTCTGTCTACACTAAGAATACCCCTCAGGGAGGGCACTGGGGAATTCTCTAGAGAAGCACAAGGACCCAAAGAGAGGTCGCTGTCACAGAGTGGAGGCCACCGGAAGAGACGGAGAGGAGAGGGCTATCCACAAGCCAAGGACAGGGGCCTGGACGGATCCTCCCCTCCCAGCCCGCAGAGGGGACCTGCCCTCCAGCACCTTCCTTCTGGACTTCCGGTCCCTAGAAATACAAGACGATGAATTACTACTATGTAAGCGAAAATCCTTAATTAATAAAAAGGAAGAAAAGAAAAGAAACAGGGAGGTAGGAAGCACCTGAAGGAGTCTGAAGAGGAGCTTGCAGGGGTGGGAAGGGCATTGCTATTTCTTTTTCCCCAGGACTCAGGAGATGAACCAGGGCCCCGTGCATGCTGGGCAAGTGCTACACCACTGAGCTGCACATCCAGCTTGGGTTTATTTTTTTTGTTTTGTTTTGTTTTTTTGCAGTACTGGGGGTTGAACCCAGGGCCTCGCGCCTGCATGCTTTGCAAGGGCTGGACCACTAAGCTGCGCCCCCCAGCCCAGTTTTTTGACTTTTTGAGACAAGGTCTTGCTAAATTATGCAGACTGCCTCTGATCTCGAACTTGCAATCTTCCCACCTCCGCCTCCGGAGCCGCTGGCATGACAGGCTTGCACCACCATGCCCAGCAGACCCAGCCCCTCTTTATCTTGAGTCAGGGTCTCACTGAGCTCCACAAGCTACCTCTGACCTTGAACTTGGAATCCTCCTGCCTCTTGAGTCTCTAAAATTACAGCCGTGTGCCATGACACCCGCCACGAAAACATTTTTATGTCATTGTTGCTACTATAAATCTTACCATACTGTCTTGTTTTCAGAATCACATCTGCGTAGTACTTTGATTTGAATGAGAGGAAAATTGGCTATAGGAGAGAGAAGGAAGAGGTTGAGGGTTTTCCATAGGTCCCAACCCTTGATGAGGAGGGCTGGGCGCCACCCTTCCCAAGGGGCCCCATGGGGCTGCGTGACTGGGAGAGGGCAGGCCCAGAAAGGAGGCCTGCAGGACTGTGGTGGCAGGGACAAACCCGCCAGTGGAGTTTCATTTCCAGGTCCTGTCCACTTCCAGAGGCACTGGCCTCCTCCAAAGAAGGGAGGGACTCCCAGCAGCAGCCACACCCCAGGCCTCTGGGGCCCTGTCCTCTGCAGCCCACAGCCTTGGAGCCCCTTGGCCCAGGCTCCAACCACCAGAGGAACCCTTTCTTCCCCGCCTGGGGAGCCCCTGGATGAGCAGCCAGTGCATCTGCCCCACCTGGTGGAGGAAGGGAGATTGCTGCACAAGCCTGTGGGGATTCTTCTACCCTCTTCGGGTTTGGGAAGACACTTTGCGACTTTACTGATACCAGACAATCCCCAGCCTCCGCTTTGTCCCATTCCAGGTGCTCCAAGGCCAGGATTCTTTGCGTCCCATTCTGGGGTTGATCAGGTGATCAGGGCTGAGTAGTAAGGTGTCCTAACCCTAGTTGCATAAAACAGTCCCTACCTATTATGCTCATGAGCTCAATGCTAACAGAGCTTGGGTGGGCACAGTGGGGGTGGCTTGCCTCTGTGCCTTGATGCCTCAGGCCTTGGCTGGGAAGACTCAAAGGCTGGAGGCTGGGATCATCCGGAAGCGTCTTCACTCTTGTCCAGCTCCAGGACTGGGATGAGGGGAAGGCTGGGCTCAGCTGGGACTTTTGATCCAAGGTCTGTAGGTTCCCCTTCCTTACAGGTTGGGCTTGCTCACAGTATGGACTCTCAGGGTACTAAGACCTGCCACATGGGGCATCAGAGTGGCCAGAGTGAGTGGCCCAGTGATCAAGGCCAAAGCGGACTGACCTTTGATGACCCAGCCTCAGAAGTCACATAGCACCATTCCCACCGAACTGTATTGGTCAAGGCAGTCACAAACTAGTGCAGGTTAGCAGGAAGAGGACAGCTATCTGCCTGTTCTATGAGAAATATGTTAGAAAATTTGCAGCCACGTTTTAAAACCCTCACAGACACCCAATACTATGAATCAGAATCAGAAAAATTTACTGTAAAGTACTTTACACATATACCTGGGTATATGGGTTGGGTTGATTAATGAAGAAGCCAATGTATTAAAATAGTTAAGTGCCTGGGATTAAAATCAAACAGAAACGAGTTTAAAGCCTGGCTCAGATATTGAGCAGTGCGTCCTTGAGCAAGCCGCTTAGCTTTTCTATCTCAGTTTCTCCAAACATCCAAGAGTTTGTTGTTTGTTTTTGAAGATTTCTCAGATAGCACACGGAAAAGATTTAACTCAGTCTCTTTTCCCTAAGTGATTTCAAAATCAACATTGCTGTTACCCCAGGCTCTTAAAGATATATTACCATGGCAAGTCTTCGTACATAGATGGAAAGAGTGGGAGTTTTTCCTTCAAGAAACAACTCACTCATTCTTTTGGGGAACTTATCCTCCCTCCCCCTCCAACCTTCCTTTCCAAAGTTGAGCTGCCAGCTTCTACTTCCCTGTTCCCAGCGATTGCCCAAAGGGTGAGCAGAAGAGCCAGACTCATGCGCCCTCACGTTTTATTTTCTAAGCCTTACTGATTGGTCCAGAGGAGAGAACGTTATTCCATCCACCAATCTCACTGTTGAAGGTTTGCTTCCTGTTGTCTCCACACCCACACAAAACTAGCTATCAGGGAAGCAGCCTACCATGTGAATCTCTGATTTTCTGGTGGCCCTGTTCCAAGCCTTATGGAAAAACCCAGTTCAGTAGAAGGAGGTCACCATATAGGAAGACACAAACACAATGCAAGCAGAGACTGAGAGGTGGAGAGACTCCTGGAATGATGAAGCCCCTGGGTCCAATGGCAGATAGCCATCCTCTGTTCCTCTGGTGCCCATTCACTCCCCTTCTAAGCTGTTTATTTTCTCTCTTTGCAGCCAAAAGAATACTATATCATTCTAATTTACCTTTGTTTTTACAAAAAAAGGTAAATTGGTCCATAACCTACAGTATTCTCACTGTTGTAAGGTGTCCTGAGTGAGCTATGTCAGTAACATGGATGGACACATTTGTGTCTTTTCCCAATGTCAGAATGTACTGAATAGCAATAAAGTCATAAACTACTTCAATCTCATCAGCTTCAAGTCACTGAGTACTCTTGAGCACTCAGTGGTCATGACCACAGCAATTGCAAGTTTTATTTTTTATTTCATTCCAATCTTAATTACTAATATCAACAGCATTCAGATCACATATTGCAATGCACACAATGATATATAGGTTACAGAACAGCTGGTAGACAGGTGATACAGAGGTGCAAAGGTCCCAGCAGATGGTCAGACAAGGGATTTACCAACCCAGTCACAGAGCCATTAGATGCAAAGCTGCCAAGGTGCAGAGCTTGGGCAGGCAAGGTTTTGGAGGGCAACAGATTCCAGGGGTAGTGTCAAGTTGAAGACGGCACTGAGCTGAAGCCCAGAGGACAGAGCCAGGGGTTCTTTGCCTGGCAATTTCATTCTGCGCACACCAGGGGGTCTAGATAACACTGCCGCTAGTGTGTGCGCAGACCACACCCTCAGGTGCTCCTCCTTTTATGTTTCAGGTGAGGCGGTTGCATCATTTGTTGGTCTGGTGGGTTGTTCGCTTGTTTGTTTAAGACAGAATCTCATTGCGTTGCCCAGGGTGACCTGGACATTGCTCTGTAGACCAGGGTGGCCTCAAACGTGCATACATCCTCCTGCCTCAGCCTCCCGAGTACATCCCCACACCCAGCGAGGTCTAGCGTGTTTGATAACCTCATGAGCCTAGTTTCTCTGACATGTTTTTGATACATCCATGGGCCCTTCATTTAATTCGATAAGTTCACAGTGATCATTTTTTATTTGTATAAGTAAATTATTTATCAGTCTGCGCCTCCTGGTTGTGCTGGGCAAATGATAGTTGTTTACTTGCACTAACAAGGTGCAGAGGCATTCTGCCTTAACACTCGCACTCACAGAGGATTAAACTATTGCCTCCTAGAATGGATTCCCTTAAAGCAAGGAATACCCTGAAAGCAGCTGTTCATGCAACTTGGAGTAACTCAGAGCAGACCCAGCCTCCCCTTCACAGAAAGGAGTCAATTAACCACTGTGACATAAATCATGAGTGATAAAACCCACAGCCTGTTAAGAGCCACTGACAGCCTGTTAAGAGCCACTGACATGAGCTGCCTATAATTCATCATGGCTTAAGTAGTTAAAGATGGCTTACTGAATGGGCAAGACCTTTTCCTCACCTCTGGCTTCTGTTCCTAGCCCTGGGCCACCCTCTGGCCCAGAGCTGCTGACACTGAACTAATGACACGCTCCAGGCACAAACAAAGGAGATTAGAGGAGATGAGAGATACTTGCCCCCTGGCATGGCCCAAGTAATGATCTCTTGAAAGTGATGTGCTTTGATCCAGTTTGTTTCTCCTCTAATTGCTGCCTGTGCTTCCAAGAAAAACTTTGGGGAAACTATGAGCAAGCGCTTCCTCTAAAAGTAGAAAAGGATCTTAGGAAGTTTCCAGGGATAAGACCAAATTTTCATTTGTAAATCTAGTTTAAATTCCTCAATGAAATTTTTTGCCTGGAAAAATAAAAATAAAGCTGGGTGCAGTGGCGCACGCCTGTAATCCCAGCAGCTCGGGAGGCAGAAGCAGGAGGAGTGCAAGTTCGAGACCAGACACAGTCTGCGTAATTTAGAGAGACCCTGTCTCAAAAAGTAAAAAAAAAAAATGGGCTGGGGGCGCAGCTCAGTGGTCCAGCACT
This sequence comes from Pedetes capensis, assembly GCA_007922755.1. NCBI lineage: Eukaryota > Metazoa > Chordata > Mammalia > Rodentia > Pedetidae > Pedetes > Pedetes capensis. The sequence goes on along the minus strand of VMDO01000369.1, from coordinate 43,203 downwards.
TGCAAAGCATGCAGGCGCGAGGTCCTAGGTTAAACCTCTAGTACTGCAAAAAAAAAAAAAAAAAAAATAGAAGTTTTGCTGGGGGGGAAATATGTCCTTTGTCAGCTTAAGCTGAGTGGCAGAAGCAGTCTGCAAGGAAGCTTCACAACTTTCCCACACTCATTTATTTGGGCACATGGGGTCACTGCAGGCAAGCTACTCGCTGACATTTAGAAACATCTAAGCCTTCTGTGGGGAGAAGGGCCTGGCAATCCACTCCCAAGGCAATCCTGAAGCACTCAGCCATTGAAAACCCTGTGAGGGTTGCTATGAGTCGGATACCGACTCGACGGCACCTAACAACAACAACAACAAGCCTTCTGTGTGGCAGCCCAGCGAGCAGCCTTGACCTATGGATTATTGTGCAGGAGAAACATGTGTCTTGCCTTGGAAAGGTATGAAAGGTATCTGTAAGCAGAGACATTAGATCATAACACAACTGTACAGGGATTTGAAACTTGTTCCAAGTGGTCCTTATGGAATCCTGTCCTCCTCGTTCTTGTGGCTCTGAAAATAATTTGCAATGCTTGGCAGAGAGCGAGGAGCTGGTTGGGGAATTCGGAAGGATAGCTTTCTCCTGGGGCCATCTTGCTGTTCTCCAACAGGAGGAATCAGGGATCTATTTGCTACATTGGGCCACCCCTCCCAATGGACAGGGTTGCTGTACACTGAAAGGTTCTGCCCAGCCAGTTGGCCTCTTTTCCACTTTCTGCTTCTGTAAGCCTGACATTGAAAGCTGCTGTGGCCCTACCTTTCCCCTTCCATGTCTGTCTGTCTGTCTGTCTCTGTCTCTCTCTCTCTCTCTGTCTCTCTCTCTCTCTCTCTCTCTCTCTCTCTCTATCTCTATCTCTTTCTCCTCTCTTCCATTTTCTCTTTCCTGTCATAAAATGAAGTTGGAAAACTTGGCAGTTTGGCTGTCAGGCTCTCATGTTGTACCAGATGCATACCAGGATTCCATCTTTCCTAAGTCTCAGGGCCAGTGGGGAACATATTCCACATTTGGGTTTTGTCAGAAGGAATGGATCTGTTTAGGGCTTCAGTTCATTGCATCAGCCCCCTGTTGCCAGAAAACCAGCAGTGCAGGGGTCCGGGGCATTGGTTAATAATATCTTGCTTTCCCTTTGTTCATTGGGAGCCCCCACAGGGACAAATCTGTTCTTTCTTTCCTCCTGTCTTGTTCTCCCCATCTGTTGGCAGGGTGCATGTAACAGAGTTTCCCAAATAATGGATGGCCTAAACAAGATAGACGTTTATTCCCCTCCTGTACATTTGACGTTGTCTGTTATGGTGTGGATATGAAGTGTCCCCTGAAAGTGTCATGTGTTGAAGCCTTGGTCTCCATCCTGTCAATCCAACTATTGAGAGGTGATTAGATCATAAGGACTTTGACCTTATCAACAGATTAAGCCATTGATGGTTTCATAATTTGATGGCATCATTGGGAGGTGGTGGAAACAAGGAGGTAGGGCTGGGTTGGAGGAAATCAGTCCCTGGGGTTGTGCCTTTGAATGGCATATCTTGCCCCTAGCTGCTGCTCGTCTCTCTCTCTGCTTCCAGCTGCCGTGATGGAGCAACTCTGCTCCAACATGGCCCTATCCTCCACGGTGCTCAGTCCCAACACAAACCCAAGGCAAAGGGCCACATGAGCATGGACTGACACCTCTGAAACTGTGAGCCAAAATAAGCCTTCCCTCCCTCCCTCCCTTAAGTTGTTTTTCTCAGATATTTTGTTATAGGGACAAAGAAAGGCTGACTAACACACTGTCATGGTGACTTTACACTAGGGCCCAGCTCTATCCCCAGGATGAAGCCTCTGTCTATATGGGCCAAGGTGGCACAGCTTCTACTTTGTACTCTAGCTGGCATGGAACAAAAATGTAAAATTGACCAGGAATGTGGAAGATGAGGCCCTTTATCTAAGGCATGGGTCAGAAAATGATAGCCTGCAGGCCAGCCACCTATTTCTTTTTTTTTTTTTTTTTTACTGGGGTTGAACCCAGGGCCTTGCGCCTACATGCTCTGCAAGTGCTGGACCACTGGGCTGCACCTCAGTCCATTTTTTTACTTTTTGAGACAGGGTCTCTCTAAATTACGCAGACTGCCTCTGGTCTCGAACTTTCGATCCTCCTGCCTCCGCCTCCCGAGCCGCTGGGATTACAGGCCACCACGCCCGGCCTAGCCACCTATTTCTGAAAACACAATTTTATTAGAACAAGGCCACGCTCATTTATTTAAATATTTATTATCTAGGTTGTTGTTAGGTGCCGTTGAGTCTGACTCATAGTGACGCTATGTACAACAGACGAAACACTATTGTCAGCGCTTCTCTGCTATTCTTAGGGTTCTCAATGGCCAATTGTTTTTTGGGAGTGGCCTGCCAGGTCCTTCTCCCAAGCCTACAGCACCTGGTGTTCCCATCCAAGTACTAACCAGGCCCCACCCTGCCTAGCTTCTAAGATCTGACGGGATCAGACACCACAGTGATATGGCTGTAGGCTTATTATCTATAGCTGCTATCAACTACAAAGGGAGAATTGAGTAGTTGTAATAGAGATAATATGACTCATAAAACCTAAAGTATTTACCATCTGCCTCACTAAAGAAACATCTGCCCACTACTCTTCTAAGGGACCATACAGAGTCTGTTTACCCTATTGGCCAAACCTTAGTCACATAGCTATCCAGCTGCAAGGAAGGTTGGAAAATGTAGTCTTTTTTTCTTTTTCTTTTTCTTTTTTTTGCGGTAGTGGAGGTTGAACCCAGGGCATCATGTAATCATGCCTGCTATGGAAGCACTCTATCACTGAGTTGCAACCCTGGCTCTTATTTTGTTTTGTTTTGTTTTGAGACAGGGTCTAGCTAAATTGCACAGGCTACCACTGGGCTTGAACCTGTGATCCTCCTGCCTCAGCCTCCTGAGTCACTGGGATGACAGGCATGCACCATAGCACTCAGCTGGAAATTGCAGTCTTTATCCTAAGTTGCCATGTTGCCGGGTGGACTACTGGTTGTTACTAAAGGGAAAGGGGACAGTGCCACTGGAGAACAACCGGCTGTCTTCTCTGTGCTAGGTCACTGTTGTTCAGCCAGATTGTGGTCGCTGTTATTTTAAAATTCTGACCTTAGGACCAAGGTCCCTGACATCCACTTAAAGCCACATTGATTTCTCTTGTCACCTTTGCCTTTTCTTCATCCTTGGGATATACTTTGTCACAGCAGAGCCAGGGTTCTGTTTGCAGCTGCCTTTCCTTTGAGGATCTGTTTCCTGAAAGCTGTCATCTATCTGGCGGTGCCGGCCCCCCTTCACTTCCAGCAGTGTCTCTTGGCACAGTTACTCCCATTTCACCATTCCACACCTTTATCCAAACTTGATCCAAAGCAGCAATTCCCTTCTGTGTCTGGGAATTTAGAGCAGCCTCCAGGCAAGGCTGCAACCCTCGATGATAGGCCAGTAGGATATCTCAACAGAGGAGGTCCTCCTCACTCTGCTCCCGCTATGTCCCATCCACGGCCCCTTTGTGATCTATGCCAGAACTTTCATCTTTTCCCACAATGACAACTCTTAACTTTCACCCTCAACATGCAAGCCCTCAGGTTTGAGGATTTCTGAAGCAATCACATAGCTTCTTCCTCCTTCTCCTTATTATTATTATTTTGATTTTTAGACAGGGTCTCGCTGAGTCACGCAGTCTGTCTCTGGCCTTAAACTCACAACCTCCTGCCTCCAACTCCAGAGTCAGTGGGATTACAGGCATGCAACACCACACCCAGCTTTCACATAGCTTCTTAACACTCTTCCTTTCTAATAAGTCTGCTCAGTCAGGCTCAGTTATCCCAGTAACTCAGGAGGTGGAGGCAGGAGGATCGTGAGTTCGAGACTACAGGCAGCTTGCACAACTTAGAGAAAACCTGCCTCAAAATAAAAAATGGGCCAGGCGCGGTGGCGCACACCTGTAATCCCAGCGGCTCCGGAGGCGGAGGCGGGAGGATCTCAAGTTCGAGACCAGAGGGAGTCAGCGTAATTTAGCGAGACCCTGTCTCAAAAAGTAAAAAAAAAAAAAAATGGGCTGAGGGCGCAGCTCAGTGGTCCAGCACTTGCAGAGCATGCAGGTGCAAGACCCTGGGTTCAACCCCCAGTACCAAAAAAAATAATAATAATAATGAAAAATAAAAATAAAAATAAAAAATGGGAGGGGGGTGTAGCTCAGTGGCACAACCCTTGCAAAAGTACATGCAAGACCCTGGGTTCAACCCCTAAGTACCACAGAAAAACAAAAACAAAAACTAATAAGTCTGTTCTTTTGAGTCTGTTCCCTTGATGGCCACATCCAGCCATTAATCCATCACGTCATCTTGGTTACGCCCATGAGGTCATATTTACCACATGGCGCTTGGCTTGTCTTGGACTTGCTCATGACACATGTGCTGTGTAAGGATGAATGCAGAACAGCTCAAACGGAGTCTGGGGAAAGTTTTGAAACTCTGCTGTGTGTTATGTGAGAAACGACAGAAGGAACCAGGGGTTTCTTACTCAGTGAGGGAAACCTAGACAGTCACCACCATCAAACGCTTGCAGGGCTGTCACGTGGAAAAGGAACTAGAACATTCCTACAAGGTATCCATAAGATCTGACTTTTTTAAAATAGTGAGCAAGAATCACTTTGGTAATCAGGGACAAAGAAAAACAAAGTTATGCACATGAATGAGGCTTCTTCTGAAAGGCCCAGAATGGTAAAACTGGGATCAAAGCAAAGCACTTTTTGATGTAAAATCAAAAAAGAACATTCTAAGAAGCAGAACTCTCCCCTTGTCAAATGGGTGGCACTGAGAAAGGTTCTTATCTTTGATGGGATTCGAGCAAGTGATAAATGACCTTTTGATCCCATGCAGAATTGGGGAGAAGGTTAACGAAGCGGCTCTGGTAAGCAGTAGCCTTCTGATTACAAAGACGAACCTTCTCCAATTAGATCAGGGTAGAGGCAATTTCTGGAAGGAATTCAGTTCTCATCAAATCCAAAGAAAGGCCAAACTGGGCAGCAGGAAGGGTGGGAATGAGATCGGCTCTAAGACAGCCCCACGGTGGTGACTCAGCTCCCGGCTCGTTGTTTCTGGGTTTAATAATTCAGATTCTTTCTGGAGACCCTGAAAGGCCCTTGGCAAGAACATGGACTTGGCTTGCCCCTGGTCAGGGACTCAGTCCTGCTCAGTGAATCACCCTTAGGAGCGGAGTCTCATGATTCAAACATATAAATGTGGTGACAGACACCATCCAGGCTGTGGATGTGAAATTTCTCAGAAAAGCTGGGGGGGGGGGGCGGGCAGGAGTCACCCTCAAAATGATATTTAAGGTTCTCTCCAAACCCAAGCTCAATAATTCTGAGTCAAAAGTAATTTCAAGCAGATGATGTTCTTCATGTGGCTGGGAAAAAGTTTGGGACTAATGTTCAGCTGAAGGCATGACCTGGTACTAAAGAGAGTGGACAGCAGAGGTGACAGCAGGGCCACAGGAAGATGAGGCAGACACGGGGTAAGCATAGGCCTTGGTGAGTTGCCTACTAGGGCATGCGTTGTCTAGGACAGAGCCACTCCTGAGCTGAATGACAAGTTACACTGCATCCGTGTCCAGGCAGGGTTCCCTTGTCCCAAGCAATTTTTAAAATAAATTTTTAGCAGCAAGGTATGGTGGTCCATGCCTATAATCCCAGCACTCAGGAGACTGACTGAGGCAGAGGATTGCAAGTTCAAGGCCAGCCTGGGCTACTTAGTGAGGCCCTGTCTCAAAAATGAAATAAAGCCACGAGCCATGGCACAGGCCTATAATCTCAGTGACTTAGGAGGTTGAAGCAGGAGGATCACAAGTTTGAGGCCAGAGGCAGCCTGTGCAACTCAGTGGGACCCTGTCTCAAAATAAAAAAAATTAAAAAGGGATTGGGAGTGCAGCTCAGTGGTAGAGTGCTTGCCTGCTATGTGTGAGGCCCTGCGTCCAACCACCAGAATTGCAAAAAAATTAATTCAGTCTTAACATTTTAGGATACCAGTAGTTTAGATTTATACAAAGATTGCACAGATAATGGAGTTCTCATCTATTCCACACTTGTTTCCACTATATTAACGTCTTACATTATTCCATGCTGTGCCCTCCCTGCCACTTGTAGGTTGAAGTCCTGACGCCCAAGGTTATGGTATTTGGAAGTGGGGCCTTTAGGAGGGAATTAGGTCATGAGGACAGATCTCTCATGAATGGGAATTTGTTGTTGTTAGGTGCCATGGAGTCAAGTCCGACTCATAGTGACCCTATGTACAGCAAATCGAAACACTTCCTGATTCTGTGCCAGGCACACGATCTTATTTATGTTTAAGCCCATTGTTGCAGACACTGTGTCAATCCATCTGGTGGAGGGTTTTCCTTTTTCGTTGATTTGCCACTCTCCCAAACACAATGTCTTTCTCCAGGGATTGATCTCTCCTGACTACATGTCCGAAATATGTAAGATGCAGTCTGGCCATTCTTGCTTCCAAGGAGGACTCTGGTTGCACTTCTTCTAGGATAGATCTGTTGGCTCTTTTGGCAGTCCATGGTATATTCAATAGATGTCTCCAGCACCATAATTCAAAAGCATCAATTCTTCTTCTGTATCCCTTGTTCAACGTCCAGCTTTCACAACCATATGATGCAACTGAAAATACCATAGCATGAGTCAGGTGCACCTTCATCTTCAATGTGACATCTGGCTGATTATTTTCAGGATAGCCTCTGGAGTGGATTGCCATGTCCTTCTCCCATTTTGTGGTTCTGGGAATTGGACCAGGGACCTCAGAGACTGCAGAGTGGTGCTCTACCAACTGAGTTAAATCCCAGCCCTAAGCAGGGAGTATTTGCATAAATTCTTTGAACTTCTTCCATTGCGCATCCTCTCACAGGAAAGGCAGTTTTCATGAGTTCCAATGAGAGTCCTACTGCCTTTTCCTGGCTCTCCTGAGGAGATTTGAAGTGCCTCAGAGAAGACAATTCTCAGAAGAGTTTTCACTAACAGAAAATAATGTAAGGACAGAGCTATACAAAATAGGGGTCATGGACCAGTGTGATCTACACCTGTTCCTGGGTCTGCAATGATGTGGGTACAAAGATTCAGAGTAACATTCAGAAACTTTCATGGCAATAGAAAGAGTAACTTCATTGACTATAACAATAAAGAATTGGGGTTTGCCCAGTCCAGGCTCTGTATCTGTGGTAACCACACCCATGGATTCAACCAACTGCAGACTGAAAATTTAAAAAAAGTAAAATAACCTCTCCAGTGGGATGAAATTTCATCTGTAACAAACACGTATAGACTTTCTCCCCTCTTGTCATTAATCCTTACACAATGCCTCCCACCACCTATTTAATACCATTTACATGGTATTAGTTGTTATATGTAACCTAAACAGGATTTAAAGGGAAGCTATGCATAAGTTCTATGTAAAACACTACAGCATTTTATGAGACTTGAGCATCCATGATTTGGGCATCCGCAGAGGAGCCTGGAACCAACCCCCACAAAAACTGGAGGCGTGGTAGTATTTCACAGGCCTGTATTATTACTTTCCAGTGGCTCATTTTTGTGGTCTTTATAATAAAGCAGTGCTTCCACACTGAGACTGGAGAAGGACCATTGCAGGAGGCCTGTATGTCTCATGCAGACTGGTGGTCCAGGCCCCTCTGCCTCACTTGCATCCACACGCACCTCATACTCCCTGGATGGAAAGGAGGGCCAGGCCCACTGAGGGCCATGTCCCAGCCTCGCCATGATGAAGGCCTGACCATGGCTCCTCTTCTGGGGGCTGCTCCTCTGTGGTTGCCTGGCAGACACTTGCTCTTTGCTGTTGCCGGCCTGGCTGCCCTGCCAGGGAGGACTCTGCCCCACCAGGCATTTCCAGGAGCAAAGCCCATTCAGCTCTTTTTACTGGTAGTCAGGTCTGTAAAGGGGACAGCAGGAGTGGGACAGGACCCTGGCATCTATGAAGGGCTGCCAATATGGACTTCTGCTAATATCTCCAAATTAAGTCATTCTTACAGACACAGGACTGAAGAGAGTCCATTACCAGCCCACTACACCAGGACTTAACTATTAATAAAACAATCTTGTATGCTGATTATCACAACACTAAATACCAAAGGCTATAATCTACATGTGTCAAGAAACCTATTTATGCACAAATATGCAATTGCATTCTCACATTTGATATAAATTAAAATGGCTTTATTATTATTAAACTGGGTTTTAGGTAAAAAAATTTTCCCATCATTATTTTGTAGACAACCAAATATTGCAGTGTATCTGTGCAGAAAAATAGATAATATAAACTGTAATTTGTGTAATCCTATTCTGGGATTGTGTGCCTGCAGCCGTAGCCCTGTGGCATCCAATCCCGTCAGACCTCGGAAGCTAAGCAGGGTTGGGCCTGGTTAGTCCTTGGATAGGAGACCACCTGGGAACACCAGGTGCTGTAGGCTTGGGAGATGGACCCAGCAACCCACTCCCAAATATCAATCCACCATTGAAAACCCTATGAACAGCAGAGAAGTACTGACAATAGTGTTTCGCCTGTTGTACATAGGGTTGCTATGAGTTGGATACCGACTCGATGGCACCTAATAAAAACAATTCTGGTATTATTTTCACTTTGTGATATATAAACAGCATTGGCACGGCCACCAATGGACACCTGAAAAGCCCTGCTGGGGGGCCCCTACCAAGATCTGATTACTGATTACTTCTCCCACCCCCTCTCTAAGGAAGATTCCAGTCCTCTTTACAGTCTGGCTCATTGCTGCCTCTCAGGCCTCACCCTGAACCTGGCGCATGGTAGGCACTATGGACTGAAGCTCTAACTCCCAGTGTGATGGGGCCTTTGGGAGGTGACCAGGTTCAGATGAGGTCATGGGGGTGGGCTCTGAGCCTTGGTCCAAACTCTATAACAAAACGCCATGAAATGTGTGGCTTATGAAAAACATAAATTTATTTCTCACAGTGCTGAAGTCAGCATGGGGTGGCACCACAGTTGAGTTTTGGCAGGGATACTGTTCTGGCTATAGGGTGGCACCTTCTCCCTCTCGCCTCTCATGGTGAAAGGGTGAGGGAGCTCTCAGGGGCCTCTTTTATAAGGGCACTGACTCCACCGCTGAGAACTCCACCCTCATGACCCAATCCTTACCCAAAGGCTCTCCCTCCTCATACCATTACTACGGGGGTCACAATTTCAGCACAGGAATTGTGAGGAGACAATTCACAGCATGTAGTTGTAGAATAGATAGGGTACATACACAAGCCCTGTTCTTTGCAGGAATCCCCCACTGCTTTACCCCATGTAATTTCTAAAGTCTTTTACAAAATCCCCACACCCTCGTAGGCCAGAGGCATAAAACCAGTAGTTTGGGTCTATTTTCTCAGCACAGGGCTGGAAGATATTTTTCCCCTGAAAGGTACCTTGGACTCCTTAGTGATGGGCTCATGGAGCACTGAGCTGACGCAGAGGCCAATGTCCATACTGGATGCAGTGAGAGGAGGACAGTGATTGATTAGCAATGCCTGTCATGGCTGTGAGTGGGGTGGGGGGAGGCATCTGTGCCAACCTGATAGGACTGCTGCCTAGCATGAGGTAAAGTATGGCCATCTGGTACCACCCCTGGCACCTCCTCTAGGCAATAAGTATTTGCAGCCCCATCCTCAGGGGCTCCTGGCTTCTGTGGGTGCAGGATGGAGGAGGAGGAGCAGGGCAGGTGGCAGAAAGGGCAAAAGTCTTCAGCTCTGTGACAAAGGGGCCCTTTGAGCTGTGCCAAGCCAGAACAGTACTATGTGTGCAGCAGAGTTCACACACTGGAGGCCCCAGGAGAAGGTGTCATTCAGTCCCACAGACATGTACTCAGCACTGTTCATGGGCCCAGAGCCACTCAGCAGTGTGGGAGACCAAAAGCATTGGGAGCCTTGTATCCAGGGGGTTGTGGTCCTCCTTGGCACCCTGCTGGCTGTGTGGTGAGTGGGTAGGGGGGTAGGGTCACCCTGGCCTGTCCCATGATCTGCTGGCCAAGCCAACGCCCACTGACAGGTGAGAAAGGGGCAGGGACAGCCCTGAGAGATGGCTGTGTAGTCACCTGGGCAGGGCAGCTCCATGACAGCTCACAGGGCATCCGAGCAGGGGGTGTGGGCTGAATGGGGGCTGCAAAGAGAGAGGTGAGAGCAGCAGCCATGTAGTGTGGGAGTCAGGCCAGCTCCGCCCTGCAGAGCTGAGGAAGGATTCAGGCCCTGAGGCCTGGGACTCAGGTCCGCCTCTGCTGGAACCCAAGTCCATGGCAGAGCAGAGCCTGCTCACTTCTGCCAGGGCTCCTCCTTCCCTCAGCCTTCAACTGGAGCAGCCTGAACTGGAAAGGACATCAGAGGTGGCAGGTCGGGGTGAAGGTGCTGGTGGCCACAGGAACAGGGTGCTGCGCAGGTGACTGCAGCCAAAACTGCTGAGGAAAGTGAGTTTTGAGATGGGAGCGGCATGGCCAGGAAGGAGATGGAGATGGGGAGCTGGTGACACTGCACACACAGAGGCAGGAAAATATGTTACCCCCTGACTTGCTGGAGAGGAGGGCATGCCAGGGAGGAAGGCAGGGGAAGAAGCTGACGGGGAGTCACCAGCAGAGGGGTTAAACACTGCAGATCACAGAACTGCATGGCCTGACTTCAAATTTGGCCTCTTCCTGCATCACTGGAGCAAGTTAACCACTCTGGGCCTCTGATTTTGCAACTCAGGCTAATAATGGTACACGTCTCACAGAACTATTGTAAGGATTGAGCTAAAACAAAGCTCCGAGAGCAGTTCCTGGCACACAGCGCCTTGTAAACACCCGCTAGTATCACAGGTACACAGAGTAGGCGGCTTGAACCTTCTCCAGTGTTTCCCCAATCATATCCCTCGGAGCCTTCAACTGAGAAGCTTCTATCCAAAAAGTTCTTGTGGTAAAATAAGATTGGAAAACACTTCATGTCATGTCTATATTAAGCATGGGCAAGTCCACAGTAAAAAAACAAAAACAAACAACAAGGAAAAGAAAACCCATCCCCAACTTTATTGAGTCCAGCGTTTTCCAGGCCTAGCAGATCATGGAACCCCCTAAACACCTCATGAGACAGTGTTCCACAGGACACCAGTTTGGGAAGCACTATGAGGAAAGGATTCAGGGAGTCTGAGTAGAAGAAGGGGTCTCCGGGAGGCAGCTCCTGGCAGGGGCGGCCACAGGGAGTCTGGTACTCAGGAGAGAGGAGGGAAGAGGTGGCTCACATGCTGGGAGGAGGGCAGCTGTGGATGTGACTCCCCATGACAGAAAGGAGGGTGACAGGAGAGACCCCAAGGAGAAGGGGACAGAGAGGGTTAGAGTGCCATTCAGATGTGGACGGGATTGGGGAGGAGGCCAGGATGACCGAGACCTCTCACTGGGGAGGCTGGAGGTGGGAAAGTGGAGAGGAGCCAGCAGAGTGGTGCCCTTCATCCACCCAGGTCCTCCCCTCACGCTGCCCACCCACTCCAACACCCCTTCCCAGATGTGGGACCAAGGAAGGTGGAAGCCCTGTGACTTCCTGGGATAGGAGCCAGAGAGGGGAAGGTGAGGACAGGGGCTTTCTGGGAGGAACAGCTTCCAGAGGGTGTGAAAAGCTGTTCTGTCCATCCCTGCTACGTGCAGATGGTGTGGTTGTAAAATCGACAGCAGTTACCTAGCGCCTCTTGGCCGAACTCTAGGCTGATGCTGAAAGGAAAGCAAAGGGGGCAGTGGGGGCTCCTGGCCACCTCTGCTGACCACTGATAGGCTGTACAACCCTGGGAAAATCACTCTGTGTCTCTGGGCCACCCCTCCTCCCCAAATTTGGGCCTCCAACCCCCTCCCTTCCCCCTCCCCAGCCACACCAGCTGCAGCTACACATTTCTCCCCTGTACTCTGGAGCCAAAGGCATCCAGGCAGGGGGTCTTCTATACCCTGTCACCATAGGTGCCCCCCCCCCGGAGAGCTCCCACACCCAACCCGCACCTCTGGAAGACCTGGCGGCAGCACTGATACACCTCAAAGCTGCTGCTGCTGAGGGTTCTGTTCAGGAGGGCCACACAGTCCACCTCGGCGCCCCTGGGCACGTAGAGGATCCCTGTGGAGGGAAAGCTGCTGACGGCAGAGCCCCGGGCCCAGCCCTTGGCAAGGGACAGGTAGGAAGTCAGAGCTCCTTGCCCTAAATCCGCTGGGTGGCCACTCACCTGCCACGCAGGCGTTCACCAGGGACACGCACGCCCCCGTGATCAGCGCCCGGAGCACGATCTGGGAGAAGTCACTCCTCCGTTGTGGGACCAGGGAGGCTGCAAGGGGACAAGAGGGCTCAGGGCCAAGGAAGCTGGGTGTCTCTCTGCCCACAGCCTGTGGCTCTGGTCCTAAGCTCTCCCCTGGAGGGCAACGTGGCCCTGGCAACTGCCTGCTGAGCTCAGGGTCCTCAGCCTGGCTCGGAGCCCTGGGTGACACCTCTCCTCCCCCAACACCAGCAGTGGCAGGTGCAGGGAAAGGACAGGCGTTTGGACCTGGGATTAAAGGCAGGCCCAGCCACTTCCTCACAGTGACTGGGGCCACGACTCCACTTCTCCAAGACCCGGCTTCTGTCTCACTGTAAAAGGAGCTGATTTTGTCACCAGGCTGGATGGCTGTGAGCAATAGATGCAATGTGTACAGAGCTGGAGGCAGAGCAGAGCCTTCCTCCCCACTGCTGGGCTGCGGAGGGGACCAGCTGCAGGCAGCGGTGGCTCTGAGCTCACATTTGGAGGTAGAAAATGGATGAGTAGAAAGGTACCCCTGGGCCAGGGGTGGTGGCGCACACCTGTATCCCAGTGACTCAGGAGGTGGAGGCAGGAGCATTACAAGTTCGAGGCCAGAGGCCCAGGGCACATAGGAAGTAGGCAAAATGAAGCCAGGGGGCCTGGGTGGTGTGAGCGTGCTCCTGTCCCAACAGAGGGGAGCCCCTCCTCATTTGTCACTTGTACAACTCAGCAAAGCAAAAGATGAAAAAAATAAAAAATGGGCTGGGGTGCAGCTCAGTGGTGGAGCACTTGCAAAGTATGTGTAAGGCCCTGGATTCAACCCCCAAGCACTGGAAAAAAAAAAAAAAAAGAAAAAAAAAGAAAAGAAAAAAAGGAAGAAAGAAAGAAAGGTGACCGGTGGTAGTAGGGTCCTTCATTTGCCTATTCCCCACTCACTCTTGGCTTTCTCTTTCCATCACCCCTTCCCAACTGTGGAACTGAGGCAGGTCAAGGATGATGACTATCCAGAGGGTGGGCCTGGAGAGGGACCAACCCCCAGCAGAGAAATCCTGGAACTCTGAGGCTGGGAGACAGCTCCTATGCCTTGCCTAGACCAAAGGGACCAGAAAGGCCTACAGCCCCCCACCCCCAGTCTTCCCTGACTCCTGGCTGCCCCCACACTTACACAGGCCCCCCAGCATGATCCCGATGGAGCTGAAGTTGGCAAATCCACAGAGGGCAAATGTCGTGAGAATTTCTGCTCTGACCTGAAAGTACAGAGGGCACTTGAGGAGGGCTCCCTGTGTTGGGACAGGAGCTCACCCACACCACCCAGGCTCCCTAGCTTCATTTCATCCACTTCCTGTGTGCCCTCAACCTGGGGGCCTTCTGTGCTGCCCCTTGCCTGCTGCTCCTTCCTCTAAGTCAACCCCAACTTCACCTCAGGGACAGAACCCCCATCTGTCCTTAAACCTTCTTAGCCTCATTAGCAGCCTTCTGGGGTGTGATTTAGGATGGCTCGATCCTCTCAGTTTGGCCCTCCTAAGCATTGTGCCTGGGATTGGGGTTTAGCTCAGTTGGTAGGGTTCCTACTCTGTGCTCTCTAAGGCCCTGGGTTCGATCCCCAGCACTGCAAAAAATGGAAGTAGGACCTGGAAGCCCATTCCAAAGATAATCAGCCATCAAAAACCCTATGAATAGCAGAGAAGTGCTCACAGTGCCTGGCATGGCAGTGTCAGAGAATGTTTCCTTCTGCTGTACATAGGGTCACTATGAGTCAGACTCAGCTCAAGGGCTCTAACCTAAATGGATGAGTAAAAAGGTACCCCGGGGCCAGGGGTGGTAGTGCACACCTGCATCCCAGAGACTCAGGAGGTGGAGGCAGGAGCATTACAAGTTCGAGGCCAGAGGCCCAGGGCACACAGGAAGTAGGCAAAATGAAGCCAGGGGGCCTGGGTGGTGTGAGTGTGCTCCTGTCCCAACAGAGGGGAGCCCTTCCTCATTTGTCACTTGTGCAACTCGAAGTGCTGTGCCAAGAAGCACTCACAGATCAGCTTCTTCCCTGACACGCTAGTAGTGTGATTCTCATCACTGACCAGAGCTACTGGGGACGCAGTTCAGTGGTAATGTTTGTGCTTGGTAGTCACAAGGTCCTAGGTTTGATCTGAGCACCACAAAGGAAAAAAAAAATGATGCATGTCATAATAGTAAGTTAAAAAAATATAGTAAAGTTTAAAAGCTAACTACAATACAATATGCCTGCAGCCGTAGCCCTGTGGCATGCGATCCTGTCAGATCTCAGAAGCTAAGCAGGGTTGGGCCTGGTTAGTACCTGGGAACACCAGGTGCTGTAGGCTTGGGAAAAGGACCCGGCAACCGACTCCCAAAAAATCAATCTGCCATTGAAAACCCTATGAACAGCAGAGAAGCACTGACAATAATGTTTCCCCTGTTGTATTAAGAGTTGGATACCGACTCAATGGGACCTAACAATAATACAATATGGATGCTATAATAGCAACTATGTAAATTCTCTCTTAAAAAAAATAAAATAGATCAAACAATAGCTGTTATTTTAGGATGATGTGATTATAGGGTTTTTTTTCATTTTTAATAAGGTTACTAGAGTTTGTACTTTTTTTAGAAAGGTTAATTTTGTAGAGTTTTTATAGTTTGTTTTACGGGTTTTGTTTGTTTGTTTGTTTTGCAGTACTGGGGTTGAACCCAGGGCCTCGTGCCTGCATGCTTTGCAAGTGCTGGACCACTGAGCTGCGCCCCCAGCCCTTTTTTTTTTTTTTTTTTTTTTTTTTTTTTTTTTTTTTTTTTTTTTTTTTTTTTTTTTTTTTTTTTTTTTTTTTTTTTACTTTTTGAGACAGGGTCTCGATAAATTATGCAGATTACCTCTGGTCTTGAACTTGTGATCTTCCTGCCTCCGCCTCCCCAGCTGCTGGGATTACAGGTGTGTGCCACCACGCCCAGCGCTATTGTTTGTTTTTTGTGACAGGTTCTCACTATGTAGTTCAGGACTCAAACTCAAGATCCTCCTGCCTCTGTCTCCCAACTGGTGGGATGTCAGGTGTGCGCCAGCACGCCCAGGTCTTTTACAGCTTTTTTTAGAATAAATTTCAACAGAAAGAAGCAAGCCCTAAACTGGGGTGTCCTAACTCATGGCTCTGGTAGGCCATTGGACTCCCACATAGATTTCTTCGAGGAGACATGGCCAGCTTCACACCCTCATCTGCAACAGGAGAGGCAGGTGCAGCGGCCGACCCGAGGCCTCGGTGAGCAGTGGCCCTTCTGGAGCTGGGCCTCAGCTATTTCAGACACACTCTTTGCCCCAAGGCATCCTCCGGAGGCCTTCAGGAGGACGGCAGCGCAGCCTGCTGTTGTCCTGTCTCTCAGGACAGTGGACACAGGAGATCAAGCGCCCCCTCAGCAGGTCTTGGCCAAGCCCAGGGAGGCAGGAAGACAGCTATCAGGGGCGTGGGGCCGAGACACTCACAGAAATCCACTGCTTCCTGGGGCCGGCCCACTCCTCAGCCCCTGCCAGGCGGCGCTGCTTGTACTTAGACAGCTCCTCATAGGCCACAAACTCGTTCAGGAACAGCTTGGTCCCCAGCAGCTCGGCCACCACCGGGCAGTCCTCCCAGGCCACGCCCATCAAGAAGGCCACAGGCCGCAGAGCAAAGGAGCAGATGAGCTGAGGGTACAAGTCCAGGGCAGGGCTGGGCCTGAGGGCCAGGCCCTCGACCTACCTCCCACCCACCACAGCTTGGTCCTCTCTCCGGCAACCCCACCTGGAAGCTGAGGCCTTGGATGTCCACCATGTCTCCCAGCCAGGACAGGGCAGCGTTGATGAAGGCCAGCACAGCCAGGACTGCGATCAGGTTGGCGGCGATGTTGGCTACGACCCTCACTGAGATGGCAGCCCCAGTGCTGGCTGCATCTACAAGGTTCTGAGCGTCTCTGTCATTGGGATCAGAGCGGTCACTACTGGCCCATCCCCATAAACACCCTGCAGGCTCAAAGAGGAAACGTGAACAGAGTTTGGAGCTGGAGGACCTTTGCTTTCCCTGGGAATCAGAAGCAAAGGAGCTAGTTGTCGCACTGTGATAAGACCCAGATTTCTAGCACCACACTGGGCAAGGTGGGAGCCGTTAGCTACATGCGGCTTTGGCCACTTGAAAGGAAGCTGCTCTTCCAGGGGTGATGGCTCACATCTGTAATCCCAGCAACTGGGGAGGCAGGAGGCAGAGGTAGGAGGATCATGAGTTCTGGGCCAGAGGCAGCCTGTGTAACTTAGCAAGACCCCCGTCTCAAAAAATATATATTAAAAAAAAAAAACTTTTTAAATTAAGGAAGCTGGTACAAGCTGAGTTATGTTGTAAGTGCAAAATACACACCCGATTTTTAGGATTTGAGGGAGGGAGTGAGGGATAGAGGGAGGAAGGGAGAGAGGGAAGAAGGGAGAGCCATAGAGAAAGTGAGAAAGTGAGAGAGAGCAAGAGAGAGAGAGAAAGAGAGAGACAGACAGACAGACATAGGGAGGGGAGGGAGAGAATGCAAAATATCTCATCAATATTGTTTTTTTTTTCTTCAGTACTGGGAGTTGAGCCCAGGGCCTCACACATACTTTATAAGTGCCCTACCACTGAGCTGCATCCCCAGCCTCTTCTCTATTTTTTACCTTGAGACAGGGTCTCGCTAAGTTACACAGGCCGCCTCTGCCCAGGAACTCGTGATCTTCCTGCCTCTGCCTCCTGAGTTGCTGGGATTACAGGCATGTGCCACGGCGCCTGGTTCATTAACACTTTTTCTATTGACCTCATGATGAAATGAAAATGGCTTGGATATATTAGGTTAAGTAAAATCTTTTATTACAATTATCTGTTTCTTTTTACTTTTTAGAAAGATTCTACTAGAAAACGTCAAATGATAGATATGACTTACGCTCTGTTTCCATAGGGCAGAGCTGCTCCACAGCCTCGTGAGTTCTGAGGTTGGGGCACCCACTGTGTCCTTAAGCGCACTGGCCCCAAGTGTTGCCTTTTCAGCTAGCTAGCTATTTGTTTGCTGGCTTGCTTATTTATTTTTCAGTGCTGGAGACTGAACCTAGGCAGGCCTCACTCATGCTAAGTTAATGCTGTGTGGCTGAACTGCACCCCCAGTCTTTGCAACACTTTTTTAAAGAGTTAATAGTTACACTGTGATGTGAAGACTATGAGGGCTTAGGAGGATGAGATTCTGTATGTCAATGCATGGCTGCCACCTGGTGGTCAGAGATAAGGCATGCAGAGAAGGGGCACCATGGAGATTTTGTGCCCCCCCACACCCACCCACCCACACCAGCACATACTCCCCAGACCCTCCCACATTCCCTGGCCTTGACCAGCCTGCTGTTTGCTGCTGGTCAGAGACCAGAAACTAAGATGTGAGAACTGGAGTCAGTGTTTATGCAAGTGAAGCCACAGCGAGGCAGTGACCAGGGAAGAAGGGCTGGGCTCGGGGAGACAGGGATGGGTAGCTACAACAGGACTCCTCCCCTGCACCCTGCCCTCTCTGCGAGGCTGCTGCTGTGCTCACCCATATGTTAGTCTCACTCCTTCGGCACTCCTGAACTTGGACTCCTCCACCTCCGGGTAGACCAGCTTGGAGAGGGCCAAAGCACCAGGGGCAGCCATCACGGAGGCAGCAATCAAAGAGGCGGCATCAATCTGCAAGGTGGGAGAAGGGCGGGGTGCAGTGGTGCACACCAGTAAGGCCGGTGACCCGGAAGCAGAGGCAGGAAGATCTCGAGTTCGAGGCTGGAGACAGCCTGCATGATTTAGTGAGATCCTCAGAATAAAAATGCAAAAGGGGCTGGGGTACAGTTCAGAGGCAGAGCACTTGCTCAGCATGTGCAATGCCCTGGATTCAACCCCTCAGTATTGAGAGAGAGAAAGAGAGAGAGAGAGAGAGAGAGAGAGAGAGAGAGAGGAGTGAGAAAAGGGACTACAGAGAAAGTGCCCAGGCCAACGCGTGGCTCAGAGCAGCAGGAGCTCATCTGTACACATCCTGCCAGTATGTCCTCATTGTTGTTACTATTGTCACGGTATTAGTGACATCTTTCATATGTAGAGGGTCACAGGCTGTAGGTACTGGACCTCATATTTCCTCCCAGTACTTCTGTAAGGTAGGCAGGGCAAGTGTTCCTATCCCCAGTTTACACATAAGGAAACCCATGTTTCAAGGGATTGGATATGATTTGTCTTAAGTAAAGGAACAAAACACATTAAAACCCAACATGGAGCCAGGTGTGGTGGCACATGCCTGTAATCCCAGCACTCTGAAGGCTGAGGCAGGAGGATTGATGGAATTTCGAGGCCTGCGGTCACTACTGGCTACACAGGGAGACGCTGACTCAAAATAAAACAATAAACAAACAAAACAAACAAAAACCCATCATGGCTTTTGGCTCCAAGTTCAAGTTTCTTCATTCCCTTTTAGGCTGTCTCACTTTGGCCACTAATCTCTATGAGCTAAGGCTCCCCATTAGGTGAGGTGTTTGTGATGGTTTCAGACAAGGCTCCAGATCTTGAGAGGTAGGCCAATTCTACCTGAGTGTAGGTAATGCCCTAATGTAGAGATGTCACCCCTGCATAGGATCACTCTTTAAATATCTGTGGTGACAGGGAGCTCACCACTTCAAGGCAGCCCATCATACTCATTCCTGTGGGCAGGGAACCCTTAGAAAAGCTGCCCCTATAGCAGCCACCTGAGGCCTCTGGGCCACCAAGATGGCAAAGCAACATCAGCCTCTGGGATTCTCCCTTCCTGAATTTTTAACCTCACTGTGGCCTCAAACCCTTTACCTTTTCATAGAGTTAGATGAGACATTTCTTCCCTACCATTGTATTACTTACAAAATGATGAAATTAGGACTCAAATTTCTAGCGATGGGAGAATGGCTAAACATTGCCAGGCTGCCATGGGAAACAATGGTTCTCAAGGCCTCAAAATAACATAGGAAAGTGCCCACAAAATTGCATATAGAGCATATCCACAAGTGTGGGGTGTGGGGAGGGCAGGACTCCAAAACTATGCATCCAAAAATGACCAGAAAGAGATACTCTAAAATGTCAACAAACAGGCTGTCCCTGATGAGTGGCACCAGGGGTAATTTTCTATTCTTTTTGCTTTTTGTTATCTTTCAAAATGTCTATAACAATCTGCATCATTTGTATAAACAGAAAAGTAAAATAGACCTTTCCTCCTTAAAGTTTGTAATAAACCAATGTTGTTGTTGCTGTTAGGTGCTGTTGAGTGGGTGTCCAGCTCATAGCGACCCTACATACAACAAACAAAACATTATTGTCATGCTTCTCTGCTATTCAGAGAATGGCTCCGCTCTGCCTTGCACCATGATGCTCAGCCTCAACACAGGCCTCAGCAAGAAGGCCAAGTGGCCATGGACCAAAACCTCTAAAACCGTGAGCTAAGAGAAACTGCCTCTCCTGTTCAGTCGTTTATCTCATACATTCTGTCACAGTAATGAAAAACTTGAAGCCTACAGCCATACCACTGTGGCATCTGATCCCGTCAGAGATCGGAAGCTAAGCAGGGTTGGCCTGGTTAGTTCTTGGATGAAAGACTGCCTGGGAACACCAGGTGCTGTAGACTTGGGAGAAGGACCTGGAAGCCCACTCCCAAAAAGTAATCAGCCATCAAAAACCCTATGAACAGCAGAGAAGCACACCAATAGTGTTTTGGCTGTTGTACACGGGGTCACTATGAGTCAGATATTGACTGGTTGCCACCTAAACCATGAACAAGAATTGCAGCAGCCTCTATACCTTCTCTCAGTCCCTGTCACAGGCATGGGGTATGCAGGCCCAGGTGCCTGACCCTTACTGGATAAAGCCCACCTGGGGGCAAGTGTCCCTGGAGGATTTTCTGAGCTGAACTTCAGGACCTCACTTGCCTCCTCCTTGCTCTCTGGTTCCTGTGGGAATCCGAGGCTTTGCCCTCCGCCAGCCAGGAGCCTGCCTTCTCCCTCCCGTAGTGGAGGTCGCATCTGGTTAGTAAGCTGGAGTCCCAGTGGAGAACACGCTCAGCAGGTGTCATGTTCCTGAATGCTGTTTTCTGAGTGCGCCAGTTGTGACCACAGCCTCAGATGCGACAGTGGTAACTTCCTGCTCTTCAAGGAAAGGTTGAACCCTGCATAGCAGTGCAGCCTGGATTGGCCCAGCATCCCCTCTGCCAGCCACTCTGCCAGATATGACAGCCCCCAGCCCTGCCTCCAGGGACTCTGTCAGAGGCAGAGAGGCAGAGAGGGGCACCTCAGGCCTCCTCCTTTTGGACTCTCTGTGCCCCAAAGATGCCCCATGCAGAAGTACACAAAGCCCTCTGCTAGAACTTTCAAAAGAATCTTTACTGACAATGAGAATAAACCCAGATAACTATAAAACATAAAATGGGCCAGTTATAGAATGGATTTCTAATCTTACTAGGTCAGATAAAAAACAACCACTTCAGGCTTGGCACTATGGTGCATGCCTGTAATCCCAGCAATTTGAGAGGTGGATGCAGGAGGATCACAAGTTCAAGGCCAGAGGCAGCCTGTGTAACTTAGTGAGACCCTGTCTCAAAACAAAAATAAAAAGGGGACTGAGGGTGTGGCTCAGTGGTAGAGCACTTGCCTAGCATGTGCAAGGCCCTAGGTCCAATTACTCGTAACAAAAATAAAACAAAAAACAAAACCCCTATACTAAACCTACTACTTCTTCACCACACACTAAATGCTTTCTGCCAATTGTTGCCTTTAATCCCCACACTGCGGTGAGGCAAGCAGTAGTTCTGCCCATTTTACAGATGAGGAAGCCTCACAGTGGCCTCACTGGCCCTGCTCAAGGTCTCACAGACCCTGCTACTGAGGCTCCTGCTCTGACACAATGCTCCGAGGAACATCAGTGGCCAGCCCACCCATGGCACCCAGCCCAGCGTGCATTCCAAGTTTGTGGTGGCCCCTGAGCCTCATCAGAGGGACCAGTTTAGCAGGACAGCTAAACAGGTGCCTACTCTGGAGCTCCTGAGAAAGATAGTGAAGGGGACCTGTATGCAGAAGACATAGTGAAATCATTCAGATGACACTTGGAGCTGAGGACCAGGGGGAAGGCCCAGCCCAGCCTTGTCCAATACAAATATAATGGGAAGCCAGGCATGGAGATGCACGCCTATAATCCCAGCAACTCAGGAAGCTGAGGCAGGAGGACTGCAAGTTTGAGGCGAGAGGCAGCGTGCATAACTTAGCAGGACCCTGTCTCAATAAATAAATAGACAGACAGACAGACAGACAGACAGACAGACAGACAGACAGACAGATAGGCTGAGAGTGTAGCTCAGTGGTAGAGCACTTGCAACGTATGTGCAAGCCCTTGGTTTAAATGCCAAGTACCCCAAAAAACAAATATAATGGGAACCACACCCATACTTTGACATTTTAAAAAGTAAAAAGAAATAGATGAAATGTGCTGTAAATGATGTACTTTAATTAAACCTGTATATCCATTTTTTTCTTTCCACCCATGTAATCAATATAAACTTACTAATAAAATATCTTTTTGCTGTGTGATGCCTCACAGCGCATCCTAATTCAGACAGGCTACATTAAAAATTCTCAACAGCCATGGGGGGCTAGAGGCTATTGTATTGGACAGCACAGGTCTAGAACCATCCAGATACCAGCAATAGGAGTGTGTGGGCAAAGGAAATCAAAGTTGAGCCCACAAAGAGAAAGGTCTTACGAATCTGGGGGTTGGAGGAGAGAGCGAGGAGGACCTTTCTGGAGTTTAGAGCAGAGCCAGAGACCCTGGGAGGAGCTGAGTGGGAACGGGAGTTAAGGAGAGAGGCCAGAGGCCCTTGGCCAGTGGCTGCCTTTGCACCTACGGGGAGCTAAAGCAAAGTGGGAATCCAGGCCCAGTAATGGGAGGTCTCACCGCCCAGGCTGGGTAGTTAGGAGGTCACACTGCTTGGGGCTGGGTGTGGGCCTGAGAAAGGGAAGGAAAGGAGCTGAATCTGAAACCTAAATGCATAAAAGGGAGCGAGATCGTCCAGTATGGATGGTTCCTAACTTCACAATGACGCAAATGACTTTACGATGGTGTGAAAGTGATAGGCATTCAGGAGAAGTCACACTTGGAATTTTGAATTTTGGTCGTCCCCAGGTTGGCCACATGCAGTAGGATTGTCACTGTGATACTGACAGCGGCTGCACAGGGGAATGATCGAGGGACTCTGCAGTGTGCCACGAGCCTAAGCAGGGACCTTGGGAGATAAGATGTATTCCATATATTTTCAACTTAGCTTAGGTTTGTGGGGGTGGCCCCACTGTAAGCCCAGATGGCCTTGTATTTAAGTACCCAGTAATGACTAGGATCCCAGCAATACTCCTGTGCTAGAAAGAATAGTGGGCTGGGGTTTCGCTCAGTTGCTAGGGCACTGCTCTGCACCCTCTGAGGACCCAGGTTCCATCCCCAGCACCGCAAAAATGGGAGAAAGATATGGCAATCCACTCCCAGAGCAATCTCAGAAACAACCAGCCATTGAAAACCCTATGAGGGTGTCTATGAGTTGGACCTGACTCCATGGCACCTAACAACAACAACAAAGAATAGCAGGGATATTCTAACAACTGGCTCTGAGGCGAAGAGCAAAGTCAAGATATTTAAAGGCCCTAAGCCCTGAACATACGATGGCATCTCCTCTCCCAATATGTCACCATGAAAAAGATGTGGGAACAACGTTTTGGATTCCACTTTTAAAATATCCAATTCCTTCCTGAAACACCACTGGTGGGGAGCGTGCCTGATGAACCCTTCCTAGGGCTGGGAGAGCCGAGGCCCAAACCAATGGCGGTCTCCGGAATTCTAAACAGGAGGATGCCAGGTCCGAAGACAAAGCCGCAGAACGCAAAGGCCTTCCTTCAAAATCACACGTCCCCAGCTCTGCCTAGGCAGCTCTCTGGCAATGTGGAGCTGAGCTTGTTGGTGTGGTTGGTGTTGATAGGTTCTGGGTGAAGGAGGGACCGACGGGCAGGCTGGATTGCTCTCTCACCCACACTGTTACCATCCCCAAGGATGGACAGAGAAGGTGGCATCTGGCCCAGAGAATGGGACAGTGTGGCTCATTCTCTCGTTCTCCCACCTTTTCACACCTAGAATCTCAGGAGAGCAGGCAAAGGCAGGTCTGGATCCATCAGCACACAAAGCTGACCTCACTCCAGGACTAGTGGCCTTGCATTGCGCAGATTAACATACTCAACTCATCCCTGTGTTGCCGGACAATTAAGTTGTTTCCAGTTCTCTTGCTATTACAAATAATGGTGATGTTTTGCACTTGAATATTTGATTTGGGGACATGGCTCTGCCCCATTTGGTGTTTTGAGATAGAGTCTTGCTATGAAGCCCAGACTGGCCTTGAACTCTTGATTATCCTGCCTCAGCCTCCTAAGTGTTGGGAATATAGGCGAGCATCACCACATTGGGCCCTTGTGAGACTATCTCTATATCATAATATTCCTAACTGGATCAAGGAGACGGACTTTTAAATTGATTGATGTGATCCACAAAGTTTACAGCAAATTCCACTCCTACCATGAATGGATGAGTACCCCATATCCTTACCATTTAGCGGTACATAAAATGTTACATAATATTTATAAAAAACATAGGTTATTATTTTAATTTCTTTGAATATCAGTGAACTTGAATATCTTTTTATAATTTATTAAGCATTTTTTCCTGATCAATACCTTTTTTCTTTCTTCTTTTTTTTTTTGGTAGTACTTGGGTGTTGAACCCAGGGCCTTGTGCATGGTCAGCAAGTGCTGTACTACTGAGCTGCACCCCCAGTTCCTTTTTTATTTTTTATTTTGAGGGGTGAGGGGTAAGATCTCCAGACACAGCCAAGTGTGGACTCTGGGGAAACCAGCACAGGCTCCGATCCTGGCTTTGGGCATTCCCTCTTCTTTGAGCCTCACATGTAACATAGAGATATTAACATACCTCATGCGTTGCCTGAGACGTTGTGGGGCTCAGTAACAGAGCACTGGTAATCTTTGTCCCCAGTGGCTCGTGGGAGAAGACTAAACAATTGGTCACCTGGCCTCCTTGCTCGGTGAAAGCCTCTCCTCCACCAGCCCAGCAGACTGGGCTTCAGGCTTGAATGAGACCATCCCGTGGCTGCTCTGGCCACGAGCTGCTCAGGACTCCCGAGAAGGTGAGAAGGACCTCAGCTCAGCCTCACATAGTGAAGGCACCACTTACCCCAAAGGAGATGTAGGCGCCCAGCAGGCTGCCGGCGATGGTGGCGTAGCCTCCGGTCATGACGACGTGGACCTCAGAGAGAGTCATGTCTGCCAAGTAGGGCCTGATCAGCAGAGGAGCTTCTGACTGCAGAGGGGAAACGGGGCCGAGCTGGATGTTGGAGCACTCTCCCCAGGGGCAGATGGTGGAGCATGAGGAAGCCGTGATCCCTGCGGGGCTGAGCTGCTCTGATCTTCACCACCTGCCCAGATCTGGGAGGACCTCGGTGGCTCCCTCTGAGTTTGACAAGGCTGCCCTATGTTGACGTCCGCCGCATGCCACCCCATTAAGCACCTCGCCTTCCTTGCTCATAGCCCTCTGAGACAAGAGTCATTCCGTTTTCCAGGAGAGCAAAGAGAGGCTCAGAGAGGTTCCAAGAAGTCCCCCTGCTCTCACCAAGGGGCAGGAAGCAAGTCTACTCCAGGCTTGAGCTTCTGATGAAACCAAGTGGTTGCCACCAAGAATGCAGCTGGAGTGTGAGG
Organism: Pedetes capensis; assembly: GCA_007922755.1. Taxonomy (NCBI): domain Eukaryota; kingdom Metazoa; phylum Chordata; class Mammalia; order Rodentia; family Pedetidae; genus Pedetes; species Pedetes capensis. Next base: position 18,047 of record VMDO01000369.1, on the reverse strand, counting down.
GGGCAAATTTGCTTCAGCGCATGTGCGGAATCCTGGAGCCTTGACTCACCCAGATAGCGCACCATGAGGAACACCTGCTATTCCAGGCATTCTGCAGAGTGGGCACCCAGGGCCAAATGAGAGCTTATATACTGGGAGTAGTGGTGGGTAGGAGAAGGGTCATGTGGGAAGGAAGGATATGGATAATCAATAAGAGCCCAGTAGATGAATACTGTCATCTTGTTATTTTTGAGTTGGGTCTGACTCATAGCGACCCTACGTACAACAGAACAAAACATTCCCCCACACTGTGCCACGCCCGGCACCGTGTCAGTGCTTCTCTGCTATTCATAGGGTTTTCTAGTGGGCTGCTGGGTTCATCTCCGAAGCCTATAGCACCGAGTTTTCCCAGGCAGTCTCCCATCTAGTACTATCCAGGCCCAACCTTGCCTAGCTTCCAAGATCTGATGGGATCAGACACCAGGGTGGTACAGCTGTGGACCCTGTCATTTTACATGGTGCTAAAAGCTGTGCAGATCCATGAGAGAGAATGCCTGGTTTAGTGGGTATTTAAAGTCAGGCAATCGGCAGGGCCTCTGGGAGGAGGTGATGTTTGGTAGGGTTAGCTGAGGCCTGAAGGAGACAGCCATGGTTTAGCAGCTCAGTATGCAGGCAGAACAAACAACTAAGGCCCTGGGGGAAGGAATCAGCCAAGTTTAAGGTCTCAAGAGCGGGACACAGGAGACACCGAAATTATTTAAAGACATAAAATCATCTCGGGTGGGACGTGGAGGTGGAGCTTTGGGACTTGCTGACAGGCAGGGCGGGGAGGATGCTCTCCAATCCTGTCTGGACCACCTGGTGGGAGACGCTACCTGTGCTGAGCAGGGAACCTCACAGAGGCCAAGGAAGCAGGGTCCTGTTGCTTGGGACTTAGCGTACTGAATGTGAGATCCCCTGAGATCGCCAGCTAGAGGGTCGGGAAGCCCCTTGGACATCAGTCCAGAGTTCCATGGAGGGCTCAGGATTGCAGGGCGAGGCATGGGAGCCACTGAAATCATCCAAAGCCTTGCGGCTACTGTGGGAGCCCAGGGAGGCGGTGTAGACTTAGAAGGTTAAAACCATGCCACCAAACCCTGAAAGCTGGTGTCCCCTCCCCTTGAGGGAAATCAGGCAAAGACCCCAGGATCTGGTCAACATGGCCAAAAACGAGTCCAGAGTTCATTTCCCTTGGGAGCTCTTTAGGTCACCCGTTGTCACATTCACTACAATTTACCTTTTCTCAACAGGGGCCTGGATTGCATTTGTGGCCTCTCATATGAAAAAAAGGCTTTCCTATTTTGGGATCCTCTTCCTCTGGGGCCTCATCTTAAGACATTTGGGGGGCAACTTATCTAGTAGCACATCTGCCTTAATTGGCTAAAGTCAAACAAATCAACACACTTGTACCACAGCAAAGAAAAAATACAAATATTCTCCAAAGTTTCCTGCACTATCCAGTGACATATGGCATCTTTTGACAAGCGTGTCTCTTGAAGACTCCATAGTTTATCCCTCAGGAAGTTCAGGCCTGAAGGGACTCGGGACTCCTGGTGCCTTTGGAGTCACAGTTACGTTGGGAAATACACTTCCAGAAAAAGGAAGGAAAATAAAGACAAAATGATTTAGTGGAAAGACTCCTAGCTAGGCAGGAGAAACCTGGGTGCAAAGACTTGGCTTATCCTTGTTGGGTCTTGGCCTTGTCATTCCCAACCCCCATGCCTCAGTTTCCCCATGTGCAAAGACTTGTAAGTCTCTGTGGTGATGAAGGCAGCCTCGGACTACAGTGGCAGAAGGTGCCAGGCACATCGTGGCTGGCATGACCCAGGCAAAAAGCGCAGCCCCCAAATGGAACCGTCCCGGGGCAGTAGCCTTTGGTGACCCTGAGGATGGGTTCAAATGGCCCCTCCTGGACTGAGTCAGAGTCCCAGGGGACCCAACGACTCCCACTCTCTTTGGGGAGGCTGCAGAACCCACCTGGCTCACAAAGATGTTTCCTGCCACACTCAGGGTCTCAGTGGCCGTGGTGCCCATGGTGACCTGCATCAGCCAGGCAATCTGGAAGGCAACAGGTGCTGTTTGTGAGCTGACATTAGCAAGCGCCAAGGTCGGAGAGTCAAGAGGGAAGCACCTTCCACGGCTTCCTCCAACTCACAGGCCAACCTGGCCCTAGTGCAGCTTGAAGGTCCTCCCCAAAAGTAGCGTTGAAATTTAATTGTCATTTTGACAATATTGAGAGGTGATTAGGTCACAAGGGCCTTGATAAAGGGATGTGTTTGGCCCCATCCTTCCCCTCTCTCTCTGTTCCCATGTCTGCTTGTCCTTGGTGAGGCCTGATGGCTGTCACCAGATGCAAGCACCACGCTCTTAGACTTCCCGGCCTCTGGAACCATGAGCCAAATAAACTCCAGTTGCTTCTGAATTACTCAGTCTGTGATGTTCTATTACCACAACAGAAAGCAGAGGAGATCCCTGTGTGGATGGTCCTCCCAAGGTCCCTGTGTCTTCTTCTGCACTGTGGGGAGTTACCACCTGCCAGGGCCGCCCATCCTACCTTAGGATGGCCCCAGCCACAACGGCAGAGCTTCTGAAATGTGTGCTCACCATCTCCATATGAAATGGACTTCCCGGCCAATTATATTTGAGAATTGCCACAACACCTCCCAACGCCTGCCAAACACAGCTCTTGGAGATTACCAGTTTACATTAACGCAGTAAAGGCTCTAAGAATTCCTGCAGGAAATCTGTTTAACTTGTTTAGCATACTGTCTAGTCTTGTTGTTTTTAGGTGCCGTGGAGTTGGGTCTGGCTCAGAGGGACCCTACAACAGAATGAAACACTCTCTGACACTCTACCATGCCCTGCACTATGTCAGTGCTTCTCTGCTATTCATAGGGTTTTTGATGGCTGATTGTTTTGGGATTTCTTCTAGAGTGGGCTGCCACGTCCTTCTCCCATTTTTGTGGTGCTGGGGATCAAATGCAGGGCCTCAGACTATGCAGAGCAGTACTCTACCAACTGAGTTAAACCCTAGCCCCCTGTCTAGTTTACTTAAAATATTTGAATAGGGGATCCTTTTACCTAGTGACATTTATTAATATACTGAGGTCTAGATTTTGTGTGGGCTGGGATTTAGCTGCACTGCAGTCTCTGAGGTCCTGAGTTCAATTCCCAGCACCGCAAAAATAGGAGAAGGGCCTGGCAATCCACTCCCAAGGTAATCTTGAAACAGTCAGCCATTGAAAACCCTATGAGGGTCGCTATGAGTCAGATACCAACTTGACGGCACCTAACAACAACAACAACAACAGATTTTGTGTAAAAGGCTTTGAGAAACACAGTATCAGAAAGTTCTTCCTTTCAATTGAGGTGAAATATGCTTCCCTGGGATTTCTCTCCACTGCTCCTACCGCTCAGGCTGCCCTTTCTCGACTCTCTCTTCTGTGAGTGCTGGAGACAGCTTTCCTACCTCTAACTTCCTCTTGTCCAGGCCCCTCATTCCTTACTGCTCCACCATGGAGGGTGTGGTTTCAAGCCTCTTTACTCTCCTGCTGAAAGTTCTTCTGTATCCCATAGCTGAACATGTTCTCCAGATCTGGGGACAATCACCAACTTCATACCATGCAGGGTGCATGCTTAATATAACCACAGGCTGATTTTGGTGTTCCTGACTGCCACCTGGTGGTGCTAATTTATTCTGAGCTCCATTAGCTAAAGCTTCAGAATCTTTTGCCAGGTTCATTGCTGTCCAGTGCTGCCTGGTGCTGTCTCCTATATCCTGGTTTTATGCACAGATTTTATACACATAAGCACAGGATTTGGCATTTATACCAGCTAAGTCTGGCCAGTGTGACCCACTGTTTCAGTCTCTCAAAACTCTTTTTGATATGTTATTTTTTTCCCTTACACTTCAGGGTAGCCTCAAGACTGCAACCTTCCCCTCCACAGAGACCATGTTGGACTTTGGTGCCATTTCTGCTTAGTATTGTGACAAGGGACTGTGTGAAAGGATGTTTGCTTAGCGACAGATTCTAGGAGAATGTGGAGTGTGGGAACAGGGGATTCTGGCAAGGTGTGGACCTCATGGGCAAGGGATTCTGGAAGGGCATGGACCCTGGGACCAGGGATTCTGGGGATGTATGGGTTGGACTCTGGGAGCAAGGGGTTCTGGGAGAGTGCAAGTCCTGGGGGCAGAGGATTCTTGGGGGCATGGGCCCTGGGAGCTGGTGGCTGAGAGCTCAGGCCCTGGCCCTGCGGACTCACCTTCAGGATCACCCACTGCATGAGGCCCACGTGGTAGAGAACAGACATGACGCAACTGAAGAAAACAATGATGGGGAAAACCTGCCAGGAAGGAGCAGGGGCCCAAGTCAGAGGCAGGCGGGTGGCCCAGGATTCCCCAGGCGGCCCAGGCTTTGAGGGGAGAAGCTGAGTTTGGGACAGGAAGTCACAGGTCACCACGTGGGGCTCTCCACAGGCACCTCTCTGCTCCCCTCTCCGTAATGACCAGAGGCCAGGCCACGCCCCCCCAACAGACAGGCCGGGGCGTGCTGGGAGGGGGGCCTGCGGGGGGTGGAGGGGCCTTCTTATCACCTGCTGCTCCATCTCTAGAACTGGGGTGACTCCTTCTCAGGTTGTCCTGAGGATTAAAGGAGCTGGCTCGGGCCTGGCAACTCCCTCCTCCATGGGCTCACGCCCCCACCTGCCACTCTGCCCTTAGTGGCCCTTCTGTGCTTTGGGCCTGAAAGAGGGGACAGTCACCACTCTGGCACTCCCTACCCCTTGGTGACAACAAGCTCAGAGTAGACTCATCTTGGCCCTGACGCCAGAGCCTTGTCCTGCCTCAGCAGTGGGGGCTGCAGGCCAGCTCTCTTACCGCCTTATCCTGAACAGTGCCCTGCTTTGGGACCTCCGCTCAGGTGAAAACTGGGTCTTTGGCTCAGTCACAAAAATGAATTTTAGAATGAGTGAGTAAGAAAGTGAAGTAAGAAAGCAGTTGGAAGTTTATTAGGTGAAGCGTAAGAAATAGCACACGCTGCAGAGCGAGTGCGGGCGTCCTGAGAGAGGTGCACCAGGGTGTCTTTACCATGAGTACATATGTGATTTTGTGCCTTTTTCTAACTCAGTTTAAGAACTAAACACGGTTTAGAAATTAAGTTGAATCAAAAATTTACTACAAGAAAAGGCAACAATGAGCTAGTTTACCTATTCCTCTTATCCTAAAGAATTTCCTTGTGTGAGTTAAATTGTAAGGTAATTTTATGGGGTGCAGTGTTTAGGCTTGGGGATAGGAGAGGGGTGTTAGTCATGTTAAACTCAAAAGTCATAAACATTCAGGGCCTCAGTGAGCACAGGCTGTTTTTTCTGACGCTCTTGGTTGAGGGCCCCTAGGAAGATGACAATTGTCTCCACATAGGCATCTTTACTGATCTTGCTGTTGGGTACCAGGGACTCTTAACCTGTGGGGGTTGTGAGCAGATTCCTTAAGCCAAAGTTGTTGATTTTCAGTCAGTGGGAAATGTCATCAAATTCCAGAGTGAGGGGCTTCAGTCCTATCTCATGCCCCCGAAATGTTCTTTCTTTTATCCTGCCCGTGTCTGTTAACTTTATAGTCCATAATCAGTCTTGGGGAGGTTCTCAGGGAAGCGCTGGCTTCTCTGCAGGCAGGTCTCCCAGTGGCCTCTCTTTTGATTGTGCTGGAATTGTCCGTTGATGAGACTCAGACCAGATCCCCAGGAAAAGCCCTTCCCATGTCCCCCCAATTTTCCCTATCTTTCGATCTTGACTCAGTCTTGACACCCCATTTCCTACTGCCACCTTAGTACTTCTATCCACTCACCCCAAGACTCACCAGTCCTTCCTCCAAGATTTCCCTCACATCCGTTCCTTCTCTTCCAGGCCCCTGGACCCACCCCCGTGCTTTCTCACTGTGGCCTCATCTATGATGGCACACTGGCAACACCCACGTGACATTCAGCAGAGGACTAGTTGAATAACCTACTACCGCACAATGGTGATGGCAAGCCACCAAACAAAAACGTTGATGATCTCATGTAGGTTTGGGGCATCATTAAAAGGACATGCAAATGACGCGTGACAGCAGGTGCCTAGGGGAGGGAAGTGGATGAGGTGGACATTTGCTTTTTACCTTATGCCCTTCTGTACTGCTGGAATGTTGGTTTTACTCATGTGTTAACTTCCAAATATTTTAAAAACAATCAGTTTTAACGTCCTGCAAAATTGATAATAACATGGGAATGTTCTTATGCTAAAAGGCTAAGTAGGAAAACTGGAATATTAGAAACATAGAAAGGACCCCGGAAGGCAGTACTCCCAAAGAGGGAAGAACCTGCCTCTGCGCTGGGGCTGTGGGAATTTCTCTTTAGTTTTTCTCTTATTCCTGACTTTCCCATCTGCTCCTGTGACTTTCTTTACTGGGTGGACCTTTCTCAAGGGAGAGGTGCAAAGGCAGAGGAGAGGTCTGGGGGAAGATGCTCTATTCCATGGTGAACTTGTTCGGCTTCAGATGCCTGGGACATCCCAGTGGAACGCCTGGCGGGCGCTGGCTAAAAGGGTCAGGAGCTGAGAGGGGAGACTGGGTCAGGCCTCAGTTTGGGACTCGTCCAGGAGAAGTGCAGAGTGAAGCAAGAGGGCGGATGCAATTTGCTGAGGAAACTTCCGGAGTGAGCAGAGCAGGCTGGGGGTTGGCATCACTGAAGGGTGAGAGGATGAGAGGCCCAGAGGAGAGTGGGGACGTCCAGAGGTTGGAGGACGTCCAAAGGAAGGGTCTGAGGGGAACCGAACTGGCATAGCCATCAGCTGGGGGGCGGGCGCCTCAGCTCTGGGAAGGTAAGGCCTGAGATGGACCCTTGGCACCTACCAACTCGGGGCCCTTGGAGACGCCACTGAGAGCAGTGTCCAAGGAAGGGTGGGGACAGAGGCTGGATGTGAGCCAGCCAAAGAGGGAAAGAGCAAGAGGCACAAGGGCAGCCGGGGGAGGCTACCCTTTCAAGAGGCCGAGCTGTGCAGAACAGCCCGGCTAGAGGGGGCGCAGGCCGGGGCTGGCGGTTTCTGTTTTTGCAGAGGGAGTGTTGAGGCCCTTGCTTTTGGCTCCCAGGCGGAATGAATCAGGATTTCAGGATGGTGTCCCAGGACAGCAGAGACCCTGCCCAGGCAGGTCTGGCTGCAGATGAGACACAAGCCCTGCTGGGGGCTCCCTCTCCCTTCCTGACAGCACCCCAGGCTTTATCTGGACTTGCTGCACTCCACATCTGTCACCAGTGGCACTGCAGTTGGGGACGTCACCTGACAGGGAAGACAGGCACTGGCTCCAGAAACCTTTTCCTGCCCCATGACTCCTCACTGTCTGGGAAGATGACCTCATCCTGCTCGCCTCACGTGTTGTCTGGACTGCTGTCCCATTATCAGGCCAGGGCCTGTAAAGCAACCAGCTGGCTGCAGAGAAAGACCCGAGCCAGGAAGGAGGTGCCCAGAACCGGGGAACCTGAAGGCAGAATTGTGCCGAGAGACGCTTTCTGTCTGCAAGATGGGGACTTTGGATGGAAGGGAAGGAGTTTTGAGGTTAAGTGGTGACTATCTAGAAAGGGAAAGGAAAGGGAAGAGAAGTGACCTCTGGGAGCTCAGTGGCAGAGCATTTGCTTAGTCTGAGGCCCTGGGTTTAATCTCCAGAATCCTCAGCACCGGAAGAAGAAGAACTAGAAGTAGAGAAAAAGGAAGAGGAAGAGAGAGATGATGAGCCCCAATTTTCTCATATGGCGCATTTAATACGAAATAAAGCCCCTATGTCTGTCAGCTTGTTGTGCTGTGGGGCTTGCATGCTGCTGGGATGCTGAAAGCTATGCCATCGGTATCACAGATACCAGCAGGGCCACCCATGGTGGACAGGTTTCAGCTGAGCTTCCAGACTAAGACAGACTAGGGAGAAGGACCCAGCAGCCCACTCCCCAAACAACTGGCCATTGAAAACCCTATGCATAGCAGAGAAGCACTGTCCAATATTGGATAGTGTTTCTTTCTGTTGTACATAGGTTTGCTAAGAGTTGGACTTGACAGCGCCTAACAAATACAACAGGCTGGGGTTTAGCTCAGTTCATAGAGAGACTGCTCTGTACTTTCTAAGGCCTGAGTTCAATCTCCAGCACTGCAAAAATGGCAGAAGGATGTGGCAATCCACTTCTGAAAACAATCAACCATTTAAAACACTATGAGGGTCACTAGGAGTCAGACCTGGCTTGACAGCACCTAAGAACAGCAACAGCAACAACAACAACAACAACAACAACAAGGTCCCTGTGGCCAATGGGATCTCACAGGCCAGGAAATACCTTTGGGGTCTGCAGCACATGGGATGGTAGAAGAACAGGGCAGGCAGCCCAGGGCAGCACTGCCAGGGAAAGGTAAAGGGAGTGCCATGAAGGTCCACTATGTGCCTACCATGAAATCCTACTGGTGCCAGGCATTCAAAGTATGGCGACCTGCTGATCCTGAAAACAATGGAGGAGGAGGGCTTTGGGGAGGTGACTAAATCATGAAGATGGAACTCATGCATGGGATTAGTGTCCTTATAAAGGAAGCCTGGAGAGTCAGGAGGGGACCCTCATCAGAATACGACTGCCCTGGCACCCTAATCTCCTTCCCAGCCCCTAGAACTCTGAAGAGTAAGTTTCTGTTGCTTGTAAACTGCCTCGCCTATGGTTTCCGTTCTGGCATCCCAGGCAGGCTATGACAGTCCCCTTCAGGAAGAGCCAAGCAAGCCCTCACCTCTGCTTTGTGGACACAGCTCTGGAGGTGGGGCATCACGATCTCAGCAGAGCTCTCTCACCTCCACGATCTCACGCCCCTCCTCTTAGCCCTCCCACCCCATCACTACTCACCTCCCACCCTCTCCTGTGAAAATCATGCCCATGAGGTTGCCCAAGACCCCTTAATCACCCAAGCCAGTGGCACCTTTGGGTGCTTAGTTGATCTTCATGCATGTACAAAATTCAGTGATGACCTCTGGGGACCACAGGGTCTGCCTCAGACCAACACCCTGAAACTCTCAAAAGATGAAATGTTGTCCTTCACCCTAGGGGCCTGCAGCTGTACCACTGTGGGCTGAGATCCCACCTAATCTCAGGAGCTAAGCAGGGTTGGGCCTGGTCAGTACTTGGATGGGAGACTGCCTGGGAACACCAGGTGCTGTAGGCTTGGGAGACGGACCCGGCAACCAACTCCCAAAAAGCAATCAGCCATTGAAAACCCTAACAGCAGAGAAGCACAGACACAGTGCTGGGCATGGCACAGTGTCAGGTCGTGTTCCCTCTGTTGTACATAGGGTCACTATGAGTCGAACCCAACTTGAGGGCACCTAACAATATCAAGGTGCTCCCCAGGGGGAACATGGGGCAGTGCTGCTGAGCTTAGTCGGTGGAGCCTGCGCTGGAGGCTGAAGCAATGAGAGAGGATGAGCAAGAGTGCCCTGAGGTCAGCCAGGCCCTGTAAGGGGGCAGAAGCTGCGGGGGGCTCATGTGGGTGGAAAGCCATGAGAAGGGAGATGGGGCCAAGGAGCAATGAGCAGTCAAGCCAATACAGCAGGAGGCCGCTGCGACCACTGTGTGGGACTCTAGGCCCAGGGGACACTGAAGGTCACAGGAGAGTCTCTCTCAGGGAGAGACTGTACTTCCTGGAGAAGAGACAGGCAGGACCAGGGCCCACCAGGAAGTAGTCTGGGTTCTGAAAGGCTGAGTGAGCTCAAGGAGGCTTCCCCAGGCTGACACAGGCCAGGGGCCTTGGACTGGAGCTCCGGAACTCCCGGAAAGAACCGAGGGAAACTGCTGGTTCTCCAGCTCAACTCAGCACCCAACAGAGCCATCTCCACCTTGAGGGCAAGTCTCAAGGTGTGGAAAGCGTGTGTGTGTATGAGAGAGAGAGACAGACGCAGAGAGACAGACACAGAGAGAGACAGGGTCAGTGTGCATGGATTCCTGTGGTTAGTGACTCTGAGAAGGGAGATTCTGTGGTCAGGGGCTTTTACCTTAAGTTCTCCTGCATCTGGCCCAGCATTGCTAAGGAAGCCACTGGCCAATACACTGACTAGGAATTTGTCCAGGACACAATTTCCCAGGGGCTGGGGAATTGCTAGTGTTTGGCTGCAAACGGCAGGGGCTGGTTCATGATCCACCCACCTCACTCCCTACTTCTCTCTGCATAGCAAATCTCTGAGTCTTTTGCCACCACGGATGTGTTTTCAAATGATTATCATCAGTACTAAGGATGATTTTTGTGTTTGGAGGAGGAAGATGATGCACTGGTTTCTACCCCTGGCCTGAGGAAGGCAGCCTCCCGTGACCACCTATGCAGTGACAGGGTCTAGCCCTGGCCTGCCTGGCCTCTGTGGTGATGGTCACACCCTCTGTCATATAAAACGGTGGCCCAAAGGCCACTGAGCTCTCTCGCAGCACTAGCAGGTGGGCAGCAGCAACTTTCCTCCATGGTATGTGGGCAGTCAGGGCAGAAAACTGCAGCCGGGTACTAGGGAACAGGGCCCCACATGTCAGCTTCTCTCTGCCTGGTGTTTAGAAGTGGAGCTTAAGCTTGGGGCAAGCCTCCACTTCTCTAGACAGTTTGGGTGTGGCCTGGGGGGGCTACGCTAGCATCTTACTAAACAGGGCATTTCAAGGCTTGACCAGGTAACCCAAGAGAAGAAATACAACCACAATTCATTCACACCAGCAGCAACCTCAGCACAGGCTGCCCTTTCCAAAACTAGGACCAGGGCTCAGCCATTAGACAATGAGGTCTTTGAAACAGAACAGTACCTTTAATTTCAATTTCCCTATAATATTTTGCACGGTGGTTGCTGTCATTAGGTGTCATGGAGTGGGGTCCGACTCATAGTGACCTTGTATACAACAGAACGAAACACTCCTCAACACCATGCCATGCCCAGCACTATGTCAGTGCTTCTCTGCTAGTCATAGGATTTTCAATGGCTGATTGTTTTCAGGATTGTTTCAGGAGTGGGCTGCCAGGTCCTTCTCCTATTTGTGCAGTGCTGGAGATCGAACCCCGGCCCTCAGAGCATGCAGAGGAGCACTCTACCAACTGAGCTAAACCCCTGCCAATTTTTGCATGGTAGTAGATGCCTAACAAATTTTGTTGAAGGAAGGAAAGAAGGAGGGAGAGAAGGAAGAAGAGAGGAGGGAGCGATAGCTTGCAGCTGGACTAAGGCAGGCTTCCTGGTGGAGGTGGCCTGAGAGTGACCTTGTGGCAGAAGCACCCTGAGAGGATTGCCTTGATAGGCCCAGTGTCCTGCAGATGTCTGGGGCTAAGGTCTCAGCAAGAGCCATCCCGGGACCTCAGTCTTCCCACAGTTGTGCAAGGGGGCTCATCTTTAAGGGGAAGACTGGGGAAATGGCCCACTTTTGCAAGTTTGCTAAGTGCAGCCGAACATATCCCCGAGTGAACACATTACTGGGCCCTTCCCAGGCTCCCAGGGACTCTGCTTTACTAGCCTCGCATGAATCAGCCCATGCCCTCTGCAACCACCACTGCCCGGGCCTCAACTTCCTCTTCTCTACTCGACTCCATGCTGCTGGCCTGGGCTCCCCAGAGCTGGAGACCTGGGCAGCAGCTTCCAGCCCCTCTTGGACCAAGAGTCCACTGACCTGAAAGGCAAAGACATCCTTGACCAGGGCTTCCCCAAACACGAAGATGGAGCCAGCTTGGGTGTAGCTCAGGAAGACCTGCCAGGGAAAATCACAGCAAGAACAGAGCGTGAGGCCTCCCTAGGAAGGAAGGAGGGGACATTGTGGCCAGAGGCCAGACTGGGGTCAGCAGTGGCCTCACTGACCCCAGGGGCCCGGCCCCCACCAAGACCACAGGTCCTCCTGGCCCCAGGAGGGCTGGCCCTGGGACACAGTTCCCATGGTCCCCATCAAGAATGTGCATACACTGCCAGGTGGGGTGGTGCACACCTATAATCCCAGCGGCTCAGGAGGCAGAGGCAGGAGGATTGCAAGTTTGAGACCAGAGGCAGTCTTCATAATTTAACAAGACCCTGTCTCAAAAAAGTAAACAAAAAAATGGGCTGGGGGTGCAGCTCAGTGGTCCAGCACTTGCAAAGCATGCAAGTGCAAAGCCCTGGGTTCAATCCCCAGTACTGAAAAAAAAAAAAAAGAATGTGAATACATGTAGAAACAGCCAAAATTGCACATTTCATATTCTATATATTTTACCACAATAGACAATAGAATAAAAAGTGTAACTTCAATAAATGCCATTTCTAAACACACACATACAAAGTAAACCACTTGCAGTTTTGGGGTTACATTTTTGTTTTTCTTTGTTTGCTTGTTTTAAGCAATTTTCACTATTCTAAATTCCAAGTCCCTGATGACCAGCGCAAGCCACATGCCCTGGTGTCCACGCACCCACAGAGCCTCCCTGCCTAGTAGTCTCCTCTGCAACAGACCCAGCTTCAGAAAGGACTGCTCAGTCCCTTAGGCTGGTGACCCCAGCCCAAGAGAAGCAGCAGCTGCCCTGCCAGCCTCTGGCTGTCCCCCTAGTCTGGGACCCCAGGCCTCATCTGCCCTCCTGGTCCCAATCCTTTCCCATGGCGTTCCTACCACCTTCCCCCAACCAAGTGGCTTCTCCCCTTTTCTCTGGAAGCCAAGGTGCCCTGGCAGCCGGGCCCCTCACACACACCTGGATCTGGTCACCCAGCCACTGGAACGCAATGAATCCTGGTTCTGTCCTGATGACAAAGAGTCCAAGCACAAACTGCAGCCCAAGGCCCCAGGACACAGACCGCCAGGAAACCTGTCAGCCCAGAGAAATGTCCCGGTGAGCTCAGCTCCTTGGGAGACACAGAGAATAGGTGGAGGGCCCCTGCTGCTGAGGGGCACTGGAGCTCTGGCCCACCTGTAGGGTCAGGGTGATCCCTGCTAAGGCCTGGGCTGGCCACCAGCATCCTCCCTCTCTGGATTCATAATAGGCCATGTTCTTGGCAGTGAGGAGCAGTGGGCAGGGATGGCAGAAGGTTCAAACTCACCCAGCCTTGAGCCCTGGGTCGTGGCCTTGCGAAATGGACACCAACCTGTGTGGCCAGCTCCCCCATCTCAGCGTGCAGCCTCCGTTTGCCTAGACCTTCCTCTCTGTCCCCCACAGGCAGATGCCCAGTCCCCAGTGCCCAGTCCCTCCAGGGCCCACCCAAAAGAGGAGAACTGCGTTCTGAGGCTGCTGGTCCTCTTAATGCTTCCCAAACTCAGGTAAGTGGCCACCCCTGTGGAGGTGTGGTGGGGTCCTCATCCTATTGGGTGGGAGCTCAGCCTTAGAGGCAGAGAGAGAAGGATCCAGGTACCAAGCCAGCAGGGACAGCCAGGGCCAGGCAGGCAGAGTGTCCCAGGTGGGCATCGCCAGCTCCTGGAGGGCTGGTTGAGGTGAGGGCGGCCAAGCCAACCTCACCCCCAGTTTCTCTCTCACTGGGCTTGGGATGGGGGCCCAAGAATGAGCATTTCTACTGTGTGCCAAGGTGATGCTGCTGCTGCTGTTCTGGGGAGTAGACTTTGAGAACCACAGTTTAAACAAATGATCCCAGAGCCAAGCATGGTGTTGCACACCTGTAATCCCAGCATTCGGGAGGCTGAGGCAGGAGGATCGATGCAAGTTCGAGGCCAGCCTGGGCTGTCCAGGGAGACTCTGCCTCAAAGCCAAACCAAACAAATAATGCAATAAAAATAAATAAAATAATGTAATAAAATTTATTTATTCCAGGAAACCCTTGGCTCCTTGGACAGACTCTGGAGCTCCATGTTTTCTGGGGTGGGGAACCAGCTCCTGAGCCTGCAGAACTGAGGACTGGGCTTGGACTGACCAGAGGGCACGTTGCCAGGGAAATAAACATCCTCAGAGACCTTGGTTTTGCAGAGACAAACCAACAGTTCTCATGTGGCACCCCCTCCCTGCTAGAGAGTTCAAGGACTTCCACTAAGATGACTACCCACTTGGGGAGTCCAGTACCAGGATGTCCCTTCCCAGCTTCCCAGGGGCTCTGTCCCGATGCGAACTGGTCTGCTACAGGCTCTGAGCCTTGGGCTCTGCGGACAGGAGCTTCTGCTCCCTCCCGCCCAGCATGGTGCAGACACAGGGCCTCGGCTGACAGCTGAGCACTCACAGCGCGGTGATGCTTCGAGCCGGCGAAGAGGAGGGTGAGGAACACGCAGATCCCTGCAAAGGACACCAGCTGCTCAGGCCGCTGGGAGGTGTCCAGCGAGAGCCACAAGACCAGGCCCAGGATGGCAGCGAGGGCGAAAGCCCTGCGGGAGGAAGGCAGAGAGCGGCCCCCTGAGCATCTTACACGCGCACAGTGACACAGTACGAAGGTGAGCTCAGCGCCGGTGTGGGAGTTTGCACGGGGCCCTGTGGATTGTGGGGTTGGCACACTGACTGTGGAGAACACTCTTCCCAGCCCTCTATGATTCCAGGTGCAACCTCCACTCCTCCTGTTGGGGGGTTCTGCCCAAGCCTTCGGGAGTTCACTCAGACAGCTTTGCTAATCACAGCTCAACTGGACAGGTGAGGGGGACTCGCAGATCTCCAAAGTTTTCTCCCTGGGTGGCTCTGTCATCTCAGGTGCTGTGAATGTGCCCCCACCCCAGCGGCCAGGAGTGAGGAGTTGGGGCAGCACCCACACAGACCTGTAGGGTGCAGGAGCTGGGGAGGCATGGTCTCCTCCACCCACATTTCAAGGATGCTGTGAACAGCCTGGGAGCCAGGAGAGCCCTGCTGCAGGGGGGAGACAGCCTCAAAACGCCAGAACCGTGGGAGCAGGGGTGGCGTGCAACACCAGCCCAGAGAACTGCCATGTGGAATGAGCCCAGTAAAGCCCTGGGCGCCGAGTTACCCAAGGCTTTGGGGGGCCAGCCACCCCAGTGTGTCCAGGAGGCGGCACACGAGTAAAAGTTATCCTGGAGTCTGAAGGCTTAGTGTCTTGGCCTTTGTGGGTTTCAGACTTGCTAAGACCTGTGACTCCTTCCTGCTGCCTCTCCCTCCCTGCTGGGCTGTAAGCGCTGACCTTATGCCCATCTCAACATTATATTCCAGAAGTCGGTAACTTGTCTAGACGCGCAGGCTCACAGCTGAAAGGAGTTTGCCTTGAGTCTTGTGAGACTTTGGACTTTTGAGTTGATATTGGACCAAGTGCCTGCAGCCATACCACTGTGGCCTCTGATCCCATCAGGGTCGGGCCTGGTTATATTCCAGTGGGAGACCTCCTGGGATCACCAGGTGCTGAAGGCTTGGGAGAAGGACCTGGCAACCCACTCCAAAAAACAATCTGCCATTGAAAACTCTATGAATAGCAGAGAAGCACTGACAATACTGTTTTGCCTGTTGTACACAGGGTCACTATGTGTCAGATACCAACTTGATGGCATCTGACAACAACAACAACAAAAATTGGATCAATTTGGGACTCTGGAGCCTATTGGGATGGAATGATGGCATTGAGTATGTGAGGGGGACGTGGGGTTTGGGGGTGGGGGTAGAAAGCCATGGTTTAGATGTGATTCAAACCCACCTTGAAATTTAACTGCCACTGTGGTGGTCTTGGGAGGTGGGGCCTTTGAGAGGTGACAGGCCATCAGGAGGGAGTCCTGCCTTTCCTGAAGGAGCGGGTTAATACTCGTGGGAATGAGCGGGAATGAGCGAGTTCTCCCCTCACAGCGCTGGGTTAGTTACTCAGAGGGAGCGGCTGTCGTCAAGGTGCCCTCTTTGTCTTTTCCACACACATCTCCCAGCCCTGCTTCTTTCCACCATGAACTGAGCACCCCAAAGCCCTCAGCAGAAGCTGAGTGCAGGCCAGTGCCACGCTCTTGACTTCCCAGCCTCCAGAGCCATGAGCCAACGTAAGCTTCTGTTCTCTGGAAATCAGACAGGCTCTGATGGTCAGCTACAGCAACAGGAGACAGACCAAGCTGGGGGCTGAGACTCTCTCCCCTCAGTTCCCACTCTCCATGGTTCCAGAGCTCCAAGGAATCTGCTTTGAACACCAAAGGATCCCACTCCCGATGGCTGGCCAGGAGCATGGCTGGCTCCCTCAGAATCCTCTGGGGGCTAATTTTAAATATTGGCACCTGGGCCCCAGTCTGGCTTGCTGAACTGAGCTCTGGGGTAGTCCTCCACCACTGTGTTGCTCATGCCCACCCCCGATGACCGGACAAGAGGCACCGAGAAGGCCCTCTGTGGCCCTCCCTGGGCAGCTGGGCTGGGCTCTCACGGCTCCTAACAACTCCGGGAGAACTGGCAAGACCCCACACGGGTAATGCTGCCTTCGAAGCCCCCAGCAACTCCTGCCCTGGGCCCCAGGGGGCAAGCAGGGTGAGGACCCTCCATGGACCAAGGCCTCAGTCTCCTCCCCACCAGCCTCTGTGATGAGGTCACGCACCTGTGAAACCAGAGGTTCAGGCGGGAGCCACCCGGGAGCTTCATACACCTCCTCAGCTTGGACCCCAGAAGCCTCTTCAGCAGCCCATGGCCCAGGAAGACCAGAACCACGCAGGTGAGGACGCACAGCGCCAGGGCCCTCTGGAAGTCCAGGAGGCAGGCGATGAGCAGGAAGGCAGCGTATGCTGGGGGCCAGGACAGAAAAGGGGTGAGTGATGGGGAGACCATCTCCCATCACGGGGTCTCCCTCCAGAGTGTGGGGGATGGGAGGGTCGCCCCACCTCTACAAGCCTCACTTTCCTCATCTGGAAATGAGAACACTCACCCCTGCTGTGTTAAGGGGATGTTAGGGGCCTGGGCACATGGCCCAATGGTAGACCTCTTGCCTAGCATTCTGGGGCCCTGAGTTCAATCCCCAGCACCGCAAAAAAGAGAAGAAAAGAAAAGAAAAATGTTGTTAGGCATTAACTGGCAGAGTGTGCGTGGGAGGGATTTGCAAGCTATAAAACGTTGACCAAACGCGAGGAGGTGTGTACAGGACTGTGAAGCAAGACAGCCTAAATGTCTGGGCACCCAGGCAGCACCGCTATGGGCCAAGGCTGTGCTGATTTCAGCCGGTGGATGGGGCTGAGTAAGTCAGCACATTGCGGAGCTGTTCACCCCTGTGTGCCCAGCCCTCTTCAGAAATGTTAATCAATGGCCTTTTCCTTCCTGGAGCTTCTTTTTCCCACTTCGCCTTTCTCTCCTGAGACAGGCTAAGCAGGGGAGCCCAGGAGCTTTTGGTCTCTGAGCTTTTGCCTTAGGAAAGGAATGTGCTAGCTGGGTGCCAGGCGTGGTGGTACATGGCTACCATCAGGAGGCTGAGGCAGGAAGATCACAAGTTCAAGGCCAGGGGCAGCCTGCACAACTTAGGGAGATGCTCTCAAAAGAAAGAGAAAAGAAGGAAGGAAGGGGATAGTAGACATCAGAGGGTAAATGTCTCTCCCTGGCTTGTGAATTTCAAAATCCAGGGTCCTTGAAGAATGGAAAAGATTTACAGCCATGGATGAAAAACGCGGGATGACACATTAGGAGGAAATGAAGTCCCCGCCCCTTCTGCTACTGACACAAGGGCACTTCAGGTCCCAGAGGGGAGCTGGAACCTGGGGCCATGCCCAAAGCCCAGGGCGACTGAAGAAAGGGGCGACACCAGGGCTACCTGGCAGGACAGGGAACTTAGGGCAGCTGGAAGAGAGGCCAGGTTGGGAGACACTGAAGTGTGGTGGTAGATAAGGCCTCTGGGGGTCCCTGAAAAGGCATCCTAGGGGAGATTCCAAGCTGACAGGACTTAAGCTCTTGTCACCCAGTGGGATGACGACATTGGATGGAAAGTAAGTTGAGTTGTCGAATAGCCAAAACACTTTTAAGCTGCAAATCTAATGCAGGGGGAATCACAATCCCTGACTTCAAACTTTACTACAAGGCAGTGGTTGCAAAAACAGCTTGGTACTGGCACAAAAATAGGCCTGAAGACATCTGGAGCAGAATAGAAGACCCAGATATACCTCAACACACCTATAGCCACCTTATTTTTGACAAAGGAG